>CM053032.1:131924103-131955046 GCA_028564925.1 Lithobates sylvaticus | reverse complement strand
GTCAAGGACTTGGTCTGTGAGCTGGAATGTGAATGACTTTGCCATTACCACCGAGACCCCTTTGGTTTTGGAGTCGGGGCAGGTCGCATGAAACACCACTGGGTATCTGCTATTGGATAGTCGGGGTACGGAGCTCGATTTAAAATGCGTTTCTTGAAGAAACATTACCTGGGCTCTAAGGCGATGTGCCTCGTCCAAGACACTGCTCCGTTTCTCCGGTGTGTTAAGACCCTTTGCATTCAGGGAGTATACTTTGAGGGACAGGGGCATGGTTGTTTGCTTTACTGAGGACATGGTTACTAAGGTATCCTTGTTTGTCTGTGCCTCCCCCAATCCGTCCGGGGGCGTTGGGGCTTGCGTTCGGGGGGGGGGGGGGAGGGTGAGCTGGGTTTGGGAAGGGAGGTGGTATAAGATGTAGGTAAAAGGAGCAGAGGGGCAGTGAGCTGCCCCGAAAGAAAGGAAAAAGGGAGAGAGGGACAAACGAGAGGGAGAAGATGAGAGCGAGCTTCCACTGAATAGGGGCAAATAATATAAGTGTCACCCGTAAAGGTGTCACCAGGTATTTACCGGAGGTAGAGACAGACCAGCTGGTCTACCTGGAGGGGTTCCTAGAAAGATACAGGAACAGGGTAGGGGCCTGCCGGCTGAGTTCAAGGTGGGTTCCTGCCTCCTTGTGGTGGGAGTGTAACCTTACACCGAAACTTAGGAAATATCTATTGTCAGCCATCCAGGAATCCAGGCTTAAATGCCTGCATGAACGTGTAAAACCTGTGCTCAATTGTGTGGGGAGAGCCTAAAGCAGCTCTCCCTAAGCCGCGATGGGGAGTCTCCTCAGCCCACCACCCCTTTACTGACTAACATATCACAAGGGGAGATAAAGCTGTACATGTATCTAACGAAACCTTTGTTATACATCATATAAACATTAAACATAAAACACATCAAGTTATAACCAGATACAGCCCTCAAGCCCGGCAACTAAGGCACTGCTAGGTTGGTTATGGCTGATAAACCGTCTCGCGTAACAATACGCCCGGGAGCAACGCCTTGGGCAGGTGGGGGTCCCGGCCCCCTGCAGCGCCCTTAAGGTGGCACCACCGGGGACCGGTCCCCCCAGCACCCAAGCCGCCGCCCCAACCAAGGCCCTCCCGCAACCCAGATACCAGGAGGGTCAACAACGAGGGGATGTCCCCTCCCGTCGATCCCGAGACCTCGTCTTCCCACGCACCACTGCTACCGCGGGGCATTAGTAAGAGGAAGCTCGTCTAAAGGCTTTGTTTCCTTTAAGCAGCAGGTTAAAGCCCAGAACAAGGTAAGATATCCCCTTCTGCCAAAGGTACTATAAAACATTAAGCTGAGACATTTCCCTCAGTCATTCTATCCCTTATGCACAGACACCACTTTGTAAGAGGGGGGGGGGGGACCACCCACCAGTCCCTGGACCACATATGTTTACCCTCAGGTCAGAGAGTATTTTCTCCCCACGTCTCCAATGAAGCAATATGGAGGCGCGGGGAGTCGCCGCGGGGGTCCGTGTAGGGACGGACCGCCGTGGAGAAACCAACTGCTGGTGCCCCGTCCCGATCAGACAGGTGGTCGTGTACTCTTGCATCTGCGATGTGCCCCCAGATAAACCTAGCATGTCCCTTCATGCAGTGCCCATAGGTAGACCAGCTAGGTGACCATTACTTGGTCAGACATCCGACAAAGATAACACAAAAAAAGGCAAAAAAGAGTACCTGTATACCAAGGGTGTGCCAGAAAAATAATAATAAAGACAAAAAAGGAAACAAAAAAAAAGAAAAAGATGCAGGGCTTCCGGGACCAAAAGGTGGGGGTGGGAAGCTGGTGCCTCTTCCCGTGTGGCTGTAGAGACGTGGTCCACCTCTTGCTTCTGCAGGTAGGTTCTTGCCCGGTGTAGGGTCTGTTGAAAAGTCCACTTGAGGTCACCTGTCTCCTTATTCAGCAAGGATTCACTTCTGCGGGGGTTTGGGGGTGCCCTCACCACTTGTAGCAATGAGTGACGTCCAGCACAGTTTGCAGGTAGCAATGTGGGGCCCCAAATGACTGTCTCTGTGGGCAAGCGTAAGGTAGGTTACTACCAGTAGGTGGCTTCCCGCAAACCGCAGGAAGCATGTCGTGGGTTGTGCAAAGGGATAGATGCCTTCCGTGTCTTCAGCTTGAACCTCTCCGTTGTGCTGTATCAGTGATCGGTTTTGCGTCGCGCGTAGGATGGCGATGCTCGTGGGCTTTCATCTGTCTCCATGTCGCCCCTGCGTCTTGGCGAGGAGTCAGCCGAGGGCCTACGCCTGCGTTGTCTGCTCCTCTGGGATCTCGGAGTCTCGCCCGGCTGTGTGGGAATCCAGGGCTCCTGCTGCAAGAATGCTCCGTACCATTCAGGTACGTGTACCATTGGGATACCTAGGGTCTCGCAGAACGGCCTCAGTACATGTTTATTTTTACTCAGATCGTAATACAATCTTTCTTATTTTTTTACCCAGATTTTTTTTTTTTTGGGGAATACATATTTGAAGGAGGTTTTTTTTTTTTTTGGAGGGGGTTTGTATGTCTCAACTTAGCAAAACCACATTATTAACATTTGTATTTCTTGCTTACATTTACTAGGAGTTTGTTGGTTGTTGGTGCCCCTTGTTAATTCTACTTTAGGATTAGTGAAATGTACCTGCCTACTCAAAGAAAAACTGTCATTGTAGAAAAGTAAAACACAATAGTCAATGATTATTTCAAAGCAAAAAAACCTTTATTTAGGTCTCAGCAACAGACCAAAGAGGAACGCAGCCATGGTGAAACTTGGGGAATTTGCAAAGCCTTGGACACCCATGGCAACCATCATTTTACAGACTTAAACAATTGGGGGCATGAAGACTACCTATCTAAATAATAAGGGAGCGCAATCTGGTCCTGAAGTCCAAAACATCCGGAACTGCAGCAGATGCCATCTAGGTCCCCAGGCTCTGGTACTACGAGAGGCTCCATCTTCTCTCAGACCAGACTGAGTCCAGGTTGTCACTCTCTTGTCTTCCTTGTACGCTTCCTTCCACGCCGTGGTGCTGGTGCTGGTGGGGTGGCAGAAGGAGGAGGAGGAGGCGGAGCAAGGTCACTCTCGCAAACATGTGTGAGGGGAGTCATCTCCCCAGCCATCCCCTCATTTAGTATTTTGAGGATGACCTCCTCACACATGCTGCGTTGCCCCGCCTCCATACCCGTAAATTTACTTGTAACCAAGGAGGCAAAGGCCTCCTCGTAGGTGGGTGTGGCATAGAGGGAGGCTGAGGCATCTTTTATCAGCTGGAGCGCTGACTCTCCCACCTCCCCCATGTTTTTCGCCCTTCTGTAGGGAAGGCGGAGGGGAGAGACTTGGGAGACAGTCAGGCTCCTACGCCTACCCCCCTCTTGGCTGCCACTACCCCCTGCCTCCTCCTGACTGCCACCTTCCACAGCCACCTCCTGGCTGAGGTCTTCCTGTGTATGAAAAAGGGACATAGTTTCAGTTATTTGTTCATCAAACACACACAATTCTCATCTAGTGACTGTTGCAAAATGTTTTCAAATACAAAACCATACAATTCTCAGCCCTGCAGTTTAGATTCTTCCCAAAAATGTCTCCCACACCACTGTCTGTTGATATGTCAATCACGTTAGGAAATAAGCAATTGGGGATCCTGAATTAACTGAACATCATTCATTATTCAACAAACTGGTTCCAAAACTACTATACCTGGAACAAGCTGGGCACCTGCACATATTCCTGACTGGAAGGCCCAGGTTGGTCCTCGGAAGCCTCATCAGGGGTGGCGTGCGTGGAAGGACGCGTGCAAGGAAGAGTCGAGAGTGACTTCCTGACAGTAGCCTGGTCTTTGAGAAAGTGGAGCCTGTCATAGTACCAGAGCGTGGGGACATGGACATCAGCTGCTGCAGCTCCAGATGCTTGTGACTTCAGGACCTTATTGCGCTCCCGGAAATAGGTAGTCTTCATGTTGTTTATCTTCACTTTTAAGTTTGCGACGGTTGCCATGGGCAGGGTAGGCTTTACAAATGCCACCAGTTTCAGCAGGGCTGCGTACCTCTTTGGTCTGTTGCTATAATCCCTGTGTTTTGCCTGCCATAAGAGGGGAATTGCCGGTATTTATCAATGAAGTGTGGGAGAAAGCTCACGTTGTAGAACGCCTCCATCACCTCTGCAAGACACAACGCCACACAAAACAATATAAATAATGTCAGCCTAAACTCTCCTAATCTTCTCCATAAAGAAGCCTCAAGTTCTAATCAGTCTAGGCTAGTTATGTACCAACGTCAAATTGTACCTTCGTTTGTAGCGATCGTCTCGTGCGTGAGCTTTCTCTCCCCTCGTCTCCCAGATCGTGGCTACGACACAGGCGTGTGACGTTTTATATACAGTGCGCATGCGTCAAACTCCGCCCGCCCCTGACGATCTTTCTCGTCTATTCCCCACCCCTTCTCTTTACGGCGCAGTGGGGAGAGCACATGGCGGGGACACAGCAGGTGCGCCCCAAATATCCCCCCAACGAGGAGGAGGACGAGGAAAGGCCGGAGGCAGAAACGTCCCGATCCCGGAGCCTGAAATTCAAGGCCTCCAATATGTCATTTGGAGAAATGTTGGAGATGGTGGACATATTAAAGAGGAGCGACTATGATGGGAAGTATGGGCCTTACCTCAACCCCAATGTCCGCAAGGCCAAGATCATGTCTAAAGTTGTGAGAAGGCTGTACAATCATTTTGGGGTACAACGATCCAAGGAGCAACTGAGGAAACGCTGGTCAGACCTGAAACTGAGGGAGGCCGATCAGTACAGAAAGATCAAGAGAATTCTTCAAAAAAGTAAGTAGTTGTGTTTTGTGTTTGATTTCTTGCTTGCATACTGCTCCATGTGGTTTGATTTTTACAAAGTTGTACATTCCAAAATGGCCACTTTCATGTTCGTCTGTGCATTCGATCGTACTCAGCCTCGATCTTTCTGCCACTGTCATGGTCGTGTGTGTGTCCATTCGATCGTACGCAACCTCGATCGTGCGGCCACTTATAATACGATGTTTGGTGTTTTTTTGGGGGAAAGGAAGTTTGTTCTCCCTCGAAATGTCATCCAGAATGTAAAGCCAATTTATTCAATGTAAAGGAGAGGTCACCCAGTAGCTGTTTACCCATCTGGACTCGAGAGCACTAGTGCTGGGACACCCAAACCCCCTTTTTATTAGCCTTTTCCACACATGTGCTCCAGTGGATACTAGAGGGGGGTCTCCATCACACAAACTTCTACCAAAAAGCTAGTCAGTTTAGCACCTTTACAAAGTGACTACATTCATGTAGTTGACATTTGTAACTGGCCAAACTAAAATAGTGTCCGTCACTTTCAAGCAATGTTTGTCATTTCCTATTTCTGCCCTCAATAGTTTGTGTTGCTAAATCTTCCTTTTGGACATTCTCATAGGGGAGCGAAAACTTGGGCCGTCTGAGGAAACCCCCAAACCAACACCTCCCAAAAAAGGGGAAAGAGCAGAAGCAGAGGAGGAGGAGGAGGAAGGAGAGATCATCGAACTTGGAGAAATTGTCACCACAACAGGTGAGTGTGGGAGAACACAGCTACTGGTAAGCTAATCCATGTATGGCTGCCTCATTTCCAACACCCCATTTTTGTTTGTTTGTGGTTTTTAGGTGACGTGGATGTTGTGGAAGAAAAATCGCACTTTACCACAGAGAGTGCCCACGTACTCATCGGAGAGATAATGGTCTGCAATCGAGATCTAGATTACATAAAGCAAAACATCAATGATGTTCAACAAAAATTGAAGAACATCATTGATGTTTTAGGAAAAATATGAAAACGCACCAAGTAATTAACACACATTTGTGCCTGCTTATGAACACATTTGCAACTTAAAAACTGTCTGAAATTTGGAACATGCACACATTGTGTCCACATGTGCTAGCTCCCACCATGGTGGATGAATGGCAACGTTTTTTTTGGGGGTGAAAACACTTTACGAACTACGAAAGTGGTTGTGGTGAAGGGGTTGCACCCCCAAAAAACGTCCATTCATCCCCATGATGGAAAATGGCACTTTTGAAGCTTCTAGGCATGTGTTTTCCCATCTAATGACCATTTTCAGACCCAAATTGTGTGCATGTTCCAAATTTCCACTTTTCGGGGGTGACCCCCCCATGTGATGAAGGCAAGATCAAACACACTTTGAACATATAGTCATGTCTGATCTTGTCTTCACTTTACAAAGTTGAACTTTCCTACTTCATAGGTTCTGCTTAGCTCCATGCCTGGTTTTACCAATTGCGTAATCTTTGTAAATAATGTTGTAAATAACCAAGATGTTGTCAGTTTTGGCGTGAAGATTGTAAACGCACTTGTGAATGTTTTCCAAGTAAACTTTTTTATTTTTCAAAATGTGTGGCTTCCTTATTTAAATAAAACAATGCATTATGTATGTAAAATGTAAAGGATATGGGGGGCAATGGGTGTTATTTACTAAAGGCAAATCCACTTTGCACTGCAATTTCCTTTCCCAGGGAACTTTTTCAATGCACTTGTAGAGCATAGCGGATTTGACTTATGTAAATGACACCCACAGTGCTTTGTACGAAAACACGGAGCACAGCATTTTGGAGAATACACACATGTCAGACCTGGTGCTGAAAAGGAGTATTTTGGGTGTCAGTTATGCAGGACAAACCTTCTCTAGACCAAAGATTAGGTAGCAAACACACATGAGAATAATCTTTTGGGGAAGAAGAGACTGTTACCTCCTTTTGCCCAGAAAGTGCATTACCACTGTCGAAGGCAAAGGGAAAAAATGACAAAGTAAAATAAGCTAAAAAGAAGACTGAAATGACAAGAAATCAGAGGTTGGTTAAAATATCAGATTTATTAAAAAATGCCTCTCACACATCGTCAGGCAGAGCAATGGCCCCCCTACCCACAAAGTATTCCATATATTGGTCCCGGACCACGCGGGCATTGAGAGGGGGCAAGCCTGGACGTGCCACTCGAAGGGCTGTGAGGTCCGCATTTGGAGGGCCCTCCACATCTGGGCCAACGGGCACCACATAGTTCCTGTTATGTCTTTTGAGGAAGTTGTGCAATATGCAACAGGCAAGAACTATGTGGTTCAGTTTGTATTCCGCCAAGTTAAATGCCGTCAGGAACAGGCGGAAGCGGCTGGCCAGGATGCCAAAAGCGTTCTCCACCACTCTTCTGGCTCTGGACAGCCTGTAGTTGAAGACCCTCTGGTCCGGGGTGAGGGTCCTCATCGGGAACGGCCTCATCACATGGGGAGTCAGCGCAAACGCTTCATCTGCGACAAAGACGAAGGGGAGTCCTTCGGCATTCTCCTCTGGAGGTGGCAAGCACAGACTGCCACTTTGGAGACGCCAGTAGAACTCCGTGTGCGTAATGGCCCCACCATCCGATATCCGGCCGTTCATCCCCACGTCCACATACATAAACTCGTATGTTGCCGACACCACCGCCAACATCACTACACTATTAAACCCTTTATAATTATAATAGTAGGACCCCGAGTTGGGCGGTGGGACGATGCGGACGTGTTTCCCATCAATTGCCCCTCCGCAGTTAGGAAAGTCCCAACGGCTGGCAAAGTGGGAGGCCACAGTCTGCCATTCCTGTGGCGTGGAAGGGAACTGTGGAGTGAAACAAGAAAAAAAAATGAGTCACTTTGCACCTAAACATTGCAAGCAGATTAGACAATCAACATCTTGGAACAAGAGCATTGTATAAAATTGGAGGCTGGAAAGTATTTACACAGAAAAGTAGAGGCTCCCCTTCACAGATTACTCACCCCCCCATCAATCCCCCCACTTCTGATGGGACATTGGCAATAACTATGGTTTTGGGGGGGGGGGTGGTGGACAGGTAACCCTCTGCACTTCATTGATTGGCAAATGGCTCAATAATGTGGCCTAGTTTGGCCAGACCCTCTGTACTTAACACTATTGGCAGGCCACAGGAAAGATCAAATAACATTTCCCCCCCCCCCCCCAAAAAAGGCAGGCACAGTGTGACATTATTAAATTACCAAGCAAGCTAATAGGAGGGAAAGAAGACAAAAAAATAGGAAATGGAATGTATGGAGGCAGTCCCTTGCACTACATGCTTTGCTGAATTCATCCCTAAAGATGCGCACTATAAAGAGGTAGGTATATAGTGTGTATGGACCTTGGGAAAGCCAGCAGATAAAGGATTGGTACCATCTGACAGAGCAGTTGGGGGAGGGGGTTCCTAATGAGTTTGCCCCCCCCCCCCCCCCCACCAAAAGAACAAAAAAAGGGGGCTCTACATGAAGTAAACCACACAGCAAACATTTGTGCATATTTTAGGGGGTGTTTTGGGGCAAACAATACTATGCAGCAGACAAAAGACATTGCTTAAGTGACTAGGCCATAGGTGTCTATTGGGGCAGAAGAGCATGCTGGGGAGGTAAGTGAAGGGAAAAATGCATGAAGGAGAAAAGCGGCACAGCATATTAGAACATATTGCAATCATGGTAATTAGGGAAGGAGGTCAAAAATACAAGTCATTAGCAAACAGAGCATACATAGAAGGGAATAGTAAAGTATAAATGTTACCTTAATATAGTCCTCCTGCAGGACCTGAATGATGGCAGAACAGGTCTCTGGAATAATGATTCCCAGGGCCTGGGGAGAGATACCTGAAGAGAACTTCAAATCCTGAAGACTTCTCCCTGTCGCCAAGTACCTCAACGTGGCAACAAGCCTCTGCTCCGGAGTAATGGCTTGTCTCATGCAGGTATCCTGCCGGCTGATAAAGGGGGTCAGCAAAGCCAAAAGACGGTGAAAATCGGGGTCCGTCATCCTGAGAAAGTTCCTGAAATCATCAGGATTATTCTCCCGGATCTCACGAAGCAAAGGCATGTGCGAGAACTGGTCACGCTGAAGCAACCAATTCTTGGTCCACATACTCCTCGTCACTCTGTTCATGGACGGGTCTTGGGTCAAAGCTAAAAGCCCGACACCAATTCCGCGTACAGCACGAACTCGGCGACGAGTACGCACGGGAAACATCGCTCAGAAGGTCACAAAAGGTCGGCTGGTCAGAACGGACAAACAGAAAGCACCGATAAACAGCAAGGCCTGAAAGAACGAAGTGAATACCAGCAACGAGCAGACAATAAGCAGTGCAAATCAAAGCGTCCTATATCAAGATATAGGCCGCAATGACCAACAAATGCGAACTGACTACACGCACTAATAAACAGATACGCACGACAAGCACAAACTGAAGAGCAGTAACGATCTGAGTCAGAAAACTGAGAAGCGCGAATCTTAAGTCACCAAACTTCCACTAACTCTCGATAAACACGGGATCAGCAGAAGGAGCCCAACGGGTGCCTGACGTGGTGCTGAACTTCCCTTTTGTAATCTCGTGGACGACGACTTACGTCACGACGTTCTTCCGGACCGGATATTCCGACAACTTTGTCCGACCGTGTGTACGCAACGCCAACATCGGACAAAGTACGTCGGACAAAGTCCGACTGACCTGGTCCGCGGATTGTCCGAGCGTGTGTATGGGGCTTAAGTATTTGTTGAACCGGCCTTTCCTTTCCCCTCACTTGTTGCTCCACTCTTCTGTCCACCCTGTCACCCAACGTCAATTTTCTGCCGTTCTCAAAAAATGCCTGTGTCATTTGAAGCTGGGTCACCTACACGTGACTAGCCACTCATTTCGCATTGGCGCAGCGACTGAGGCAGCGAAAAGGGGTTTGCCTGACTCTGATATAAAAATGTTGGGTGGTTGGAAATCTGAGTGCTTCCGATCTTATGTTCGTCCTGACCTATGTTTCTTCTGATTTTAGGTTCTCCTCTCTCTGTATGGCTGGTTGGACACTCCTTCATTCACTGGGCCAGTATCCGTGCAGAAAACAGAGTCTACGGGACTAATTTGAGTTTAGATTCATCTTCTGTTGTTCTTACTTGGCATGGTTCTCGTGGCATGTCTTGGTTTGACCTCCGTCCTCTGTTAACTGAATTATTTATGTTGAATAAACCTGACATTATTATTGTTCATTTAGGGGGAAATGATTTAGGTTTACACAAGACGCTGGATTGAATGGCAGGAAGAGCCCATTAGCGACCCCTGCCTATGGGACAAGGGACTGAGACATGTCATTTTAATATAAGAATAAAGATGACAGTTGACAATAAACTTTATAAAATAAAAGGACAGTAACAGACAAAAGGTCATGTGACTTTACCTATAAAAGGGTAAGAGTCATCAACGGTTTTCAGTTGCAGCGCCGGCACTTTAAGAAGACGCATCCCCTTTGTTGCCTAGATGGAAAATCTCCTGCGTCAGATGATGGAACGGGCCACCGCGCCGGACGGGGATTCATGGATGAGATCCTGCCTTTCATCCTCCTCTTCCCCTGTTCTTTCTGCCTCCGTTCCCCCCCCTTCTCTCCCTCTCTCTTTCCCACAGCTCCACCATCCTCCGGTTTACCTTCCGGGTCCCGCTGGTGCATCATTTCCTCCCGGGGCCCCTCCTCCGGTTCAGCCCATGTCTTCTCAGAGGGAGCCTTCTATGATGGACAGCTCGCCTGCTCCTCCCACGATGACGCCGTCCGCCTTCCCTCCTGCTTCGGCCCAAGCCCCTATGATGCCGCCGAACGAAGGCTCATGCGCAGTTGATACTGGCATGGTGCTAAGCAGCAATAAGAGGAAGGTCCGCCGGATCGAATCCCGGGGACCTCCACCAGTGAAAAAAGGTAAATTTGCTGGAAAAAGCAAAAAATGCAATGTTAATAAAAATGCACCTTTTTTATTCATGTCAGATGTTGATCTGGTTAATGTTGGCAGTTTGGATACTACAAATGTGTACGGTACTGAGTCGCAATCTTCTGTGTCTATGCATGTACTGCCTAATATTAATCATGATCTACCTATTGATGCTTTTAGTTCAATGTCTTTTCCTACAGCAAATAATTCTGCAATTTTACAGTCTGCAAGGGCTTTTTCTGAGGATGCTTCTGGGTCTGCTCAGCCTGTGGTCTCACATACTATTCCACAGATGACACCTAGTGGTGAGTCTCCGCAATTGCAGGACCTATTGTCCTGGATGTCATCTTTTGCTTCGCTTGCTGACAATTTTAAAAAGTGTTTTACTGATGTTAATGCTGGTGCTTTGCCTGCTGTAAATATACGTTCGCCTGCGAATGTTGCATCAGTTGCTGAAGTTCCTATTTTGCCTTTGCCGACTACTTCTCATGTCGTTCCGGAATGCTGTTTCAAGGAAGCAATGGCGTGTGAGATCTCGCCCCTTGGTTTTCATTTGTCATCGTTGGTCAAGAATAAAATTTGGAGGGGAGAATATGTTGAAATTCTTTCTCTATTACCTTCGTTTAAGGAAAATCATTTGGATTTTAAAGATACGGATAAGATTGACGATGACAAGAAACGATCTGTTCCGCGTTCTTTTAATAATTGGCTTCAGGCCTATTGTATTTATGCAAGCATTCTGGGTGAAAAACGCCCAGATCTTTGCAGCGGTTTATTCAGACACCTGGATATAATCCTTGAAGCATATAAGAATTTTCCAGGTTTAGCTTGGTTTTTTTATGACGAGTCGTTTCGTCAAAAAATGGCTGTGCATAAGACTTTGACGTGGGGTACTAAGGATGTAGGTCTGTGGTTAAACCTTCTTATACCACGTAAGCCTGCTTTACCTAACCCACTTCCTCAGTCGACACAGTTCAAGAAAGGTTTTTGTTTTGGTTTTAATGAGGGGCAGTGTAAATGGCCGAATACATGCCGTTTTAAACATGAATGTGCTTCCTGTTCTGGTAGTCATCCGGCTTCACGCTGTTTTAAGAAACTGCATTCTAATGCGGGTACCCCTTCTAATTATACTTTTCGTGCCGGGAGCCACACCAGTGAAGCTTTGCGCTATGTTGCCGTTCCTTCGCATATGGCCAAACCGCCAGAGAGCGGAAGTACTCATTGAGGGTTTTTTATTTGGCTTTCGATTACCGAGGTTTTCAGGTCCGGGATGCATAAGTTGTGACAACTTAGCTTCCGCCCGCCGTTTTCCGGCTATTGTTTCGGAAAAAATTTCGAAAGAAGTTTGTGATGGCAGGGTGGCCGGACCCTTTCCTGTTCCTCCGTTTGCTGAATTTAGGATATCTCCTTTGGGTTTGATCCCTAAGAAAGAGCCAAATAGTTTCCGCTTGATACATCATCTATCCTACCCTGTTGGTTATTCTCTGAACGACGAAATTGATTCGAAATTAAGCACTGTCACGTATGCTTCGTTTGATGATGCAATTTTTAAGATACGTCGCCTTGGAGTGTCAGTCTTTATGGCCAAGGCCGACATAAAATCTGCATTTCGCTTGTTGCCCATACACCCTTCGGCTTTTAATTCATTGGGTTTTCGCCATGAAGGTTTATATTACTTTGACAAATGTCTTCTGATGGGCTGTTCTTTATCGTGCACTTATTTCGAAACTTTTTCGTCATTTTTAGAGTGGGTAGTTAGTTTTTTGACAGGTTCTTCTAATATTTTACATTATTTAGATGATTTTTTGTTTTGTGGCCCTGCAAGCACTTCTGAGTGCCTTTATTTGTTCACGGAATTCCGTTTAACTTGCCAACGTTTTGGGGTTCCTTTGGCTGTTGACAAGTCTGTGTGGCCTACTACTTGTTTGGATTTCCTAGGAATTACGATCGACACTGCTGTTATGGAATGCCGTCTACCTCAGGCTAAATTAGATCGTTTGCGTTACATGATCTCTTTGGTTCTTGCAAAACGTAAAGTTACGGTTCGCACTCTGCAGTCTTTGTTGGGTTTACTCGCCTTTGCAACACGCATTGTCCCGATAGGCCGCATTTTTTCTAGGAGATTGTACATGGCCATTTCTGGTTTTAAGTCGCCTAACCATTTTGTGCGCATATCTGCCCCTTTGACGGCGGATTTGTTGGTGTGGAAAAAGTTTCTTGAATCTTTTAATGGCCGCGCTTTTTGGCAGACTCCTTTTCAGGATGCATCTGTTATATCTTTATTTACTGATGCGGCTGGCAGTTGCGGCTATGGCGCCTTTTACCAGGGTCATTGGTCAGCTGGCACCTGGCCTTCGTGTTGGCATGAACAAGGTTTGACTGGTAACATCGTCCTTCTTGAATTATTCCCAATATTGGTGTCATTAGAGATTTGGGGTGATCATTTGCGTAATTCCCGTTTATTATTCCACTCTGACAACAAAGGAGTGGCATATGCGATTAACTGCTTGTCTTCCAAGTCGTTGCCAGTTTTGGCAGTCTTACGGAGTATTGTTTTTCAGTGTCTTGAGTTGAATATATGGATTAAGGTTAAATATATACCGGGTTTTACTAACGTGATATCCGATTCTCTGTCACGTTTTCAGATGGACCGTTTTCATACCCTGGCCCCGGATGCAGATCTAATTGGTCTTCCATGCCCGGAACATCTGTGGTCCGTGATTTGCAATGTGTGAATTCCGCTTTTCTGAACTCCCTGGCACCCTCCACGTGGGCGAATTACAACGCCGCGTGGAATTTATGGAGTTCTTTTTTGGTGTCGTTGAATATTCCATCTACCGTTTTCTCAGAGGAATTGGTTCTTCGTTTTTTAGAACATCTGATGCGTCGCTCTTATGCGTATTCCCACATCTTGAAGATTTTGTCGGGAATTTCTTTCTTTTTTAAGAGCCGTGGTTTCCCTCCTTGTTCATCATTTTTCTTGGTTAAGCAGGCTCTTAAAGGTTATCGTAAGCGTTGTTTCCGCTGCGATTCACGTGTCCCAGTTACTTTGCACCTGTTACATCATTTATTATCTGCAACTTCGGTTGTTTGCTATTCACAGTATGAAGACTTGCTGTTCAAAACATCGTTCAGTTTGATGTTTTTCGGTGCTTTCCGCATTTTCGGAATTGTTTCCACGAACTTCTTCATCGATGGGTGGCCTGTTGTTTTCGGATATTTCTTTGGGTCCTGAAGTTGTTCATATTAATTTGCGATTTAGCAAGACTGACCAGTTGGGAAAGGGCCGTAAGATCGTTATCGGTCGGAGAGCTGAGTCTCCTGTGTGTGCTTTCTTATGGTTGTCTAAATATTTGTTGAACCGGCCTTTCCTTTCCCCTCACTTGTTGCTCCACTCTTCTGGCCACCCTGTCACCCAACGTCAATTTTCTGCCGTTCTCAAAAAATGCTTGTGTCATTTGAAGCTGGATCACCTACACGTGACTAGCCACTCATTGGCGCAGCGACTGAGGCAGCGAAAATGGGTTTGCCTGACTCTGATATAAAAATGTTGGGTGGTTGGAAATCTGAGTGCTTCCGATCTTATGTTCGTCCTGACCTATGTTTCTTTGATTTTAGGTTCTCCTCTCTCTGTATGGCTGGTTGGACACTCCTTCATTCACTGGGCCAGTATCCGTGCAGCAAACAGAGTCTACGGGACTAATTTGAGTTTAGATCCATCTTCTGTTGTTCTGACTTGGCAGGGTTCTCGTGGCATGTCGTGGTTTGACCTCCGTCCTCTGTTAACTGAATTATTTATGTTGAATAAACCTGACGTTATTATTATTCATTTAGGGGGGAATGATTTAGGTTTACACAAGACGCTGGATTTGGTTTCCCAAATTAAATTGGATTTTCTTCACTTACATTCTATTCTCCCTGATACTGTTTTGTTTTTTTCTGAGATTATTCAGAGGTTTACATGGCTGCGTGACCCGAACTTGTTGTATCTGGAGAAAATCAGAAAGAGGGTGAATAGAATTGTTTCGAAATTCATGCCTTTGGTTCAGGGTTTTTCATTTCGCCATTCCGATTTAGAGGGCGGGTTGGTTGGTTTTTACCGCCCTGATGGGGTACATCTGTCCGATATTGGTCTAGATATTTTTAATTTAGATTTACAAATGTGTGTGGAATTGGCCGTGGCCCGGGTGGGGTGCCAGGCTGTTTAAATTCTTTGCCTGGCATGTGGGGTATTTTTTGGTATTTTTGGTTAGTATAGTTTGAGCTTTAATGGCTGAACTATTTCATGTTATGTTTATATATAGTTCAAGCTCTAATAGCTGAACTATTTGTATATATGTTGGTAATGTAAAGTGATATTATATTATTAAAATGGTATTATTATTATGCCAATAATAAAGGACCACGGCCATTGTAATCCACTTTTTGTAGTCTGTGTGTATTTATTGTATTGTTGTCTTTGGAATATATGTCTTCAGCCTCTGGTCCCATGAATGGCAGGAAGAGCCCATTAGCGACCCCTGCCTATGGGACAAGGGACTGAGACATGTCATTTTAATATAAGAATAAAGATGACAGTTGACAATAAACTTTATAAAATAAAAGGACAGTAACAGACAAAAGGTCATGTGACTTTACCTATAAAAGGGTAAGAGTCATCAACGGTTTTCAGTTGCAGCGCCGGCACTTTAAGAAGACGCATCCCTCCCTCCCTCCCTATGTCATGGTTCTTGTTATGTGGCTATATTACATCTATATACGGGGGTATTTTTTGGTATTTTTGGTTAGTATAGTTTGAGCTTTAATGGCTGAACTATTTCATGTTATGTTTATATATAGTTTGAGCTCTAATAGCTGAACTATTTGTATATATGTTGGTAATGTAAAGTGATATTATATTATTAAAATGGTATTATTATTATGCCAATAATAAAGGACCACGGCCATTGTAATCCACTTTTTGTAGTCTGTGTGTATTTATTGTATTGTTGTCTTTGGAATATATGTCTTCAGCCTCTGGTCCCATTGGTTTCCCAAATTAAATTGGATTTTCTTCACTTACATTCTATTCTCCCTGATACTATTTTGTTTTTTTCTGAAATTATTCAGAGGTTTACATGGCTGCTTGACCCGAACTTGTTGTATCTGGAGAAAATCAGAAAGAGGGTGAATAGAATTGTTTCAAAATTCATGCCTTTGGTTCAGGGTTTTTCATTTCGCCATTCCGATTTAGAGGGCGGGTTGGTTGGTTTTTACCGCCCTGATGGGGTACATCTGTCCGATATTGGTCTGGATATTTTTAATTTAGATTTACAAATGTGTGTGGAATTGGCCGTGGCCCGGGTGGGGTGCCAGGCTGTTTAAATTCTTTGCCTGGCATGTGGGGTAATTTTTGGTATATTTGGTTAGTATAGTTCGAGCTTTAATGGCTGAACTATTTCATATTCTGTTTATATATAGTTCGAGCTCTAATAGCTGAACTATCTGTATATATGTTGGTAATGTAAAGTGTTATTATATTATTAAAAAATGGTATTATTATTATGCCAATAATAAAGGACCACGGCCATTGTAATCCACTTTTTGTAGTCTGTGTTTATTTATTGTATTGTTGTCTTTTGGAATGTATGTCTTCAGCCTCTGGTCCCATGAATGGCAGGAAGAGCCCATTAGCGACCCCTGCCTATGGGACCAGGGACTGAGACATGTTATTTTAAGATAAAAATAAAGATGACAGTTTACAATAAACTTTACGAAATAAAAGACAGTAACAGGCAAAAGGTCATGTGACCTTACCTATAAAAGGAAGAGTCACCAACGTTTTTTTAGTTGCAGCGCCGTCACTTTAAGAAGACGCATCCCTCCCTCCCTCCCTATGTCGTGGTTCTTGTTATGTGGCTGTATTACACCTATGTATGGGGGTAATTTTTGGTATATTTGGTTAGTATAGTTCGAGCTTTAATGGCTGAACTATTTCATATTCTGTTTATATATAGTTCGAGCTCTAATAGCTGAACTATCTGTATATATGTTGGTAATGTAAAGTGTTATTATATTATTAAAAAATGGTATTATTATTATGCCAATAATAAAGGACCACGGCCATTGTAATCCACTTTTTGTAGTCTGTGTTTATTTATTGTATTGTTGTCTTTTGGAATGTATGTCTTCAGCCTCTGGTCCCATAACATGTCATTATTTATGGTAGTAAAATTTTGAACAATCTACACAGACACAGATTTATCCATTACATAATGTCTTTATAAGTAAAACGTCCCTCCCTCAAATTTTCGTTCTGTTTGCATTCATTAACGAAAATTGGAATCGATTTTAGTCATAGTTTTAGAAAATATTTGTGTTGGTGAAAGTAACACTAAATTACAAAGTGCACAAATATACGGTAAGCCCAAACGTACTGCTCAGCACCAAGGATTAATTATCCTCCAAGGTAATAGGTATCAAAATTATAGTGTGAGGTATATTAATAAGCAGCTACTGAAAAAATACAACATATATACACAATTGGCAATTTATAGCAATACATTACTTCAAACGACTTCAAATCAAATGCATATGTCACCAATCTCCAGTATCAGAGAGACATCAGCGTCCAAACGAATGCCTCACTTTGTTGCTTCCTGGTTCCTCTGGCTGATGGTGACCTGCAAACGTCGCTTCCGACTGTTATGGAGATCACGAACATGTTGCCCTCAGTTGAAGTCGGAAGTGATGAATCAGTTGCGTGATCTCCACGACAGCTAGAAGTGATGTTAGCGGGTCACCATCAGCTGGAGGAACCAGGAAGCAATTAAGTGAGACGCTCGTTTGGACAATGATGTCTCCCTGATACCAGGATGTCACCGGATTGGTGACATACGCTGCGGTTTGCATTAAAACCCTGTTTAATTCTTTTATCTTGTATGGATAACCTGTAAGGGGGCTTCTATTTTTGCTTCAATAAAGTATGTAAAACAGGATTATGCTATGTGATTTCTTTTATTTTCTCACATGATCCTGGTTTATTGGAGCTGCCCATCCCATATGTGGAAAACTCTTCATCAGGACTGAAGATTTACACCGAGATTGTGTTACAAGATGTTCCATGCAAAACGGAAGTAGATTCAGGGTGTGCATATTCCTTGATTTCAGAAAAAACGTTTACCACATTATGGCCTCACAATACTCCTTCAATAGCACCCTGTGCTATCCAGTTGGTAGACTACAACAAACAAGTTGTGGAAGTTGAGGGTGCTTGCTTTGTCCCAGTGAAATATGGAATTTTCAGAGGATGCTAACTCTTAAATAATTACTAAGGGACAAAGAGTAAGTTTGCTGGGTAGAGAGTGGTTTGAACCCCTTGGAATTTCATTATTGGGAGATCATAATGTATCTCAAGTTACTCTACAGAATGTGATAGAGGACTTTAGTGCAGTTTTTGAAGAAGGCCCTGGCATGTGTAAAAGCCCTCCTGTTTCTTTCAAATTAGACCCTGCACTAACCCTAATTCGTATGAAACCGCACAAAGTTGCATTAGCTCTCAGACCAATAATTGATGCTGAGATTACACGTTTTGTGGAGCAAGGTATACTTGAACCTGTAACACACCCTAAGTGGTGTACCCCAAGAGTTCCATTATTGAAGGAAAATGGTGATGTTAGAATTTGTGCTGACTATAAATGTACAATCAACAGCACTGCAGGAACATCCCTATCAAATTCCAGCTGTACATGAAATTCTGACTACGTTAGCAAAATGTAAAGTATTTGCCAAACTGCATATGGCACAAGCTTACCAACAATTACCTGTGGATGATGATCACAAAGGAGCTTTCTGAGCAAAACGTTTGCAGTTTGGAGTTTCCACTGCTCCTGGCATATTCCAGAAATGAATGAAGGACCTCTTATCTGGACTTCCAGGTGTAGTACCTTATTTTGATGATGTTCTTATTGGAGCGGATTGTATTCAGTCTTTGGCTTCACAACTACAACTTGTTTTGAAACATTTTCTTGATGCTGGTCTCAAACTTAAAAAAGAAGAGTGTGGGGCATGGCTTAGCAATGGCTGAGTGAAGATGTTTCTCTAGAGAGCTTCTGGCTTCCCCTAAATACCTTGACAACCTGACGGCCTTTAGCCATCGTTAAAACGGCACGATATCCACCAAACAATATAGGACCAGATCGACAGTTCGCGGGAATCAGTCCCTCGCTCCCTGGAGTGGAATCCAGTGAAACTTCCATGATCCGCGCTGTACCTTGCCAGGCGCCATTGTAGCTGCTCCACGTGTACACTGCACAGAGGACGACGCCACACCAACCCTGCCTGTCTTTCCTACTGTCTACTGACCCGGGCCTCTTCCCAGGGACATCGACTGCCTTTCACCCGGACAAGGCTGGGCCCTCTCAATACTCGGGCAGCCTTACTGAGGACCTCCGTACCATGCTGCAGGCCCTGCCTACCAAATCGAACATCGAGGCCCTTATCCTCCGCATTGAGGAAGCTCATACCTGGGACATACAGGAAGTGAAAGAGAAGGTACACTCACTTTCTGACCGAGTGAACTCCGGTGAGACTTTTCTTTCCTCCCTGGAACACCGGGTGTCAGCCCTGGAGCGCTCTGACATCCCATGCAGCCACGGCCATGGACATGCAGCTCCACCTGGAGGATTTGGAGGACCGCAGTCGCCACAACAACTTGCGGCTGCGGGGCCTCCCAGGGGCTACTGGAATGGAGGACTTAACGGCGTTGGTTACAGCCATCTTCCAGGATGTAATTGGGGCCCCACCACCATCACTGGAGCTGGACCGGGTACACAGAACCCTCGGGCCTAAACCATCTGACCCCTACAGGCCCCGGGATGTACTCTGCAGGCTGCATCGTTACTCCCAAAAAGAGCTTATCCTCCGTAGAGCCTGGGAACATGACGCTGTAGGATTCTATGGGGCCACTATCCAGATCCTCCCGGATCTCTCCAGAGCTACACTACAGAGAAGAGCCCTACTGAGACCTGTCCTGGATCTGGCCAGGAGACAAGGCTGCACTTGCCGATCCACTAGCGGTCACGTTCAGCAAAGCAATGGCTTCCTTTACCCCAGCAGACCTGCCTGCCCTCTTTACCTTCCTGAAAGTGGATCCCGTACAGGTGCCGAATTGGCTCCAAATCATCCCTCGCCCCGGCGGGCCGCTCTGGACTCTCGGCTACCTGGAACAACCAGCCAGCCTGCCCGCAGAGGTCCAGAAGGAGATCCCAGGCTCCCCCTGCTGAAGGGTCACGTGAGTCATAACTGTCCTGCCTTGTAACTGTCTCCCCTTAAAGCACCACACAGGTTGACTGTTTATTTTTCTTCCCCCAGTTGCTTGTACTACTTGTCCCCCCCTCACCGATCTGCCGACGGATGATGCATGACTTTCTCACTGACATCGCACTGTGCTCCTCTAGCCTGCTAAACAAGTGTACAATCCGCCTACAGATGCCTGGGGGTAGGGGTTTTGCTCCCTAATGAGTGTGCGCCTACCTGTGTTACCATCTGATCAGAACTCTGTGATGCTGTTCTAGCAAAACATATTCGAGGATGATTTTCTTATGACACAGTACTCTGACCCAAACCATGATGATAAAAGTCCTCTACTTTTTGTTTACAGGGTTACTGTTCACTACTTGTCTCTAATTAATTGTTATCTGGTTGGGATAATGCCTGTATACTGTAACTATGCCTTCTGCATACTCTGGGACTTGGTGCCTTAATGTTTTTTCTTTTCTTTTGAAGTCGATCCCCACTCGCTTCACTTGAACTATACATTTCCGATGACCTTTAGGGCTGACGCACCTCGGTGCAACGGCCTCCTCCAGATTACACCCGGGTTTTTTTCCGGTGTGCATGGGGAGGGGCTGAGTGAGTCTCGGCTCCACTGTGTGCTGCAGAGATATCTCCTAATTTTTTCAAGGACTTTGGGCCTTAATGTTTCCGGGCACTGCATTCTGCAGTGCGTATACAGTGATGCAGGGACTGCAGGATAAGGAGCGCACTTGTAACTGGGGCATCAGCAGCAGCAGATGCCACCGCGGCACATCTCTCCCCTGTGTAAAGCACCACATTTTGCTGCAGATGGTCTCTGCCGGGGGAGATGGAGGGGCATACCTCCTCCTCCACCCCGGTGGGGAGAGGGTGCAATCCCCGGGTGCGGACAGACCCTCTGCCCGGTGGTTTCTGTACACTCCGCACCTATGCAGCACTCGGTCCTTCATCACCCTGAAACCAGGGTCGGGCCTGGTTTGTACCTGGATGGGAGACCGCCTGGGGATACCAAGTGCCGTATGGGGTTTTATTTTATTTTTTATTTTTTTGGAGTTGACCTGTTTTTTATTCTTGTTTCCCAAGGTGACCATCTTGGTGTTCCTCAAGAGGGTTGTGGGTCTACAGCCACATCACCCTGAAAGCACCTGATATCAGATGCTAAGCAGGGTCGGGCCTGGATGGGAGACCAGGTGCAGTAGGCTTTTTTTTTTATTATTATTTATTTATTTTGTAGTTGACCTGTGTTTTTTTTCTTGTTTACCAAGGGGACCATCTTGGCGTTTCTCAAGAGGGTTGAGGGTGCCAAAAGAGATTGGCTGTGGCCACATAACCCTAAAAGCGCCCAATCTTGTCTGTTCTCGGAGGCTAAGCAGGGTTGGGCCTGGTTAGTACCTGGATGGGAGACTGCCTGGATGCCATAGGCTTTTTATTTATTTTTTTGGAGTTGACCTGTTTTTTATTCTTGTTTCCCAATGCAACCATCTTGGCGTTTCTCAAGAGGGTTGAGGGTGCCAAAAGAGTTTGCTTGCCTGCATATCACCCTGAAAGCATCTGATCTCGGAGGCTAAGCAGGGTCAGGCCTGGATGGGAGACCGCCTGGGAATACCAGGTGCCGTAGGCTTTATTTTTTATTTTTTTGGAGTTGACCTGTGTTTTTTTTCTTGTTTCTCAAGGTGATCATCTTGGCGTTTCTCAAGAGGCTTGAGGGTGCCAAAGGAGATTGACTACGGCCACATTATCCTGAAAGCATCCGATCTCATCTGATTTCATGAGGCTAAGCAGGGTCGGGCCTGGGTAGTACCTGGCTTCTTTTCTTTTTTTGTTATTTTGACCTAGATCTCTGGCGCGGGAACTATTGTTATATATTGCTATACTTTGCTATATATTGTTATATATTAACAGAATTACAGTAGGGGGTTTCCCATTTACCATTGTTAATGTTTGTTTCAACCTGTGTGTCCCATATGACATTTGTTCTCTTCTCATACATGCCAGATAATAGTACCTGTCGTTATTATACCCGCTATTTCATTAATCATCGTGGTCAGGGGTAGCCGATGAGTCCCTTCCTGGCTATTTCTTTCCACATTCCCAAGTAGGCCAGTGCTTGATTACCAGTATAGAACTGGTGAGTGTGTTAGAATTCTTGTGCTACCACTCTAGTCTCTGCAGGTTGCACCCTCTAGGAGCAACCTACTTTTCTTATCTTTCCCTTCTGAGAATACCCTCTCCCGAGATTTTCCTTCTCCCCTGTCCTCACACTTCTACATCCTCTTTCTCTTCTATCATATTGACCTTTCCTCCTTCCTTCTTACCCAGCTTTCCTTCTCCCCTCTCCGCTCCCCCTCAACCTCTTCTGGTTGCTTCCAAGCATCCCATTTCCTCAGTTATGGTAAGTGGCCATCCATATCCGAACTCATAAACCCAGACGGTTTGGCTGGCCAAAGACCAGAGCACTTTTTGCGATTCGGCACTGCGTCGCTTTAACTGACAATCGTGCGGTCTTGCGATGTTGCACCCAAAGAAAATTGTCGTCCAATTTGGTGGTGTTTGATCACCTCTGCGTTTTTTATTTTTTGCGCTATAAACAAAAAAAGAGTGGCGACTGGTGCTCAATTTTCTTGGGGGGGTCTATCTGTGGCTCCCACCCAACCAACCAACCACCCCCCAGCCAGCCAACCACCCCCCAACCTCCGTGGCTTGATCGATTGCCGCTTAGCTCGCCAGCCCCGCACTTACCCCATCCAGGTCGCGTCTCCTCCCGAGTCCCAGCGGTCGCTTCTCCTCCAGGCCAATCAGGACTTAGAACTCGCGGCCAATCGGGGCTTAGGACTCCCGGACAATCGGGTCTCAGGACCCGCTTCCTGATTGGCCGGGAGGAGAAACAGAAAGACATTAGCGAATAATAATGTGCTATTGTCACACAACTACGTGGGCTCTAATTATGTGCGTAAAAAAAAAGGAGGAGTGCCCGGTAGGAGTGGCTGCCACTGCTGACACATGATTGTATTATTTCTACAGACAGCTTATGATGAGGATTTTTTCATGCAGGATGCTACTGCATTGATCATCATTAGAGTAGCAGTGCTCTATAGGAAAACCCTGATCATTTTTACAATGAAAAACTTGTGTCTATTAACTGCACAGCATGAAGGTGAATGATAGAAAACCTCTTTATACAGACGGCCAGTAGGAGTCGCTATTAGCCATCTGAATAGCTGTGCATTGAAAGCAGAACACCACGTGACATCAGTCCATCCTCACATTGGATAGAGTTTTTCTGTACGGAAATGAATGGAGCGATGAAGGCAGATCATAATAAAGGGACAGGGCACCGATTTCTGTATTCTGCGGATTTATGGGATCGTTGATGTAGTTGAGGTGTATGAGTTCAGTGGTAAGCTGTGATGACCAGGATCTGCCCTCCAGGAGAGCTGTCAGTGTGGAGGCTGCAGGATGTATGCTGAGGTGATGTGACAGGCAGTGATCGGTGATTAGACCTCATCCTCTGTCATCTCTTACTATTCCTTTTCATGTCCACACAGGAGAATTTCTCATAGAGAGCTTCTGATACTGGAATGGAACTGATTTGTCTCATTTAATTTTCTTTTTCTCTAGAAAATCCCACATTCTGCTGTCATATGAGGGGCTTATTTATTCCTTGGCGTTTATAGGTTGGAACTGCGATGAATGATCACTTTATCTGAGGTTATGTATGAGAGGTGAGTAGCAACAGAGCAACAAAAATCTTGACATTTGTTTTATAATAAATCTGAACTCCGGAAAGTACTCAAGACTGTAAAGTGTAGATGTCCAGAAACTCCTATCAGATCTGTTTATATGAGAACCGATATGTCAGAACTCATATCAGTACTCATGAGTTCTGACATGAGTAGCGATATGAGTAGCGATATGAGTACCGTTATGAGTACCTAAACAACTCCCAGAGAAGAATGGTCAGCTGCTCTTGTTTTGTCTTGAAGCAGAGAAGAGCAATATCTCACATACTGTCTGGGGGTTTGGGTTTTATGACAAATTACCAGAGCAGTTAACATTACAACACAATTATGAGGTACAGTGACTAATACCAGAACACATAATATTATGCACTCTTGACTTCATATAATATAACCGCAAATAACTATGCATTAGGGTAGATTTACTAAAACTGGTGCATACAGAATATGGTGTAGCCAAGCTTAGTAATCAATCGACTACTAACTTCAGCTTGTTCAATAAAGCTTTGGCAATAAAACCTGGAAGCTGATTGGTGCAGCTGTGCATAGTAACCAGTTTTTGAGTGCACCAATTTTAGTAAATCTCCCCCATTATATCTCTCCTAAACATGCAAACAGTGTTTGAAATGGGCTTAACCTCCCTGGCGGTATGATTATTTCTGATTTTAGGTGCTGAAAGCGGTACAATTATTTTGCATGGAAATTGGGCGTTTTATATTGTAGGCCTGCAATTCTTAGGAATAACTCACTTAAATCTGTCCAAACCAGAGTCTAGTAGACATCCCAGGTATGATAAAGTTTAAAACACAAAATCATAAATTATAATATAATAAATAACTAAAAATAATTATAACAAATAATAATAAAAATTATTCATTAATGTAATCAAATAAAAAAAAAATGAAATTTGCTCAGTTGCAGAATTGTCGCTGTCATTAGATTTAGTGTTTGATGACGAATTTTCCCACAAATCACTATTGCTCAATTCTGCAAGTGATTCTAATTTATTATCGCTGTTTTCTAGCTGGTCTAAAACCGCTTTTGACATAAAGGGACACTTTTTGGTTGCTATGGACAATCTCCAAATTCCAGGCAGAAAAAACTGTATTTATAATATAAAAGTGCATTTGTAACATTACAGTATACTTTTTTGAATTTGGCACAGATCTCCGCTCCCGTGCGTTGCAACGTCACAGGGAACGGATTTTGGCAAAACTCTGCACTGTGTGAATCGAGCGAGGAGACAGCTCGCTCACACAGCGGGGAGACATAGCAGGATCCAGGGGACAAGGTAAGTAACTTTCCCTGGATACTGCGATGCGATCCCGAGTCTGGCTCGGGGTTACCGTGGCTCGGGGCTCGGGGTTACCGTGGTACTGAAATTCCACCCCGAGCCAGACTCGGGAATACCGCCAGGGAGGTTAAAGGGGTTGTAAAGGTTCGTGTCTTTTCACCTTAATGCATCCTATGCATTAAGGTGAAAAAACACCTCGCTGTCATGGGAGCCCCAGCCCCTCCCCCCCCCCGTTTTACTTACCTGAGCCCGTTCACCTGCTGTGCACGTCCCCCGGTGTCCTCTCCTCCGCTGAGTCTGGGCCGTTTATTGAATAGATTGATAGCAGCGCAGCCATTGGCTCGTGCTGCTGTCAATCACATTCAATGACACGGCCGCTGGGGAGGGCGGGACCGAGTCATACACAGGAGACACTGGAGTGCGCCCGCAAGCTAACCCCCCCCCCCCCCCCGGGAAAGAGCTTCCCAGAGGGGGTTTGCTTTAGCAGGGAGGAGCAGAGACAGCCGCCATGGGACCCCAGAACAGCAGGATCGGGGCCACTCTGTGCAAAACAAACTGCACAGTGGAGGTAAGTATAACGCGTTTGTTATTTAAAAAATATCAAACCTATAAAACCCCTTTAAAGTAGCACTAAACCCATTAATTTAATTGTTTCCCAAAACAGTTATATTGAAGGTATGCCATGAATGATAACTGTTACATTTGCTTCTGAACTCAACAGAACTGTTAGACCAGGGGTATGCAACCTGTTTTCAAAGAAATTGAGCGTGCCGATTTTATAGCAAAAAAAATGTTAACTTTACACTCTCAATCACAAAAAGGATTTTTTATAAAGTAAATGCTGTAAACTATTTGAGTAATAGTGACTAATTAACATCCCACACTCTCATGCCTTAGATCAGCCCCAATTCCTGTACCTCCAGTCCTCAGATCAGCCCCAATTCCTGCACCTTCACACCTCAGATCACTGTACCCCCGGCAAATCTGTCCCCCCACTGTACTTCCCTGCTCATCTGTACCACCACTGTAACCTCCTTTCTCATCTGCCCCACCACTGTATCTCCCTGCAAATCTGCTCCACCGCCCATGACTGTAACCCCCCTGCTCATCTGCCCCATGACTGTAACTCCCCTTGCTCTTCTGTCCCACCACTTTAAAGTCTAAATGTAGCCAAAACATAAAAGTCAGCACAAGGGACATTACTTCCAGTCAGTATGATGTATCCCTTGTGCTGTTGTCTATTCTGTTAGCAGAAATCCTCCCCCATCCATGACCCCCCTCACCCCCACTGTCATAATCTTCCAGTGTGGCCAGGGGTATTAGAACTGTGGGAACTTTCACAGGCGCTTATTAAGAGAGTGCCTTTTCCATTCAGCTGCTCCATTCAAATTTGACATACAGCTCCTATGGATGAAACAGGATCCATGAATGGGTGACAGCAGGTGATTAAAGGGTCTGCCCTCTCCATTCAATGATCCTGTTTCATTCATAGAATAGATCATTCATAGAGCCTGTTACAGCCCCTTTTATTAACCCCCATCACTCTTGAAGATTATGGCAGGGTAATGGATGGAGGAGGATTTCTGCTAACAGAAGAGGCATCAGCCTACTGACTGTAAGTTACGTCCCTTGTGCTGATTTTTCATTTTTTTCTTTTGACTGCACTGAGGCCTTAATGCATAAACAGTGCATGACGTCATAAGAGGTATCATGGTGCATATCAATTGCTGTTTTCTCACTGAAAATATTATTCATGCTTCAAGATATGTGTGTGCTGTAACTTTACATTTTTTATTGTGCAGAATGCAGTTTATGCAGATGATATTTCTTTTAAGCCTTCCATCGGTCTTCTCAAAGCTACACTCCTATGATTACTGTGTCCTTGGAGCTGGTCCTGGAGGGCTTCAGATTGCAAAGTTTCTTGAAGATTCTGGGAGGGATTATGTAGTCTTTGAAAGGAACCATAGACCTGGTAGCTTTTTTTTTAATCTTCCACGGCACCGTAAATTAATTAGCATAAACAAACAATTTACTGGCCGGAAAAACAAAGAATTTAATTTACGTCATGACTGGAATTCTCTGCTAAGCAAAGATGAACGGTTGCTTTTTGGGCAATATTCACATGATTTCTTTCCGCATGCGGATGATATGGTGAGGTATTTACACAATTTCAGTATTGGAATCAATGTGCGTTATGGAACAGATATCAAAAACATCAGGATAGAAACCAACCCAGAAGCATGGAATGGACATCTATTTCTACTTATGGATCAAACAGGACAACAACATGAGTGCAAGTAAGCTAAAACAAATATAGAAGAGCTAAAACATAAATATAGCCTAGAAAGTCAAATGATTGAAAAAATATAGCTCTTATAAGCGAAGCTCTGCTATATCAGTTATTTTAATTATAATTAGTTAATAAAAATATATATAAAAATTAGGGTTGTCCCGATACCGATACTAGTATCGGTATCGGGACCGATACCGAGCATTTGTGCGAGTACTTGTACTCGCACAAATGCTCCCGATGCCTAATCCGATACTTGTAACCGGAAGTCGGCGGGCGGAGAAGGCGGAACGGGCAGAGCGGGCGGAATGAGCGGAACGGGCAGAGCGGGCGGAATGAGTGGAACGGGCAGAGCGGGCGGAGCGGAGATCTAGCTGGTAGCAGTGGAACAGGGGGTAAGCTGGCCAGGGCAGGGATGAAGGGTGCCGCCGTTCCCATTCGGAACAGGAAGTGACGGCTCAGTGTCTTCGTCGGAGGACAAACATCACGGCGCCCATCTTGGTACACCTTTATACTCGGCTGCAGTAAGCCAGCAGCGGACATCTTGTTACACCCAGCCCATTTAGTTCGGGCTGGGTGTAACAAGATGTCTGCTGCTGGCTTACTGCAGCTGAGTAAAAGGTGTAGCAAGATGGGCGTTGCAGCATACTAAATGTTATAGCATTGCAAAATCCTTCCTTGCCTTACCATTCATGTCATTTATTATGCAGTTGCAAATCAATGCTGCATTTTAGTGCTCATCAGTGCCTGCCCATAAGTGCTGCCTATCAGTGCCCATAAGTGCCAGCTATCAGTGCCCGCCACCTATCAGTGCCCATAAATGCCTATCAGTGCCATCTATCAGTGCCCATAAATGCCTATCAGTGCCCATAAATGCCTATCAGTGCTCATCAGTCAGTGCCCAAAAGTGCTGCCTATCCATGCCATCTCTCAGTGCCCATAAGTGCTGCCTATCAGTGCCCATAAGTGCCAGCTATCAGTGCCAGCCACCTATCAGTGCCCATAAATGCCTATCAGTGCCATCTACCAGTGCCCAAAAGTGCTGCCTATCAGTGCTCATCAGTCAGTACCAGCCATCGGTGCTATCCATCAGTGCCCATAAGTGCTGCCTATCCATGCCATCTCTCAGTGCCCATAAGTGCTGCCTATCAGTGCCATCTATCAGTCACCAGTCAGTGCCCATCAGTCAAACAGTCACATGACATTAAAAAAAAGTATCGGTAATCGGTATCGGCGAGTACTTGAAAAAAAGTATCGGTACTTGTACTCGGTCTTAAAAAAGTGGTATCGGGACAACCCTAATAAAAATAGATATGTAGGCTTTGATCAGTGTGTTTTTAATATGACATGTCTTTTTTTAGCTTCATTTCTTCCAGGATAAGGGTCTAGTATAAGTGAATAGAATTCCTTGCTGCTTTGTTTACAAACAGAATGAAGCGAAAGGGAGCTGTCATTTTTCCAGCAATTTAACCACATGCAGAACCCCCAGCCTGCAATGTACTACGATCAGGCTACCTGCATAGGCAAAGTGACGTACCCGTACATTGCTGCCTGCTTCTGGGTTTGGGGCGCCCCCCTGCCGGCACCCACTGTGATTGTACACAGCGGAAGCATGTGAGCAAGTCCTGGCCAATCATTCATGGCCATGACCTGCTGATCGGCAGTGTGCAATCCCAGCCCAGAGCCCTTAGGCATACATTTAACCCCTTGATCGCCCTGGATGTTAACCCCTTCTTAGCCAATGTCAATAGTAGAATGACAGGTTATAGTATTAGCACTGATCACTGTGTTAGTGTCACTGGTGATATCAGTGGCAGCTAGTCAGTTCTCCCCCCCAGTGTCGGTTAGGCCCCTTTCACACTGGGGCGGGGAGCCGCGGTGACGGTAAAGCAGCGCTATATTTAGCGCTGCTTTACCGTCGTTTTAAACCGCGGTATTCGGCCGCTCGCGGTGCGGTTTTAACCCCCGCGAGTGGCCGAAAAGGGGTTAAACACCCCCCGCAGAGCGCCGCCGTAGCGGCGCTTTGCGGCGGTATTACCGCGGTTTCACTCCGGTGTCCCATTCTATTCAATGGGAAGGAGCGGTATAGGAGCGGTGAACACACCGCTCCTATCCCGCTCCAAAGATGCTGCTAGCAGGACTTTTTTTGTCATCCTGCTAGCGCACCGCTCCAGTGTGAAAGCCCGCCGGCTTTCACACTGGAGTTAAAGGGGCAGGATTTTTTCATGCGGTGAACAGGCGCTATTTTTAGCGCTGCACCGCATGAAAAACGCCCCGGTGTGAAAGGGGCCTTAGTGTCAGATTGTTTGCTGTACTATCGCAGTCCCATAAGTCCCTGAACGCCACCATTAGTTGCATAAAAAAAAAAATCCAGTATACTGTACATCATAGTTTGTAGGTGGTATAATGCCCCGTACACACGATCAGAAATTCCGCCAGCAAAAGTTCGATGAGAGCTTTTGGTCGAAAAATGCAATCGTTTGTATGCTCCAACGGACTTTTGCTGGCGGAATTTCGGCCAGCAAAAGATTGAGAGCATGTTCTCAATTTTTTCGGTCGGAAAAAGTTCTGATCGGAAATTCCGATCATCTGTACAAATTCCAAAGCGCAAAATTCCTACGCATGCTCGTAAACAATTTGACGCATTCTCGAAAGCATTGAACTTAATTTTCTCAGTTCGTCGTAGTGTTGTACGTCACCGTGTTCTTAACGGTCAGAGAACTTTTGTGTGACCGTGTGTATGCAAGCCAAGCTTGGGCGGAATTCCGTCGGAAAAAACAACCAAGTTTTTTCCGACGGAAAATCCGCTCGTGCATAACTTTCACCCAAATATCAATATACACTTATTGGGATTTTTTTTTTATCAAAGAGATATAGCAGAATACATTTTGGCCAACATTTATGAAGAAATTAGATTTTCTTATTTTTTTTTATTGGATGTGGTTTGTAGCAGAAAGTAAAAAATATTGTTTTTTTTTTCATAATTTCTTTTTTTCTTTTTTCTTTTTTTTTGTTTGGTTATAGCGTTGCATGAGCATGCAATTAGCAGTTAAAGTAGCGCAATGCTAAAAAGCAAAAAATGGCCTGGTCATGAAAAGGGGTAAAACCTTCCTGAGTTCAAGTAGTTAAACAAACTTTTTTCATTGTAAATGTCAGTGTTACTGTAGTAGGTTGTATACATCATATAACACAACTCCAGTGGATGACCACACACTGGTAAATGCCAACTTCTTTATTTCATCAATTTAAAATATCAAACCACATTCCCAGCACAACAAGAGAGAAAAAGCTGTTAACATGTTTCATGCCGTTAAGTGCCTAATCATAGCTGCTATGCTTAGGTGTGTGAAACGCATTAGCAGCTTCTCTTCTCTCGTTACACTGTGGATGTGGTTTTACATTTTATAGGGATGGAATAAAGAAGTTGGCATTTACCAGTGTGCAATTACAGTATCTCACAAAAGTGAGTACACCCCTCACATTTTGTAAATATTTTATTATATCTTTTCATGTGACAACACTGA
>CM053032.1:131903538-131923876 GCA_028564925.1 Lithobates sylvaticus | reverse complement strand
TTACCGAATAAGCAAAATGTCTTTTTCCGCATTTTAAACCACAGCAGAACCCCCGCTGCATGTACACGATCAGGCTACCTCATAGCAAAGTGACGTCCCCGTACATTGCTGCCTGCTCGGGTTTGGGGGCGCCCCCTGCCGGCACCCACTGTGATTGTACTCACGACACATTGAGCAAAGCTCCTGTCCAATCATTCATAAGCCATGACCTGCTTGATGGCATTGTCAATCCCATCCAGAGCCCTTAGGCATAGCAATTAACCCCTGATCGCCCTGATGAGGGTGTACCCCTCTCTTAGCCTATGTCAGTGTTTAATTACAGGTGGAGCACGGTCTATTAGCACTGGGATTCACTGGAGTTAGTTGTCAACTGGAGGATAACTCAGTGGGGCAGCTAGTCAGTCTCTCCCCCCAGTTGTCGTTAGGCCTACCCCCTCCCTTAGGCCCCCCCTCCCACCCCCCCCCGCCATGCTCCCACGGACACCCTTTTCAACAACTAGGGGGCGGGAGCCGCGGTGACGGTTAAAGCACGCGATAGTTTACGCTGCTTTACCGTCGTTTTAACCGCAGGTCTTCGGATCGCCGCTCGCGTGTAGCGGATTTCTTTTAACCCCCGCGAGTGGCCGAAAAGGGTTAAACCCCCCCACGCAGAAGCGCCGCCGTAGCGGCGCTTTGCGGCGGTATTTACCGCGGTTTTCACGATCCGGTGGCTCCCATTCCTATCAATGGGAAGGTAGCGGTATAGGAGCGGTGAACACACCGCTCCTATCCCGCTCCAAAGATGCTGCTAGCAGGACTATTTTTTGTCATCCTGCTAGCGCACCGCTCCATTGTGAAAGCCCGCCGGCTTTCACACTGGAGTTAAAGGGGCAGGATTTTGTCATGCGGTGAACAGGCGCTATTTTTAGCGCTGCACCGCATGAAAAACGCCCCGGAGTGAAAGGGGCCTTAGTGTCAGATTGTTTGCTGTACTATCGCAGTCCCATAAGTCCCTGAACGCCACCATTAGTTGCATAAAAAAAAAAATCCAGTATACTGTATATCATAGTTTGTATGTGTTATAATGCCCCGTACACACGATCAGAAATTCCGCCAGCAAAAGTTCGATGAGAGCTTTTGGTCGAAAAATGCAATCGTTTGTATGCTCCAACGGACTTTTGCTGGCGGAATTTCGGCCAGCAAAAGATTGAGAGCATGTTCTCAATTTTTTCGGTCGGAAAAAGTTCTGATCGGAAATTCCGATCATCTGTACAAATTCCAAAGCGCAAAATTCCTACGCATGCTCGTAAACAATTTGACGCATTCTCGAAAGCATTGAACTTAATTTTCTCAGTTCTTCGTAGTGTTGTACGTCACCGTGTTCTTAACGGTCAGAGAACTTTTGTGTGACCGTGTGTATGCAAGCCAAGCTTGGGCGGAATTCCGTCGGAAAAAACATCCAATTTTATTCTGACGGAAAATCCGCTCGTGCATAATTTTCACCCAAATATCAATATACACTTATTGGGATTTTTTTTTTATCAAAGAGATAAAAAATATTGTTTTTTTTTTCATAAGTTAATTACATTTTGGCCAACATTTATGAAGAAATTAGATTTTCTTATTTTTTTTTTATTTGGATGTGGTTTGTAGCAGAAAGTAAAAAATATTGGTTTTTTTTTTGTGCAATAATCTTTTTTTTCTTTTTTAAACAAACTTTTTTTTTTTTGTTTGGTTATAGCGTTGCATGAGCATGCAATTAGCAGTTAAAGTAGCGCCCCTCACATTTTTTTACAGTATCTCACAAAAAAACCCCTCACATTTTTTTATTTTTTATATCTTTTCATGTGACAACACTGAAGAAACGACACTTTGCTACAATGTAAAGTAGTGAGTGTACAGCTTGTATAACAGTGTAAATTTGCTGTCCCCTCAAAATCACTGAACACACAGCCATTAATATCTAAACCGCTGGCAACAAAAGTGAATACACCCCTAAGTGAAAATGTACCAAAGGGCCCAATTATCAATTTTCCCTCCCCGGTGTCATGTGACTTGTTAGTGTTACGGCCCCAGGTGTGAATGAGGAGCAGGTATGGTAAATTTGGTGTTATCGCTCTCACTCTCTCATACTGGTCACTGGAAGTTCAACATGGCACCTCATGGCAAAAAACTCTCTGAGGATCTGAAAAAAAGAATTTGCTCTATGTTAAGATGGTCTGGGCTATAAGAAGATTGCCAAGACCCTGAAACTGAGCTGTAGCATGGTGGCCAAGGACATACAGCAGTTTAACAGGACAGGTCCACTCAGAACAGGCCTCGCCATGGTCGACCAAAGAAGTTGAGTGCACATGTTCAGCGTCATATCCAGAGGTTGCCTTTGGAAAATAGACGTATGCGTGCTGCCAGAATTGCTGCAGGGGTTGAAGGGGCTGAGGGGTCAGCCTGTCAGTGCTCAGACCATATGCGGCACACTGCATCAAATTGGTCTGCATGGCTGTCATCCTTCTAAAGATGACGCACAAGAAAGCCCGCAAACAGTTTGCTGAAGACAAGCAGACTAAGGACATGGATTACTGGAACCATGTCCTGTGGTCTGATGAGACCAAGATAGACTTATTTGGTTCAGATGGTGTCAAGTGTGTGTGGCGGCAACCAGGTAAGGGGTACAAAGACAAGTGTGTCTTGCCTACAGTCAAGCATGGTGGTGGGAATGTCATGGTCTGGGGCTGCATGAGTGCTGCCGGCACTGGGAGTTCATTGAGGGAACCATGAATGGCAACATGTACTGTGACATACTGAAGCAGAGCATGATCCCCTCCCTTTGGAGAGTGGGCCGCAGGGCAGTATTCCAACATGATAACAACCCCAAACACACCTCCAAGACGACCACTGCCTTGCTAAAGAAGCTCAAGGGAAAAGGTGATGGTCTGGCCAAGCATGTCTCCAGACCTAAACCCTATTGAGCATCTGTGGGGCATCCTCAAATGGAAGGTGGAGGAGCGAAAGGTCTCTAACATCCACCAGCCCTGGGATGTCATCATGGAGGAGTGGACTCCAGTGGCAACCTGTGAAGCTCTGGTGAACTCCATGCCCAAGAGGGTTAAGGCAGTGCTGGAAAATAATGGTGGCCACACTAAATATTGACACTTTTGTCACAATTTAGACATTTTTATTTAGGGGTGTACTCACTTTTGTTGCCAGCAGTTTAGACAATAATGGCTGTGTGTTGAGTTATTTTGAGGGGACAGCAAATTTACACTGTTATACAAGTTGTACACTCACTACTTTACATTGTAGCAAAGTGTCATTTCTTAAAGTGGTTGTAAACCCTTACAAACCACTTTGACCTACAGGTAAGCCTAGATTAAGGCTTACCTGTAGGTCTAATAAATATCTCTTAAACCTACATGGTTTAGGAGATATTTAGAAAAGAAAAGGCACCGCTATCTACGGCGCATGCGCCGTAGACAGCGGCGCGCAGGCGCACTGAGCATGCCGCAATCACGGCGATATGCCGCTCTCGTGCGCATGCGCGGGAGTGACATCATCGCCGCTCCAGCGAATGACAGCGCTGGAGCGGCGAGACCCGGAAGTCACTCCGGGTTTGATGGCGACGGCGGAGGTCGTGGACGAGGGTCGCTTCGTGGGCTTCGTTCTCAGGTAAGTTATTCATAATGAGCTAGTATGCTATGCATACTAGCTCATTATGCCTTTGCATTGCAGGTTCCGTTTTTTTTTTTTTTTTAAATAGGGTTTACTTCCTCTTTAAGTATTGTCACATGAAAAGATATAATAAAATATTCACAAAAATGTGAGGGGGTGTACTCACTTTTGTGAGATACTGTATCTATTGGAGTTGGGTGCTGCAGTGATGAGCTGGACCTGCACTTGGACTGTGTGGTACAAGCTGCTCATGGCACCACCTAGAGCATTACTTTGTATTATATAAACAATACAGATGCGCCACTTCACAGGCAGGGTGAGGGCATCTCCCAGATATAATATTTAATGAAGTTTTGCATTTTTAATGTTTTACTTTAAGCATTACTAAAATCACCTCCCTCAGCCATACAAAATTTTTACATTTTTTTCTTTGGTAAATATTCCCCATGGCAGTACTCAGCACCCCATGCAGTTTTACAGTTCCCTGCCTGTTAAGCTAGAAAATAGTCAGAACAGTTGTTTCACATTTGGTCCCCACTGAATTATTTGGGTTTGGAATTGGCACCCTAACTTTAGCCATGTTCGCTGAACCCTGCTCGAACTGAACCCGGGTATGTTCAGCTCATCAGTAGTACTGATGTCACCGTTGTAATATATATAACACAGCTACTGTGTCTTGTATTAAAGTATGATTTATTTCCATGTGCTAATATATACCTACTGGTATACTATGCTCACATGATATGCACGTAATCATATTTGCTTGTTTTTATATGCATTTGTGAATAATTTACTTTTTGTTGATTTTGTCAGTGTGGATTATCTGTATAATTCTTGGTTTCTTACTGTCTGTTTCAGTGTTTTGTTGGTGGCCAGTGGCTTATCTCTGCCTAATGTGGTAAACTTTCCTGGTGCAGAATATACGGAGGGTTATGAGACTGTGTCTGTAGACCCTCAGAATTTTACGGGACAGAGTGTTCTTATTCTGGGGCGTGGGAACTCTGCATTTGAGACAGCTGACAATATCCTGGGATATACCAATTTTATACATATGCTTGGTCGCTCAAGAGTTCGTCTTTCTTGGTCTACACACTATGTGGGGGATTTAAGGTGAGTGAATTAAATGTCATTAAGTAAAGAACTGAACAATTTTACTATTTGCAGTGTGTAATAATGTACAGAAATCACAACTTTTTTCTATGGCAGTCATAGATAACAGAACCCTCCAAAAATACTTCCTTCTTTTGTGCTTCTTTCTGCAGAGCTATTAACAACGGAATTTTGGACACATACCAGCTGAAGTCCTTGGATGGGCTTTTAGAAGGCGATATATCTGACCTGGCATTAGTCCGCGATGGTTCTGGAAAACTCTACGTAACCCATAAGCATTATCTAAAAAATTCTGTTAACTCTACAAATAATGACACAATTAATCCTCATACCATGCTTCCAAAGGATGATCTAGATAACTTTGCAGCTCGAGAACCATATGACCGTGTCATTCGTTGCTTAGGATGGAGATTTGATTTCTCAATATTTGATAAGTAATGAAGCATTATTTCTTCTCTTTATTGATACAGAGCATGATATGAAAAACATTGTGTGTGTAAATTATATAAATATATCGTACACACACTCTTCACTAGTTAGAAAGTGACAGCATTTTTAATATCAATTAATTCTAAAATGGCTTGTGTGGCATTTTTGGATGCTATTTTTTTTCTTAAACGAAAATTCCCCTTTAAAACATTTAGATATGAACTACATCTTCCTGGCACATGAAGTTATATAATGTGTGATTTCTTAGAATTTGCTTTATGTATTTTTACAACTTGTATTGTAAAGGTAAACAATTATTATGTGCTATATTATGATGTAGATTGGCAATGGTAAACATTTATAGACAGCTTATTATATTTGCATATTTTTGTGCAATAACTTACAAGCTTTAAAGTTCAATTGAACCCTTGTTATTACTGTGATGCCACCAGGTTGCATATACAGTAATACATGAAGGGCTTGTTTACTTCTTTTTTACACTACTAAGTATAGCAGCAAGGGTTAAAATACCCTGTCAAACAGTGTTCCAAGTAATAGTGCCGCTCAGGAAATAAATGTGCTGTTGATTAGATCCGTGTTCCTGGAGGCATGTCAGGCTTCTGGAGAGTCGGACTGCTGCTGTGTGTCAGAGAGCCATGGTCAGACTCTCCTATGCCCTGGCAGCACAGAGTATTTTAAAAAAAAAGTAGTTGTTTAACAAAAATAAAGTAAAAAGACCTCTATATGTATTACTGTATATGCCAACTGGCTGCGTTAGCGTAAAAAAAAAACGAGGATTCAGTTGAGCTTTAAACATTTAGAAAACAACATTCTGCTGAACCACAAGTAGGTGTGATGCTGCTTTCCAGAATACTAAACTCCATTTATTATAACATGCACATTGCTTGTATATTACCCATTTGTTCAGTTTCCAGCACCTTTTCAGTTACTATAGGTGTACGTAAAAGGCTAATCACTGCACGTAAGCAGTGGGCACTGGTGCACACATTTATTTGCACACTTCAGCCTTTGTTCCTGTGGTTTTCAGCTTCCATGAATATGTGTGCAGTGGTGGCGGTGGCGGTACTATCGGGTGTGTGTAGGTGTTTAAAAAAGCCTAAAATGGAGAGATGCAACTCTTGTTGGACCTCAGGTACTAGAGTACCCGTTTGTGGATTTCCGGGGGCCACACATCTGGTGCTGGGAGTATCCTTCCATCTGCAGGACAGATTGGGGAGGACAATGGTGTCAGCAGATGAAGTGGTGGGCATTTTTTTGAAGAACAGAACACATCATTTTAATTAATTGGGGACACTGGTGCATGGAGACCTTTTTGGGAAACGTGTGTAAAGGGGAGCTTACCCTTTAAATTATATTCCCCTTGAAGATAAACAGAGCTCCCTAATTATTTATTGAGCACTCTTTAGTGTAGTAGAGACTTCAGTTGGATTTTGCCTGCACAACTGATTGTCCTCTAATGTGCATTTTCAGGCTTCGGCAACCTCCAAACAAGCTTTAGCACATTTCATTACAGGTGGTGTACAATATAACATTGAAGATGACAGATAAAAATATTGGCATTTAAAAAAAAAAAAAAATGTTTAAATGCTGAAGTGTAGATAAGTTCACTTGCTTAACGATATATATTTTATCACATTTTATTTGTGCTATTCATTTATATCATGTAAACACATTCTGTAGAATTTTTCAAACTGTTACAGAACTCTTTTCTGCCATTAAGAGAGTTTTTACATGAAGAGAACATACATACTCAATGCAGTTAGTGTCCCTGATGTCAATTTTAACTTGAAGCCCATTTACTACATGTATTATTACTCTCAGTTATTAGTATGTCTGTTTTTATGCTTTGTAGTTTAAGACTTTTGTCATATGATGTTTGTTATAAGATGTTGTATCTGTTCTTCAGGTCTATTAGACTGAAGTCTGGTATTGGCCTAAAGAAAAAATATCCCTTGTTAAATGCGAACTATGAAGCAAGACATACTCACGGTTTATTTGTGGTGGGTACTGCTAGCCATGGTATTGACTTTCGCAAATCAGCCGGTGGATTTATCCATGGTTTCCGTTACACTGGTGAGCAAATTGACTTTGTTGTTTCTTTTACTGCTTTCTTCACTTAAAACATATACAGCTATATTTATAAAGCAGTGACTGTGACTCTCAACAAACATTCACTGCAGGTTAAATCACAAAATTTTAACTTGTACTTTACATTTTTTTAAAACATGTTTTACATTTTTACACATTTTTTTCAAAGACAGAAGTATGTGTGTTTGTAAATATAATTTTTTTTTATAAGGGTCAGTCTGCCTAAAACACATTTTTGATGGATGCTGGAGAGTTAAACTACCTGATAAGTGTATTTTGCCAGGGTCTGCATATTTGTTGTGACCATTGTGAGGGGTTTCCACTTTCCTTATTGAATGCAGCGGGAGTTTCTGGAGCATGCAAAGGTGGGTGGGAACACCCAACCCTTACCCGGTGGACGGAAAAAAATTCAAATCATGACAAGGGGATCTTACTGTTGAAGTATCTATGACGTGCTTGCTAAATCTCGATCAGGCTCTAGCTATAACCAAAGTATCATAACACGTTGCACTCCCTATAAAAAACAAAAGCATTCTAAGAAAAGTCACATAATTATCAAAGTAAGAGTAATACTGTTTTATAGATATTGTTATGCCCTGTATTAGTCGCCACGCAGTCCACTTACCAAAATGTTCTTTGAGATATCATTACTTTTGCAGTTTGGTAAAAGTCTACTCATTTAAATGGGTATACAGTGCATCCGGAAAGTATTCACAGTGCTTCACTTTTTCCTCATTTTGTTATGTTACAGCTTTATTCTAAAATGGATTAAATTCATTATTTTCCTCAAAATTCTACAAACAATACCCCATAATGATAGCGTGAAAGAAGTTTGTTTGAAATCTTTGCAAACTTATTAAAAATAAAACAAATCCCATGTACATAAGTATTAACAGCCTTTGCTCAATACTTTGAAGCACCTTTGACACCAACTACAGACTCAAGTCTTTTTGAGTATGATGCTACAAGCTTGGCACACCTAATTGTGGGCAGTTTCTCCCATTATTCTTTGCAGGACCTCTCAAATATCATCAGGTTGGATGGGGAACGTCGTTACACAGCCATTTTCAGATCTCTCAATGGGGTTCAAGTCTGGGCTCTGGCTGGGCCACTCAAGGACATTCACAAAGTTGTCCCGTAGCCACTCTTTTGTTATCTTGGCTGGGTGCTTAGGATCGTTGTCCTGTCGGAAGATGAACCTTCGCCCCAGTCTAAGGTCCAGAGCACTCGGGAGCAGGTTTTCCTCAAGGATGTCTTTTTACATGGCTGTATCCATCTTTCCCTTGATCCTGACAAGTCTCCCAGTTCCTGCTGCTGAAAAACATCCCCACAGCATGATGCTACCACCACCATGCTTCACTGTAGGGAGGGTATTGGCCAGGTGATGAGCAGTGCCTGGTTTGCTCCAGACATGACGCTTGCCATTTAGGCCAAAGAGTTCAATCTTTGTTTCATGAGACCAGAGAATTTTGTTTCTAATGGTCTAAGAGTCCTTCAGGTGCCCTTTGGCAAACTCCAGGTGGGTAGTCATGTGCATTTTACTGAGGAGTGGCTTCCGTCTGGCCACGCTACCATACAGGCCTGATTGGTGGAGTGCTGCAGAGATGGTTGTTCTTCTGGAAGGTTCTCCTTTCTTCACAGAAAAATGCTGGAGCTCTCTCAGAGTGACCATCGGGTTCTTGGTCACCTCCCTAACTAGGGCCCTTCTCCACCACGATCGCTGAGTTCTGCCGTGCAGCCTGCTCTAGGAAGAGTCCTGGTGGTTCCAAACTTCTTCCATTTATGGATGATGGAGGCCACTGTGCTCACTGTGCTGCAGAAATTTTTCTGTACCCTTCCCCAGATATGTGCCTTGATACAATCCTGTCTCGGAGGTCTACAGACAATTCCTTGAACTTCATGGCTTGGTTTGTGCTCTGACATGTACTATTAACTGTGGGACCTTATATAGACAGGTGTGTGCCTTTCCAAATCATGGCCAATCAACTGAGTTTAACACAGGTGGACTCCAATCAAGTTGTAGAAACATCTCAAGGATAATCAGTGGAAACAGGATGCACCTGATCTCAATTCTGAGTTTCATGGCAAATGCTGTGAAAACTTACAGTATGTACATGTGATTTTTTTTTTTTTTATGAATTTGCAAAGATTTCAAACAAACTTCTTTCACGTTGCCATTATGGGGTATTGTTTGTAGAATTTTGAGGAAAATAATTAATTTAATGCATTTTGGATTAAGGCTGCCCACTTGGAAAAAGTGAAGTGCTGTGAATACGTTCCAGATGCACTGTATACTGCACGATTCTTAATTTCCGGATAAAAAAAGCTTAGTTCCATGCGCAGGCATAAACATAATTATACTACTTATAAGTACATTACCACTATAACATGAAAATATATCTGTTCTTCTTCTAGCTCAGTCTGTCCATCGGTTGACTGAAAATCGTTACCACAATATCCCATGGCCAGTAACTCGTTACCCCATCTCCCATCTCCTGAATTTACTCGTCAAACGTATGAACGAAGGATCGGGTATTTACCAGATGTTTGAAACCTTAGCCGATTTCATTCTTCTTGGGGAGTAAGACATTTTTTAATGAATGTATGATTGAAGTTAACTGTTTATTGTAAGGATCACATTACAAATTTGATTGAGCATATGGGGATTTGGATCAGGAGGGGTACCACTGTTGAGAATCCAGAAAGAAAGAACTCCCCACTTAGCATCAGATATTAGAAGAAAAGCTTTGTAATCGAGGAAGAATACTTCTTTATTTCATAAAAAATCTATCAGAATTCACTGTGATAAGGTTAATCAGAACATGATCGAGTTTGAGAATGAATGCCAAGAATTATCACTATGTATTTTAAGGTCTAATGAGCAGGGCCCTTCTATCCTTTCTGTATTTAATTGTATTGTAACTGTACCGTGTCCCTCTTATTTTGCAAAGCAGAGTGCCAACTGTGTTGGCACCACTTAAATCCTGTATAATTAATAATAATAAGACCGTGTGTCTCCCAAAAGATCTTCTGACCCTAATACATGCTTTTCTTACATCAGAGATTGCAATGCACACTACCTATAAGATCTGCATAGCGCCTATAAAGAGCCTCTCCTGTCTCTCCAGTGTAAAAGCCTGAGGGCTTTTACACTGGAGCGGTGCGCTTGCAGGAGTCCTGCAAGCAGCATCTTTGCAGCGCTGTAGGAGCGCCCCTGCCCATTGAAATCAATGGGGCAGCGCCGCCAAGGGTTTTAACCTTTAACCCTTTTTCAGGTGCTAGCAGTAGAATAGCGCCACTAAAATGACAGTAAAGCAGAGCTAAAAATAGCGCCGCCCAAGTGTGAAAGTAGCCTTAGACATAGTGATGACTATGCTGTGTCCAAAATAAGGTATGTAATGAAAATAGAAAAGTTTGATTCAAAAAATTTCATTAACATATTGATTAAGGGGAAAGGGAGCAATCAGGAAACCATCATTAACCCCTGTGCTACTATGAGCACCATCCAATTTTTCCATTGTTTACATACGCTTATAAGACTTAAGCAGCCCATACATGGAGCAAGTTTCTTTCCTGCAACCACGGGTTTACAGGGGAATTCCTCCCGAGGCCATTGTATTCTCCCGGTGGGGGGGGGGGGGGCTTTCCCCTCCGGGAGAAGACAGTGATTATTATAGTGGCTATAATAGCTTTAGGCTCTCATAAATTTACAGGAGTTAGGATTGCAGAGACACTCTGAAGGCAGGAAGATCCTGCAGAAAGAGGACCCTCATGGGAGAAAGCAACTGTATTTTAGGCACATTATATATGAGGATCTGTTGAGTTCAATATCCAGAGGGAGAGGTAATCATGAGGTGCGGTGATGGTATTTATGGACTGAGTTTGTACATTAACCCTGATTAATCCTGATTGGTGTGGAACACTCTAGGAATCATATGGTGTAGTTCACTTTTAAAGGCACACAAGGTGATATTCACCTGAGGAGCGCTGATAATGCTATTAATGAAGAGGATTTAAGGCATATGATAATATGAAATTTATATATATATATATATATATATATATATATATATACACACACACACATATCTATATGTCCTCTATATGGTAACTGCATACAGCAATCATAATTTTTTTTCTTTTTATTTCCAGGGACGCCAACACGTTTGAATATTTAGAGGAGGTGCCAGTAGGCATTCTTCCCATGTTTGAGAAAAGCACTGGCAGGAAGGTATACAGCGCAGGTTTTTTTGTCCTTATTATGGAATATGGAAAGAATTTTTCAGGAGCAGACAAAGACGTCTTTCACTACAATCGTGCTATAGGAGATGCAAAAGCAGCTTGGCGTTCCAACTTTCTTCATCCTGTGATATATTTTTACAAACAATTGCCAACAGGTAATGAGAACTTTGACATTGCTTTTGTGATTTGAAAATATATATATATATATATATACATATATATATTTATGGTCGGAGCCCTCGGTCCATAACGATGTGAAGGAGCAAAACATAAACACGCCACAAGACAGACAACAAACTAGACCTGAAGTGTGCCCTGGTCTACCGAAAGGTAAGCCCTGGTGAGCTGGGCCGTGAGGCCCTTTCTGCTAGGAGAGTAGTTAAGAAAAGGGCGCTTACCTGAGAAGTAATGGCTGTTTCTGTAGAGAACCATATCAGAGTGTTCTGAGAAAGGGAATGGGTGGGCGGGTACGGCGCGCTAGAACCGACACCAGCCTCGTGGAGAGGTCTGGTATTTATACCCTCCGGGCTCCTCCCATAATTGCAGGCCACCATGCTGGCCTTCCTATTTATGGTCGGAGCCCTCGGTCCATAACGATGTGAAGGAGCAAAACATAAACACGCCACAAGACAGACAACAAACTAGACCTGAAGTGTGCCCTGGTCTACCGAAAGGTAAGCCCTGGTGAGCTGGGCCGTGAGGCCCTTTCTGCTAGGAGAGTAGTTAAGAAAAGGGCGCAAAAGACTTGTTTTTAGGGAGGTAATGGTTTATTTGTTTGGTAGCGGCAACTGCTACAAGGCAAGGTTACTGAAGGCCCGGGACATTTCGGTCTGGGGATCGGGAATGTAACGGGCAAAACAGGTGGACTTCCATCGTCCCATCCTCCTGATCACGTGATCGGGGACTCCATTGCGGGAGGCCGCGGAGGCTGCTCCGATGCGAAAGGAGTGACCTGAGAATTTCGCTGGGTCAAGACCTAAGTTGCGGAGGAGAATCCTGACGTGCGTGACGAATTGATTGCTACTAAGGGGTCTGACCGGAAATGGTAGCAACGGGCTGTCAGGTGAGGGATCAGGTAGGTGTGCTAGTAGCTGATCTAGAACTGCCACGGGGCACCAGGCGTTGAGAGTTTCGAACAGTTTGATGTCGATGCCTGGGCCAGTCTGCTGCGTTTTGGATGCCTCGAGGTGCAGGATGAAAAAGGTCTGATGGCGTACGAGGTGCCGCCTGCGTAGCGTCTTGCAGCTAGGGCCAGTAACTGAAAACTCGCTGGGCCGTAAGAAGCCGTAGAAGGCCAGGTACATGGCAGCCTGGATGACCAGGCTGGGAAAAAGGCCAAAAGGGGAATGCGAGAGCATGATCGATAAATCCCGGAAAATGGCACCGGTTACTGGGAGGCGTTTGGCATTGACCTGCGGCTGTTTTTTGAGGATGCCGCGCAGGATTGCCTTGACTGCGTGGGAAGCGAACAAAGATGGTTTAGAAGGGTCTTGTAAGGAAATGAAGTGCTGGATACCGGCTAGATAAAGTTTGATGGTATTGTGTGATAACGCCAGCCGAGTGTAGCAGTGGGAAATGAAGGCTAGGATATGGTGGAGGTCCCCTGGTGACCCCCCGTGGCATGTGTCCAGAAACCGTAGGTACGTCCTCCAAGCAGCTTGGTAGGCTTTCAGCGTGTTGTGTGACAATGAGAGGTTTATGAGACTGGTGGCGCCGTGAAGGTGGTGACTCAGACTGGGGTTAGTTGAGACCAGTGAGGGATAGCGGACATGGTCGGATCGGGTCCGGATTCTTGTAATGCATGATGTGGGGGTGGCGGGGGCGACAGCTGGTGGAGTGGGGGTAACTTGCTGGAGCTCCAAGGTCCCCACTCTGGCCTGGACGTCAGAGATGGTAGTTGATAGGGAGGAGACCAGCGTGTGTAGCTGGGACACTGCCGAGGCAATTGATTGTAGTGATGCCTGCGTGTCTGGTGGGTTTGGTGGGGATGGGCTTGGGAACAGTAGCCTGAACAGTTCAGCTTTCCTGGCCGTGATGGGGTAGGGGATGTTCCTGCGCCTCAGCTCGGCTGAGAGTCTGGGGATGGTCCAAGCTCTGAAGGCTTGTGCGAAGTTGTCTGCCGGGCCCGCTTCGGGAGGTGATGGGGCGGGGTTGAGATTGTCGCTGCCGGCCAGAGACATGGCGTCTGCTAGAATAAAAGAGGGGGGGGGGGATGCATGTTTCTCTCGTTTTTTTTTTTTTTTTTTTTTTTTTGAGTTTTAAGTTTTGAAGGGCAGGAGAGGATGTATCTGTGTTTGTGGATTGCGGAAATATGAAGGGGGGAGGGGGGGCAGGGCGGGATGCCTGTGTGACGGGCATTGGGGACAAACGGTTTGCGCGCGTGCGCTGAGTGGGATGTTCCATGGGCCTATATGTAAACTCGGAGGATGCGTGACACCCGAGGTAAGCCAGGAGGTGACTGGCCGGGTGGCTGATGCTCGGGTGTCCGTCTGTGCTCGGCACGGACTGGTTAACCAGAGCCCCCCCAGGGCGGCACTGGGGGGAGTGGCTACTGATTGGTTTGCTAAGTAGGAATGTTTCGATCTGTAGTAATTTGACGTGGGTTCGGTCAGCTAATACTTGCACTGCCAGCAAGTCATGAGATTAGGTGACCTTGTCTGCGTAGTGAAGGCTTGTGCTTCGAAAAATAGAGTGATATGCATAGAAGTATGTGACAGTTACTAACGCCTGGAAATTTTTATCAAAACTATGGTGTTCTGCGTGGATGGGAAGGGGAGATGTGTGAACGAAGCAGGATACCGTTCGACGGTATGGTGAGAATCGGGGATGCGCGTGAGCGCTGGGTGAGTTTGTTTCATTGGCCTGTGGAACTCAAAGAATGCGTGACAACCGAGGTAAGCCAGGAGGTGACTGGCCAGGTAACCGATGCTCGGGTGTCCGTCTGTGCTCGGCACGGACTGTTTAACCAGAGCCCCCCCAGGGCGGCACTGGGGGGAGTGGCTACTGATTGGTTTGCTAAGTAGGAATGTTTCGATCTGTAGCAATATGACGTAGGTTCGGTCAGCTAATACTTGCACTGCCAGCAAGTCATGAGATTAGGTGACCTTGTCTGCGTAGTGAAGGCTTGTGCTTCGAAAATAGTGTGACATGCATAGAAGTATGTGACAGTTACTAACGCCTGGTGCTGAGCCGAATAAGTATGTGTGACAGGGATATGTAGTGAAAAGGTGTGTGAAGAGAATGGAAAACTGAAACAACGACTACCTACGCACCGCTTGCTGCCCTAGTGATAGAGTCTCTGTTGGGGTCAAGCCTGGGAGACCTGGTGCCTATGGTGGGGTGACATGAAATTATTTGTGAGAGATGGGTTGCAAGAGCTGATTCGGGGCCGTAGTTGACCCCCTGGTGAAGAGATGCAAGCCCTCGAATTTACCTGGCAAGAGAAAGGGGGTGGTCCGATCCTGTTGTATAGGAGACCAAGGGACGACTTACTGACCTAAGGGAAAGGTGAAAAGGGATAGAGAAAGGCGTGAGTAGCTGAAGTTTGCTACTGGGGAAGTTGTGGCAGCGAGGCCAATGGAGATCGAGCTGCAACGATTGCAGAGGTATGTAGGAGGTGGATGTGGGAGCCGTGACACAAACCTGCGGTGAAGCAAGATGTGCGGGGGGCGGCTGTGCCTCACATTGGCTGGGTTGCCGTGGAAGGCAAGGAGTGGACTGTCTTGCTGAGGTTTGCAAGGTGTGGGGGCCCATTTACACGAACTTGCGGTGGTTGCAAGAAGTGCGTGGGGAGTGCAGTGACATGCTCTGGTGGGTGTGTGTGTGATTTATTTTGCAAGGTATGGGGGCCCATTTACACGAACTTGCGGTGACTGCAAGAAGTGCGTGGAGAGGGCAGTGACAGATGCTCTGGTGGGTGTGTGTGTTCTTTTTTTTTTTTTTTTTTTTTGGTGGGTGTGTGGTTTTTTTTTTTTTTTTTTTTTTTTTTTTTTTTTTTTTTTGGGGGGGGGGGGGGGCAGGCGGGGGGGGGGGGAGGTGTTTGTGGTGGACGTGTGAGTGAGGGGATGCTTGCACTGGGTAGCGGGCGTAACAACCAGTGGAAGTGGGGTGAATTGTGGGGTGGAAAACAAGCAAACAATAGCATGGTAGTTGAAATGACTCAGTGGAAAAACAGGGGTTTCGACGTAGCGACGAAAAAGCATAAATCCTACCTGCGACGCTGAAGCGGAACGAACTGGGGGTGCGATCGGGAATCGAATCCGTAATCTGGAACGAGGAGCGTCGGACAACTCAGGAACGTGTACTGAGTTGCTTGTCGGCCTGGTGACGTGTAATACGGCGCGCTAGAACCGACACCAGCCTCGTGGAGAGGTCTGGTATTTATACCCTCCGGGCTCCTCCCATAATTGCAGGCCACCATGCTGGCCTTCCTATATATACACATATATATATATATATATATATATAAGCATTGCTTTCTCTACACCGCATAAAAGGTTAACTAAACTAGATACTTTCACCTGAACATTTACTGCAAATATACAAGCATAGGCTCACTGTTTCTGTTTAGTCATACCTGAGAGCATTTAAAAAACAACCTTTTTAATATGTTATGTTTTTAAATCCTTTTATGTTTTTAACATCTCTGAAGGCATGCAGTGCATACATAAAAAGGTTACAAAGGGTAGACTTTCAGGATTTGTATGTTTTCTACCAAAAGCACCTAGAATTGTCAACACAAGAACATGAGTATTGTAATCTGTTATATGTCAAGTGTCAGATGCATGTTAGTGAGTTTTTTAAACTTGACACTATGGATTTACTAAAGACAAATAGACTATGCAATCTACAAGTGCAGTTGCACTTATTTTCCTTAGTAAATGTAGTGAAGCTTCATTTTGTAAAGAACACCCAATCAGGTGCAAGGAAAATAATAAAACAGAATTTTTGATTGCACATGATTGGATGATGGAAATCAGCGTAGCTTTACCACATTTACTAAGCTCTGGGGAATATGAGTGCAACTGCATTTGCAGATTGCACAGTCTATTTGCCTTTAGTAAATCCGCCGCCACAGTTTGACTGTTAACAGGTCTGGCTTCTTCATCAGGCATTATACAGTTATACAATTCATACATCTTTATTAACTTAACCCTATCCCGCCCGAGCTCTAGCCGAAAGACGGCTACAGCGCAGGCTTAAAATGCCAGGAGGGCTGCCCGCATGCCAGTGCCATCTATCAGTGCTACCAATCAGTGCCCATCAGTGCCTCATCATCATTGTCACTTATCAGTGTTGCTTATCAGTGCCCATCAGAATCTGGTGCAGCTGTGCTTAGAAACCAATCAGCTTCCAGGTTTTGGGCCCCTTTCACACAGGCACCGCTTGCTCAGCAGGGGATCTCTCCACTGATCTCCGCTGAGCAGGTGGATGACAGGTCTGAGTCCACCCCACTATGCATCCCACCCCACTATTTTTAGCAGCGCTTTAGCGTAGTTTTAGCGGGGCTGTTTGGTTGCTAGCGGGTGCTTTTAACCCCCGCTATCGGCTGAAAAAGGGTTAAAACTGCTCGCACATCGGCGGTTTGGCGGCGCTGCCCCATTGATTTCAGGAGATTTCAATGGGCAGGGGCGCTCTAGGAGTGGTATATACACCGCACCTACAGCGCTGCTTGCAGGACTTTTTTTTACTGTCCTGCCAGCGCACCACTCCAGTGTGAAAGCACTCTGGCTTTCACACTGGAGAGACAGGAGAGGCTCTTTACAGGCACTATGCAGGCGCTATTTTTAAAGTAAAGCGCCTCAGTGTGATAGTAGCCTTACTTTATTACATTTTATTTTACACATATTTTGAATTGGTCCCTTTGCCACTTGGACCATGGAACATGTGTTTGTATTCCAGAGTTGACATGTATATATTAATAAAATAGTGCAGCGCTAAATCTAAAAATATCAAATAACAAATCACAAACACCAATGATAAGTGTCCATATAAAGTGCTGAAGTTGAACAATCATATAGGTGACTTTGTGAAGAGCCTCCACCACTGGTAGTATTAGCAGATCACCTCCCAGAGTGGACCCCTGTAGGAATAGGGTCACAAGCGCTTTCCCCTAGATGGGATGAGTAATGCTGTGAAGATGGGTGGAATCACCAGGATGGGCTAATAGGAGAAACAAATCCTCTGCACGCTCCAAATCCCTCCAAGCATAAAGGACAAAAGCTCCGGTATCATGATTAAGCATGAAATAAAAAGAGTATATAGTGCTCTCTGCCAGAATGGTTATTTATTGCATATAAAAAGAGAATAAAACTTACAAGCGCGGCACTGTAACCCAGTGCCAAGTATACAGGCATATACGATAAGAATCAGCGATAGCAGGGGGTGACGTCACTTAATTCCATTCCGTCCGTACGATTTATGTCCCAGGGGTTGGGACTTCGTCAGTGGATGCATAAATGACGTCGGCCACCCGGCTAGTTACTGTGTAAACAGAGATCAACATCACATGGTATACCAGGTCGACTCTCTACTAACCCGGAAACTCCCAGGAAGTGTCCACACATACCGAAATTAGAAACATCCGCAGTTTGAAATCCCACAAGACATTCTGCTTGCTTAATCAATAAGCATGATTCAATATAAAAAAATGTATTAGAATATTGAGAACTTTTCCCCATGCCTTAAAAGACTATATATTAAAACCATTACCGTTATCATGGTATAAATTTTAAATATAAAAAATATATAAAAATTAAGGAATTTAGAACTGACATAACATCAATTTGCGGCCATACACAATAGAACACTTTAAACAATGAATTGTATTATATTAAAAACAACAACAGCAGCCAAATACACATTTAACAATCAGATATGAAAGAATTATTATCAAAATCAACATTTAATCCTGCAGGTACTAAGACCTTTGTCTTATGTATCCAGTAAGATTCCCTGCGGCTTAGTTGATGTAAAAAAATTACCCTCTCGCCAATGTTTAGTGACCCTCTCTATGCTCCAAAATCTAAGGCCATGAGGATCCTGATTATGAAATAATTTAAAATGCCTAGAGACATGAGTCTTTAACCCTTTTTTGATGTTGTTTACATGTTCCCCTAAACAGACATGTAAAGGTCTGGAGGTCCTACCAATGTATTGCAAACAGCCATCACATTCAAGCATGTAAATAACACCAACAGTATTACATGTAATCAATTGCTGAATAGAATAATTTTTATTGGTGTGGCAACAAATTCTTTACCTTTTTTCTGTTAACTTTCGAATGCCTACAGGCTGTACAACGCCCACAGGCATAGAAACAACTAAGGAAAGAGAATAACCTGTTTTCAGACTGAATAGGGGGATTAACAACTCCTGGGGCTATACGATCCTGCAACGTGGGAGTTTTTTTATATATAAATTACTGGCAGCTCCGGGTGTTAACCTTATCCTGTTTGAGTATAGACCAATTTTTTGACACTATCTTTTCAAACTTCTTATATTGGACATTATAGTCCAACACCATTTTAAAATTATTCACATCATTTTTAAGGTCCCTGTTTAAATTAGACACTAACACGTGTCTGTCAGTAGTCCTCACTTTCTCAATTTCTCCAACCAGGTTATCTTTATCATACCCCTTCTGCTCAAACCTAGAGGCTAAAACCTGAGACTGAGAGACAAAGTCCCTATCTCGAGTACAATTTTGTCTCTGTCTAATGAACTGCCCCCTGGGGATGTTGCACAACCACACCCAGTGGTGGCAACTCTCCAGGGGATGTAGGCATTCCGATCTGTTGGTTTAAAATAGTTACACATCTTAAAACACTCATTGTCCATAGAGATTTCCAAGTACAAAAAGACCATGTTTTCCATATTAATCCATGTAAGGGAGATGTTTTGTGTTGTTATTAATTGTCTGACTAAACCTATCCAAACTAGACATCTCTCCTTCCCAAACCATAATGAGATCATTAATAAATCTCCTGTAACAGACAAGTTCAGGGGGGCTTCCTCCTCCAGTGGGCTATAAATAAATTGGCCACACTGGGAGCAAAAGGGAGTACACTTCAGAGACTCCAAAACCTGAATTTCGTATATTTAAGAGAGGCATCTGTTTTTACAACTACAACTCTAGCAGAGACCGATTCGATCCCATTCACGATTGGTCTGCTTGGAGGGTTGACACTGTTCTTATCGATTTTTGGGAGAAAATAAATAATAGGGGTTCTACAAAAAGAGGATCCAGATAAGCAGCCTCCTTTTTACTGAGAACACCCTTAACAAACTCAACTATGGTGTGCAGTTCATCTTTGAACTCCATCATAGGATCCTTATTCAATAATTTATACGTGTCACGATCTTTGAAAAAGCAACCCATCTCTGCTTGGTAGTATGTCTTACTTAAGACAACTGGAAGGAAAAATCCCCCACGTTGGGGACAATTGGGTTAGAACATGAGCTCCAGTGGGAAAAATGGTATATAAAAAATGTGTGACCTCCCGTAAGGCTTACCTGGCGCCTTAGGATCCGTGTGACTTCCAGCGGAGTCTCTCTGGCACACCCTATGGAAAGTGGATGGTGTCTTCCTTACTAAAAACTCTCCACGTGGGAATACCATACTTTTTATCTTCAGGATATAAATCATTGTGGTAAATATAAATCTTATGGCGTTCTGTTATTTTTGCTCCCAACTTGGGAGCCTTTCTACTTTGTAAACTGTACTTTGCCACTAACATTGACATTTTATTCCTTCTTGTCTAGCAGACTTTTTTCCCTCTGAGGAAGACCCTTTTGTTGGGTT
>CM053032.1:131533840-131903050 GCA_028564925.1 Lithobates sylvaticus | reverse complement strand
ATACAACTCAGCTTCCAGACTCTTACTGAGTAGCCAGCTTGTTGGCCCTCCTCCGAAGAGTCCTTCCCTGGTCACTTGTACGAGTTGCCGTGTCCCTCCAATACCGAGAGCACACCGGGACGCCTTGAATCCTCCTTCAGTTACTGGGCCTCGGGCTAGCCAGCTCTGACACTCGGGAACAGACGGATCCCTGCCCCAGACCATACGGGTCTATGAGGCTGGTCGGATTGACCATGCTTGCGGGACGGCAAATGCTCCTAGGCCCGGGACCCCTCACGGGGCTACCCCTGTCCAGAACCAGGAACCAAGAACTGCGGCCGAACCCGGAACTACGTGACTTCAGCACCTTAAGTACCCCATTCCCAGACTACACAGCAGGGCCAGACGCGCCCACTGATTGGCTCCGGGAATGATTGGAACCCAAAACGTCCAACCAGGCCTGGTTCTTGGCCTGTCATAGGTACCTCACTGCACCTATGACCAGGCAGAACTCTAGTACAGCCCAGCCAGACTGATGCCAAAGTAAACCTGTACAATTAACCCTCAGAACCCCGTTACGGTTCTGAGGAAAAAACTAAATTTCCACTTATAGCGCACACTTGTTAAAGTGTGACCGCTACATGTGTAATGAAGTATGTTCCACCTTGTGCAGGCTGCTGTGCAAAAAAAAAATTTAAATCACTTATGCAATCATTGTATATTCAGCAGAGGACGACATTTAGTAAATTTTTTATTCTTTCCGTTTGATGTCTGAAAGGATTTTAATAGCAGTGGAAAGTCATTTATTCCTTTAGCAATAATTCTAGTAACTCCATTACCAGAAGTTATCGATTTTCTGCACTTAAAGTTGTGACGCCTGAACATTTTTTACCTTAATGCATTCCCTGCAGTAAGGTAGAAAATGTTTTGGTATGTGTATCGTCCTCCCCCCTCATTATACTTACCTGAGCCCGATCTCTATCCAGCACGGTGCCTGTTTGTAGTGGCTCTCTCTTCTTCTCCCATCTTTCACAGGCTCTGCTGAGAGCAGTGGGAGCCATTGAGAAGGGAGCAGGGGGTGGGACCGAGTTTCACTGTCTGTGTCTATATTGAGCCTGCAGGTGTGCCACAGGTGTGCTTCCTATGGTGACACACCGAGAAGAGCAAAAGCCAGGAGCATCAATGGGGGGACCCAAGAAGAGGAGGTTCGTGGCCACTCTCACTGCACTGAGCATGTAAGTATAACATGTTTGTCATTTTAAAAGAAAAAACTTTGACTTTACAAATGCTTTAATATCAAAACTATAAAATGAATTAATTTTCCTTTTTTTAGTCAGGTAACTTTGTAATATTATGTATTAATAATTTCTAGTCTCATTTTCAATCAGTAAGTAGTGCTTTGGGCTCTCCTTCCACATAATCTACCTATATTACCAGCTCTTTATAGCCCATTACAGAGCTAAATAGCCTAAGCTGAAATTTACACATACATGTAAATGATTAAAGAGGAAGTAAACTTCCTCTGCAGATATTTACCTATAGGTAGTGTAAGTATCTCCTAGGAGATATTTACATTATATGCATCCAGTGACATCACTGGCACATGCGCTCTGAAGGAACGGCCACGGGTGTCGTTCCTTTCCGAACCCTGTGCCGTGAACGGCGGCTCCCTCGCGGCTCTGGCCACTCACAGCGCCGGAGCCCACAAAGTCGGAAGAAACTCCGGGACAGATGTCAGCCATCTCAGCAGTGTGTGGGTGCCGCTGGAAGGCTTTGTTCTAAGGTGAGTATTTTATAATGAGCTAGTATGCAATGCAAAAAACTCCAGAGGTGATCAAATACCACCAAAAGAAATCTCTATTTGTGGGAAGAAAATGATAAAAATTTTGTTTGGGTGCAGTGTTGAACGACCGCGCAATTGTCATTTAAAATGCGACAGCACTGAAAGCTGAAAATTGTTCTGGGCAGGAAGGGAGAAAAGTGCCTGGTATTGAAGTGGTTAAAGAACTTAGCCAGGTAATTGCCAGACCATTATTTAAATGTTTTTTTGGACAGTTTAAGAACTGAAATAGTACCAGCTGATTGGCATAAAGCCAACATAGTAGCAATAAAGGGCAAAGACACATACCTGGAAATTACAGGCTAGTCAGTCTAACATCAACAGTGTGCAAAGTATTGTAGGGGAAGATAAAGGACTATATTCAAGAATTTGCACATGAAAACAGTATCATTATTTGTAATCAGCATGGAATTATAAAAGATTATTCTCGCCAGATCAGTCTAACATTCTATGAGGAAGTGAGCTGTTATCTAGATAAAGGAAGGCCTGTGGATGTGGTGTAACTGGATTTCACAAAAGAATTTGATACAGTTCCCCATAAACGCTTACTTCTCAAATTGAGGTCTACTGATTGTAGGGTTTGTATCTGGACAGAAAACTGGTTACAGGGGTATGACCAAAGGGTGGCCGTAAATAGTGTGTACTCAGAATGGTTAGTGTTTGCTGATGATACAAAGCTAAACGGGGCAATTACTTCACAGAAAATTACAGAACCCTCACAAGAGAACCTCAATAAAATAATGGGATGAACAACTTCATAGCAAATGAGGTTTAATTTTGAGAAATGTAAAGTAATGCACTCGAAGGAGAAAAACATGAATGCAAGTTACTCGCTGGGGGGGACCTTTGGGTGAATCCAGTGTAGCGCACCCCCTAAGGAGCCACAAGTAAACTGGGATCCCCCACTCTGCACAGCCAGGCACACCGAATGTTCACAGGTACACTTGTGGCTTTTTTTTTGTATTGCTTTTTAAGGTAATAACTTGCATACGGATGGGAAGTTATGGGATGCCCATTTGACTTGGACAACTCTTCCTATATACAGTACAGTCTCTATATTCAGCCCCTCTTCTTACTCAGGGTCCAGCTTGCAATACTCCTGTGGTTACTGATCCCGGCACCACCTCTTCAGGCACTGCCAACCCTCCTGGCTGCAGCTGCCCCTTTCACTAGCCCTCCAGGCTTACTTCTTCCCACAGACTTCCAGACTGACACTCACCAGCCCCCTCGCTGACTGACTCTCAGGACATCTCCAAGATGTGTGGACCTGCTCCTGCTTTCCTCTCTCTCCTTGCTCCTGTGCCACCAGGATGGGATTCCTCTGTGTGTTTTGGTAGGATCCTTCCAGCACCCAAGCCTCAGGCCCGAGCTCCCCCCCCCAGACTAGGGGGCGCCCTCAAGGGACACAGCCTCCTCAGCACTCCATCTCCCCTGCTGGCTTGCCTTATGTCTATTTGTGAGGTGAACCTGCCCCCTTCCAGACCCCTTTTGCTGTAGATTGGTTGAAGCCCCCATAAATATTCCAGGCAGCCCCCCCTTTCTCCCACCCTCCAGCTCTGGAAGTTTCTACAAACTTCCAGACCAGGGGGGAGTGCCAGAGAGAGCTGCCTGATGAGTCATCCAGCCCTGACCTAAAGTAGCCCTGACCCAGATTACACAGCCAGGCTTAGCCCTGAGCTAAAACAATTTTTTACTTACACTAACAACCAACCTATCTACATCTAGCACACTAGAGGGTGCTACACCAGGATGGAAACAGATCTAGGGGTTCTAGTAGATCACAGGCTCAGCAATGGCATACAATGCCAAGCCGCAGCAAGCAAATCAAGCAGAATATCAGCATGCATTAAAAGGGGTATTTACTCAAAGGATAAAACTATAAGTCTACCGATAGAATTTTGTTTGCCATCAACATTTGATAACATTTCGTTTCAAATATGGTTGTTCAAGGACGTTGTGGTGGCTCTCAACCGAACCCTGTGGAACTCATTACCCTTTGTCTATTCATCCCTCTCTTTCCTTCTACCCTTCTTCCCGTCTTATCTTTATTTATATCCATATTTACTTCTTGAATTTGGAAGCTCACACATATTCTACCTATGATCATATAGAATTTTTACAGTTATAATTGTATAAATTAAGATATTTCATTCAAATACAGATCAACAGATGCTTATAACTTTATTACTTTTATTTAATAATATATAATAGCAATTTATACTATTGTTTGCATTTATATAATTAAGCTTCATTAATTTGATTGATAACAGATTATATTGTACACTTATAATGTATAACACGTATAATTTACCTTTGAATACATAATAAAATATTTTGACAAGGAAAACTATAATTCTACCACTTTACAAAACTCTGGTCTGGCCACATCATGAATCCAGTTACATAGTTAGTCCGGTAAAAAAAAGACACAAGTCCATCTAGTTAAACCTATAAAAGGGGGGAAAAACATACAATCCTATATACACAATCCTAAACCCACAGTTGATCCAGAGGAAGGCAAAAAAAAAAAAACACAAAGCATCAACAAATTTGCTCCAGCAGGGGAAAAAATCCTTCCTGATCCCTCAGAGGCAGTCAGATATTCCCTGGATCAACTTTACCTATAAATGTTAGTACCCGGTTATATTATGTACATTTAGGAAAGAATCCAGGCCTTTTTTAAAGCAATCTACTGAGCTGGCCAAAACCAGCTCTTGGGGGAGTCTATTCCACATTTTCACAGCTCTTACTGTGAAGAAACCTTTCTGTATTTGGAAACTAAATCTGTTTTCCTCTAGATGTAAAGAGCATCCCCTTGTTCTCTGTGATAACCTTAAAGTGAATAACTCAACACCAAGTTCACTATATGGACCACTTATGTATTTATACATGTTGATATCCCACCTTAACCACTTCATTACCCGCCCATGTACATATGACGCCCACAAGGTGGATCTCCCATCCTGGGTGGGGCGTCATATGACGTCCTCCCATTCCCGGCCGCCCAGGGGGCGCGCGCGTGCCGCCGGCGGCGTCACTCGGGACCCGGTGGAACGTGTACCACTGCCCCCCTGAGTCTTTAGTATGTCCACATAGGACATTAGCACCTGCTTCTTTTCCTCCGAAGAAGGGAGTAGAGTGGAAATTAATCTGGGGGGAGGGGTACTGGAAAAGGCCCACCTGTGGCCTGACGAGACCGTCTTGACAACCCAATGGTCTGAGATCAAGGCCACCCAGACGTGCCGGAAGAGGAGCAGACGTGCCCCTACCCGACCCGCATGGATGGGCGCAATCTCAAAAGGACTTCGCCGACTCACGACCATCAGATGTTTGGCTCTTAGCGGGCTTAGCGGGCGGGAAGGAAGCCTGTCCTCTGCCCCGATTTCTCCTGAAGTCCCGACCAGGTTTGTAAGAGCGTGCTTCCTTTGAACGCTCCTGGCTGCGTCTTCTATACTGAAACTTCTTTCGACTAGACAGACACCTGTCCTGGAGAAGAAAACCCGACTTACTGTCCGTGGCCGGGGTTATGGCATCATCCAGCTTATTACCAAACAGGGAAGACCCCTCAAACTGAATTCTAGACCAAGACTGCTTGGAGACTGGGTCAGCGAGCCAAGGACGTAACCACAAGGCCCATCTGGCTGTGACTGAAGATAACATAATCCGTGCCAACAGACGGATCAAATCAATAGACGCCTCCCCCAGGAAGACTGCCGCTAGTTTCAGTTCTGCTGCCGCCGAGCTTCTGTCCAATTCTTTAGACACACCCCTGAGGAAGGAGTCCACATTTTTAGTCCAAGCCTCCATGGCCTTGAACATGGCCGCTAAGGCCAAGGCAGGTTTGCAGGCTAAACCAGCAAGCCCATAGATCTTTTTGACATCCTGGTCTATCTTCCTTTCAAGACCATCCTTAAAAGATACAGCATCCTCCAGAGAGAGAGTAACATGCTTGGCTAAGCGCATCAAAGTAGCATCCACAAGAGGGGCATTTTCCAGATGTTTTACCTCTTCCGCTTTGAAGGGATATAGTCTGGATGTCTTATTAGACATTGAAGACTTCTTGTCCACCTTGCTCCATTTTTCCTCAATAATGTCCTTTACTCTGGTAAGGAGCGGGAAGTTTGCACGCTCCTTTCCCAGCAATTTAAAAAAAGTTTTCTGCTTGGCTGGGGGGGGGTGGGGTGGACGGATCCTCCCATTTAAGGGCTTCTTTAATTGGTTTGATTAAAGTAGAGAACAAGGAGTAATCAAAATCTACAATATCCTCTTCACCATCAATTTCACTATCCGAAGAGTCGGGCAAAGAGACGTAAGGCTGAGAGGGGCCTGCAACCTCATGTGACTCAGCAGCCGGGGAGCCGGAACGAGTGGATTGGCTCCAAGTGCGGGGTGCTTCCACTTCCTTCAAAGATTGTTGCACCACACGCCTCACGAGAGACTCCAAACTCTGGTTTTCTGTCTCCTTTTTCCCGCTTGGGCAAAGCAACTGTCATAAGGACTTGCCCTCCGGGACTCATTTCCCACATCCCCAGCAAGCTCTGCGATCAGAGCGGCGGTCCTGGCGGTGGGAGCATTGTCTGGAGAAGGAATGAGAGCGTCTCCTCTGGTGGTGTATTTCCGATGGAGAATCACGTCTAGATCTTGAAGACGAATGATGATGTGGTCTGGCAAGGTCTCTACTATCCAATCTGGAAGGACTGCAAAAGAAAGTGGGGAGGAGACGGCAACATGCATCAGAGAGCGCAAAGAACAAACTTGCGACTGAACGTCAAACCCCTCCCCTCATCTGCACATACCTTGTGCGTGAGGGCTGGCCACTTAAGGGCGGTGACTTGTCCATACTTTTCTGGACGAAAAAATACCAAACGTGCGGTCTGCAGAAAGAAATGCCGGAAAAACGGTAAGCAGACCACAATATAACCCTCGGAATATGCAGATAATAATTTAATAATTAATAATATAGTACATTTTAAATAAATAAACAAATAGATCAGAAAAAGAAAAGGGCATTTTTTTTCCCCTAAAAAATCAACCATTCACCCTGTCTATCCCTTTTTAAATTTTTTTATTTTTTTTTTAGAAATAAAATAAGGACAACACTCACCAACTCAAAAGAGCACAGGGCTGGGGGAATCCACTTGCTTCCGCTCACTGTCAGGGAATCACGAGTGACAGGAGCTGGAAGCAGCTTTTAAATCTCCTGCCCGTGACGTCACCGCCTTTCCCCTCGTTGCACGCCTGCACGGAAGGGGGTAGCCAAACGGCGCCTGAGCGGCTGACGAAAATCATCCGGACCGAGCATGCGCAAGCCAAGCCTCGATCTTGAGGAAGCTACAGCGCATGCGCGAGCGGCATAGACGGCCGCAACCCGGGAAGCCACGGCGAGCTGGAACGCAGAAGCATTGCAGTCGCCATAAGGGGAAATATAGACACTCTGCATGGTGGGGAAAACAAACAATGACACATAATACAAAGTTGTGACTACCATGGAGAAAAGCAGTTGATTTTCAGACGTTGCAGGCTGTCGTGCATTCCGATGTCCGTTCGTCCATCCACCGGGCATACAGAGGCAACCACCCCACACCACCAGGGTATCAACGGGCCTTTAAGCCAGTGCTCGACAAATCCCGGTCGCCAGGTCGCATTTGCGACTAGAATTAGTGACCTGGCTCCTGGGGCAGGACAGCTGGGGGTATCCTGTCTCCATAGTGCACCCCCCCCCCACCGCGCGCGATTCTTATTTATTTTAACTTTTATTTTTCATTTTTTTCACTGTTCTTTTGAGAAAAAAAATAGTGTCGCTTTTATTCCTATTACAAGGAATGTAAACATCCCTTGTAATAGAAAAAAGCATGACAGGACCTCTTAAATATGAGATCTGGGTCAAAAAGACCTCGGATCTCATGCCATTTGAAAAAAATAATAAAATGTCCCTTTTTAAGAGCTATGGGCAGAAGTGACGATTTGAAGTCGCTTCTGCCCTGCAATGACTTGCAGACGGGCGGGGGCTATCTTCCCCTCACTCGTCTCCATGTCATTAAAAAAAAAAAGAAAACCTGGTTCTTAACTTTTTTAGCTGGCTCCTAGATTCCAAGCAAATTTTTCAAGCCCTGCTCTAAGCTACTCTCCCGCCCATGGCTGGGCTTCTGAGCTGCACGGCAACAGGTATGCTGACATCTTCTAAAATCCATACGACTGGACGCGAACAGCATGTGTATGGTACATTGGACAAAAAAGGAACGTAGTACCTAAATGAGTGCTCATTTATTTGAATGGGTTCCTACAGCATTGGAGAGGAGGCGGGGTTAACCCACACATAGGCTGCCATGGAGTCTGTCAGGAAAGTATTTTTTTCAAGCAAGAATTCATCTATGTGGTCTTTTATTAAACTCTCCAGTATCTTCCCGACTATAAAAGTTATGCCCCATACACACGGTTGGAAATTCCGACCACAAAATCCGTCTGATTTTTTCCGACGGATTTTGTCCGACACTGGTGTTGCATACACAAGGTCGGACAAAGTTGTCGGAAAATCCGATCTTCCTAAACGTGGTGACGTTCGTTGCGTATGACGGGACTACGTGGAGACTAGTAGCCAATAGCTTTGGTCTTGTAATGTGATCTGAGCATGCGTGGCACTTTGTCGGAATTCGCTACACACGATCGGAAAAAGTCCGATAGGACTTTGTTGTCGGAAAATTTGAGAGCAGTCCGATGGAGCCCACACATGGTCGGAATTTCCAACAACATGGTCCGATAGGAAATTTTTCGTCGGAAAATCCGACCGTGTCTACGGGGCATTAAACTAACAGGTCTGTAGTTACTTAGTAAAGATTTTGATCCTTTTATCCTTACATTATCCTTACGCCAATCCAGTGGTACTATTCTAGTCATTAAAGAATGCCTAAAAATTAGAAACAATGGCTTTAAAATGACAGAGCTCAATTCTTTTAGAAACTGTGGGTGTATGCCATCTGGTCAAGGTGCTCTATTCCCCATTACTCTGTCTAAGGCCCCTTTCACACTGGGGCGGGAGCCGCGGTGACGGTAAAGCAGCGCTATATTTAGCGCTGCTTTACCGTCGTTTTAGCCGCGGCCGAAAAAGGGTTAAAGACCCCCCGCAGAGCGCCGCTGTATCGGCGCTTTGCGGCGGTATTGCCGCAGTATTACCGCGGTGTCCCATTCAAATCAATGGGAAGGAGCGGTATAGGAGCGGTGAATACACCGCTCCTATACCGCTCCAAAGATGCTGCTAGCAGGACTTTTTACCGTCCTGCTAGCGCACCACTCCAGTGTGAAACCCCGCCGGCTTTCACACTGGAGTGAACGGGGCCGGATTTTTTTCAGGCGGTATACAGGCGCTATTACCGCCTGAAAAAATGCCCCAGTGTGAAAGGGGCCTAAATGTTTCTGGACCATATCAGATCATCTGGAGCTGAGTCAATACCATCCCCATTATTGACATGAGCTCCTCATGCTCCTTTGTATACACAGAGCTGAAGAAGGTATTTACATTTGTTTTATCTTTGTTCCCATTCACCCACTCTAGATTATTTTGTAAAAGGCCTACATGCTCAGACCTGACCTTTTTACTATTAATATATTTGAAGAATTTTATGGGGTTTGTCCTACTATCTTTTGCATGTTTTGAATTTCAGCTTCCAATCCTCAGGAAGGATGTGCTGGAACTGGAGTGAGTTCAGAGAAGGACAACAAAGCTAATAAAGGGACTGGAGGACCTCAGTTTTGAGGAACGACTGCAAGCACTAAACGTATTCTCCCTGGAGTAGAGACGCATGAGAGGAGATTTGATCAGTGGCGGTGCATCCATAAGGGTGCACGGGCGCCGCCCCCTCTCTCCAGCCACCCCTTTATCACCAATAGATCGATTTATGCATTCCACGAATCTATCCATGGCCGCGGCTGCCACCCCCCTATTTAGTCTCCTGGTCGCTCTTCGGGCGCCAAGTGCCTGAAATACAGCGGGCGGAGGGTGTTTTTGAAGCACCTGATTAGAGCCATAGGCTCCAATAGGCATCGAAAAAGCTAAACAGCGAGCAGTTCGCCCAGCTGTGTTAGAAAAGCAAATGAATATTCGCTTTCCTAACACTGAGCCGCCTCTCCACCAATCAGGTCTTCGGGTCTGTTACCCGTTACCCGATTGGCTGAAATAACAGGCGCTGTAATTGGATGCCTATCAGGTGTCCAATCATAGGATAGGAGGGGAGAATACATCCAGGACACGAATGAGCATGGAGGACACCACTCGTCGCAGGCAGGCACAGTGGCAGCATTCGATGGGCACAGTGGCTGCATTCGATGGGCACAGTGGCTGCATTCAATGGGCACAGTGGGAGCATTTAATGGCACAGTGGCTGCATTCAATGGGCACAGTGGCAGCATTTGATGGCATAGTGGCAGCATTTGATGGACACAGTGGCAGCATTTGATGGACACAGTGGCAGCAGTTGATGGACACAGTGGCTGCATTCAATGCATTCAGTGGCGGCATTTGATGGCACAGTAGCAGTGTTTGATGGGCACAGTGGCAGCGTTTGATGGCACAGTGGCAGCATTTGATGGGCACAGTGACTGCGTTTGATGGGCACAGTGGCTGCGTTTGATGGCACAGTGGCTGCGTTTGATGGCACAGTGAGGCTGCAATTGATGGGGTTTATTTTCTGAATTTTTCAGTTTGTTTGCGCCCCCCCCCCCCCCCCAAATTTTGAGCACCAGCCGCCAATGGATTTGATAGCAATATACAAATAACTCGATGATTCTAGCATAAGGAGGAAACTATTCAGTTTCAGGGAGCTTAACCGCTTGCCGACTGCCTCACGCAGAAGGGCTTGTACAAGCAGAATCACGTACCTGTACGTTGCCCTTTAAGAGGCGGGTCGCGGGGATACCCGCAATCGCCTCGTGGGGAGGAAGAACGGGGAGATGCTAATGTAAACAAGCATCTCCCCGTTCTGCCTAGTGACAGTGTCACTGATCTCTGCTCCCTGTGATCGGAGCAGAGATCAGTGACATGCCACACACAGCCACACCCCCCCCCCCCACAGTTAGAAACACGCCTCTAGGACACACTTAACCCCTCTGTAACCACTGCAACCTAGTGGTTAACCCCTTCACTGCCAGTGTCACACAGGAATCAGTGCATTTGTATAGCACTGATTGCTGTATAAATAACAATGGTCCCCAAAATGTGTCAAAAATGTCCGATAAGTCTGCCATAATGTCACATTCACGATAAAAAAACACTGATCGCCGCCATTTAAAAAAAAAAAAAAATATATATATATATATATATATATATATACAGTATATATATATATATACAGTATATATATATATATACAGTATATATATATTAATACAAATGTCATAAAACTATCCCCTATTTTGTAAACGCTATAACTTTTGTGCAAACCAATCAATAATCGCTTATTGTGATTTTTTTTTACCAAAAATATGTAGAAGAATACGTATCAGCCTAAACTGAGGAAAAAAAAAGTTTTTTTATATATTTTTGGGGGATATTTATTATAGCAAAAAGTAAAAAAATAATGTGTTTTTTTCAAAATTGGCGCTCTTTTTTTGTTTATAGCGCAAAAAATAAAAACGGCAGGGGTGATAAAATACCACCAAAAGAAAACTCGATTTGTGGGGAAAAAAGGACGTCAATTTTGTTTGGGAGCCACGTCGCACAACTTCGCAATTGTCAGTTAAAGCGATGCAGTGCCGAATCGCAAAAAGTCCTCTGGTCAGGAAGGGGGTTCGCTCAATTAAATTGGAAGATAAGCAATTGAACTTTAAACTGCATAGGGGTTCTTTACTGTTAGACACTTCCACAATCAGTGGTGTAAGCGTGAAGTGTCGATAATTAAATTTTTTTTTTAGATGGGAACCTTAGCAAACACAATATAAAGGGGATATGGGATTTGACATAGACACACTCACACACATACGCGCACCCACACAGGTTGAACTAGATGGACTGGTGTCTTTATTCAACCCTACCAACTATGAAACTGAACTCGGAACTTCCTTGTCTCCTCCTCCAATGCTTGCCTCAGGATATCTCCAGAGTCTCTCCCAGTGGTTTTTCCCACCAAAGCTCATGACGTGAGGTTCTGCATGGCAGTGCATAATTTTGTAGCTGCTTTATGTAGGGGAACAGGCTTTGCTTGACAGTCTTGCTTTTCTGGATGGGGAGTCACACTGTAAGGAGTAAGTGGAGAAGAAGGAAATATCTGTAGATTTAACAAGTTTTTCCTCTAAAAATACTTATTAGTGGTTACAAGTTATTTAAGTAGGCTCTGAAAGATATGTGCTGCCCCTGACTCTGCTGTTTCATATGCTGACAGCTGTAGCCCTTCACACGCAGTGATAGGGTGGCTTTGGTGAAAAAGTAGTGATTGGTGGCTACTTTCCAGCGAGTCACACCATTAAACTGAAACCACACTTCCATACATCCTTACTTGCCAGATGAATTTTCCACTGACACAATTGTAAACATCAAAAGCTGCATGAGTGCACATTGCCTCAAGTTGTATTATACATTGATATTTGTATGATGAAAAGCAATTGATTTCAATGGAAAATGCATCTGGCAAAAAGGGACACGTGCAGTTCCAGCAGGTAAAAAGAACACGATTCCATCAGCTTAAAGCAATTTAGAGAGCATTCAGTCAACATGCCAGTGGATATGTGGTAGTGTGCTTTTGCTTCTTCTGTGCATGTTCTTTTGTAAATGGTCTCTAAGATTGACAATAGTAGAATACCAGTGTAGCCTTGCAGCTGGTGTTGATAATGAGATGGAACAATGAAGCAGTGTGACCTGTCAACTTGTCTTTAATGTACGTGTTCCTTTATCAGCCACATGTTGGTGAAATTAGAGGCAGAGGTAGTGAAAGCAGGTTTTGATAAGTGTGTTTATATTGTTATATACGTCAACAAATGTGTCATTAAATAGCCACAGCCACAACCACACCTAACACACACATTGCAAAAGCTAATGGAACTGTCTTCTAGTGAAACAAAAAAAAAAAACTTCATATTATTCTTCCCAGTAAAGATGCAATAGCAGCAGCAGTCCACTTCTGAACAGTTCTTCACTGGCGGATCTGCTTCCACGGAGTCCACCTCTGTCCGCCAGCTCAGCGGGAGATCTCTCCGTTGATCTCCGCTGAGCCGGCGGATGACAGGTCCCTCTGCTCACTGAGCGGGGAGGGGCTTGTTGAGCACCGCTGGTTTCTATGGAGAGATGGGACGAAAACGGACAGCATGTCCGTTTTCATCAGATCCCACCCGATCCGATCCTCCAGTGACGGATGCGAACGTAGGGCCATTTGTCTGCTTTTAGCGGATTGGACTGGGCCGGATGTCAGCGGACATGTCACTGCTGACATCCGTCGCTCCATAGACTAGCATGGAGTGCCCGTTCAGGTCCGCTGTCAAAACTTACAGGTTGACCTGAACGGTCCAACAGTGTAAGAGGGGCCTAACAGGCCAACTATCATCTGCCAGATGAAAGCCAACTGGTGGCGGTGCACCTGCCAGATCACTTCCACTGCGCCCCCCTCCTTGCATGTGCCTTTGCCATGTTTCGGAGACTCCACATGCCCATCGGCAGACCCGGGACCAGAGTGGTTGGTGCTGCTAGGAAGAGTCACTGATTTCCTTTTCCTGTTATTGACCCAAAAGGGACTTGTACAACGTCAATTCCGGTCCTGGTGTAATTTCGATCAACCAGTATGGCCAGGTGAGGAAACGAATGCAGTGTGATCTGCACTACATAAGTTTGTAGTCAGAGCCTTCACTTGGAAATGCAATACCCTAACTACCAAGGCTTGATGTGTGCCTTGGCCTAGCTGGTCAGTATATCTGAAAGAGGGCATACCCTACATGTATGAATATGAAAAAATGAACAATGTGTATAAGTATATATGAAGGTTTGGGGGAAAAGGGAGCGTGGGAAACCCTGAATGCGAGGCCAACGCCGGATCTGGCAGAGGAGGAGGGATATATACCCCTCAGACTCCTCCCACAAATACAGGCTAGCCTCCGGCCAGCCTTCTTACATAACCTCTTGCCAATCGTATAACTTACATATATGGCAGCAAGGCATCTCTGCCGCACAGGATCACGTACCTAGTACGTGATCCTGCACTTCCTGGTCTGGGGCACAGAAGCGCGCCATTGGCGACTCGCTCCTTTTGTGATTGTACACAGCGGGAGCTGATCTGCGGGTACTTGTAACTCGATGTTCGCTGGCACACCCGCCGATCATTAGGCAGAGAACCAGAACTTGGATCTACCTATGTAAACAAGGCAGATCGCCGTTCTGTCAGTAAGGCCCCTTTCACACTGCAGCACCGCTAAAACAGCGCTAAAGCCCTGGTCGTTTTTTGCAGTGCTTTAGCTGCGCTTTTCAAGCACTAGCGGCATTTTTTTAAAGGTCTCGTGACAAGGGGACCTTAAAAAAACTAAAAAAGACCAGTTTTGTGGCGCTTTCTAAACACTTTTAAGGCACTAAGCAGCATGAATGGGCAGGTGCGTTTTGGGAGTGCTATTTATAGCGCTCCCAACCTGCCCCAAATATGCTGCTTGCAGAACTTTTTCTAGTGTCTCACAAGCGCACCGCCCGAGTGTGAAAGCACACATTGCAATGAATGGGAGGCAGTCTAGTGCTAAAATGTCTAAAAACTGAAATGGGTCTAAGGAAGGCATTGATCCTGTGTTCCTGCAAAGGAACATGGATCAATGTTTTCCCCTAGTAAAAGCACCTCCCACACAGTAGACAAGGACTGGCTAGGCACACAGTTAACCCTTTGATCGCACCTGATGTTAACCCCTTCCCAGCCAATGTCATTAGTACAGTGACAGTGCATATTTTTTAGCACTGATCACTGTATTAGTGTCACTGGTCCCAAAAAGTGTAAAAAGTGTCAGTTAGTGTCAGATTTGTCCACCGCAATATCGCAGTTCTGCTATAAGTCACTAATCGCCGCCATTACTAGTAAAAGAATAAATAAAATTTCATAAATATATCCCATAGTTTGTAGACGCTATGACGTTTGCGCAAGCCAATCAATATACATAGTTACATAGTAGGTGAGGTTGAAAGTTGAAGTCCAACCTATGTGTGTGATTATATGTCAGTATTACATTGTATATCCCTGTATGTTGTGGTCGTTCAGGTGCTTATCTAATAGTTTCTTGAAACTATCAATGCCCCCCACACTGAGACCACCGCCTGTGGAAGGGAATTCCACATCATTGCCACTCTTACAGTAAAGAACCCTCTACATAGTCTAGTTAAACCTCTTTTCTTCTCATTTTATTGAGTGGTCTTGAGTCTTGTTAAACTCCCTTCCGCACAAAAGTTTTATCCCTATTGTGGGGTATGTGTATATTGAAATCATATCCCCTCTCAAGCGTCTCTTCTCCAGAGAGAATAAGTTCAGTGCTCACAACCTTTCCTCATAACTAATATCCTCCAGACACTTTATTAGCTTTGTTGCCCTTCTTTGTACTCGCTCCATTTTCCAGTACATCCTTCCTGAGGACTGGTGCCCAGAACTGGACAGCATACTCTAGGTGCGGCCGAACATGAGTCTTGTAGAGCGGGAGAATTATCATTTTATCTCTGGAATTAATCCTTTTTTTAATGCATGCTAATATTCTGTTTGCTTTATTAGCAGCAGCTTGGCATTGCATGCCATTGCCGAGCTTATCATCTACTAGGACCCGCAGGTCCTTTTCCATCCTAGATTCCCCCAGAGGTTCTCCCCCCCAGTGTATCGATTGCATTCATATTTTTGCCACCCAAATACATTATTTTAAATTTTTCTACATTGAACCTCATTTACCATGTAGTTGCCCACCCCATTAATCTGTTCAGATCTTTTTACAAGGGTTCCACATCCTGCAGAGAAGTTATTTCCCTGCTTTACTTAGTATCGTCTGCAAATACAGAGATTGAACCGTTTACCCCATCCTCCAGGTCGTTTATGAATAAATTAAACAGGATTGGTCCCAGCACATAACCCTGGGGGACCCCACTACCCACCCTTGACCATTCCGAGTACTCCCTATTTATCTATATAAATACAATAAAAATTAGAAATTAAAAAAAGAACCCATACAATTATTGCAGCAGCGCTTAATAACTGGATAATAAAATCCAATAAATGAGGTTGGTGAATATAGGCATTAAGCGCATAAATAAATAGATAAATACGAATAATTTACACCTATAAATAAGTAAATATAGATATGGATAAAAATAAATACGAATAAATAAATAAATAAATATGTATAAATAGGTAAATAAATAAATATCCGTATTAAATATCTATATCGGTGTCAATAGTTCATTTGTGAATAAAGCATAATAGTCCAGTGATATCCAGATAAATAATTGGGGTTGTAGATAAACATGCTTTTATATTCATGTGATGTGGTATAATCTCTTAGGTTCTTCCACCAGTGCACTCCACCTCATAAAAACAGGTTCCCCTATGGGGATGCACTCACCAGAGCCAAATCAAATACAGGCATGTAATCTCCCAACAGGAATCTGCTACCTCCTTTTTCCTCCAATCGCCTCCACAGCCTTTGGTCAACAGCTCACCAATATCAGCCAAGACATATATGAAAAGAATTGGATCCACATAGTGTGATATTGCTTTAAACAATTTATTCACCCCCCCCCCCAAGGAAAATACCCCTTCATAAAATCTGCGTACCAAAATGATAATAAAAAACAGCATAAATGATAAATGTAGATGTTCTACTCTGCCTGGTATCACTTTCCGGTGTTGCAACGCTGATTTCCGCTCAGCCGAGCGGTAAAGCCAGTGTGTAGAGAGCTTCCCGGTCTGTGGAACGCAAGGCTGGAGTGCAAAACGTCACTTCCTGGTTGCCTGGTCTACGTCCCTGACGCGCGTTTCGTCATATCCGACTTCGTCACAACGTCCTTATTGCACCCTTACATTTCTATATGCCTATTGGGATTTTTTTTTACCAAAAATATGTAGCAGAATACATATTGGCCTAAATTGCTGAAGAAATTAGATTTTTAAGAAAAATATGTTTTATAGCAGAGAGTAAACAATGTTTTTTTTGTTTTCAAAATTGTCAGTCTTTTTTTAGTTTTTAGCGCAAAAAATAAAAACTGCAGAGGTAATCAAATACCACCACCTGAAAGCTCTATTTGTGGGAAAAAAGGACATACATTTTATTTGGGTACAGCATTGCACGACCACGCAATTGTCAGTTAAAATAACGCAGTGCCGTAATGCAAAAAATGGCCTAGTCATGAAGAGGAGTAAAAATCTTCTGGAGGTCACGTTGTTAATTGGAGGACAGGTGAGACATCAGGAGTCTTTTAGACCCCTGATGTGTCATTAAAGGGAACCTGTTATCAAAAAAAACTATCAGATAGGGGATTTTTTGTCCTCAAAAAATGTGTTTTTGCCTGTTTTGGCTGTTTGACATGTAATGAAGATCATACAGTCAAGTCCATAAATATTGGCACATCGACACAATTCTAATCTTTTTGGCTCTATACACCACCACAATGGATTTGAAATTAAACAAACAAGATGTGCTTTAACTGCAGACTTCCAACTTTAATTTGAGGGTATTTACATCCAAATCAGGTGAACGGTGTAGGAATTACAACATTTTGTATATGTGCCTTCCACTTTTTAAGGGACCAAAAGTAATGGGACAGATTAACAATCATCCATCAAACTTTCACTTTTTAATACTTGGTTGCAAATCCTTTGCAGTCAATTACAGCCTGAAGTCTGGAATGCATAGACATCACCAAACGCTGGGTTTAATCCCAGGTGATGCTCTGCCAGGCCTCTACAGCAACTGTCTTCATAGGCTCTAATAGGCTTCAAAAAAGGTGAACTGCACGCGCAGAGCATTGCGCTCGCAGTTCCCCCATGTGTGTTAGAACCGCAAATGAATATTTGCTGTTCTAACCAGGGGCGTAACTAGAAATCACAGGGCCCCATAGCAAAATGTTGTATGGGCCCCCCCCCCCACAAAAAAAAATGAACTAATGCCAGACACCCCCCTAAATAGAGACACCCCACAGCATTACAGACCCGACCTCAGTGCAGACACCCCCCTCAGTGCAGGACCCCCCCCCTAGCAGTACAGACACCCTCCCAGTGCAGACCTCCCCAACATTACAGACCCCCCCTCAGTGCAGGACCCCCCAGCAGTGCAGACCCCCCTCAGTGGTACAGAACCCCCCCCCCCAGTAGTACAGACACCACCTTAGTACAGACACCCCCCCTAGTGCAGACCCCCCCCAGCAGTACAGACACCCCCTCTCAGTACAGACCCTCCACCCAAGTGCAGACCCCCCACCTCAGTGCAGACCCCCATCAGAACAGACACCTCCCGACCTCAGTGCAGACCCCCATCAGTACAGACAGCCCGACCTCAGTGCAGTCCCCCCATCAGAACAGACACCCCCGACCTCAGTGCAGACCCCCATCAGTACAGACAGCCCGACCTCAGTGCAGTCCCCCATCAGTACAGACACCCCGACCTCAGTGCAGACCCCATCAGTACAGACACCCTGACCTCAGTGCAGACCCCCATCAGTACAGACACCCCGACCTCAGTGCAGACCCCCATCAGTACAGACACCCCGACCTCAGTGCAGACCCCCATCAGTACAGACACCCCGACCTCAGTGCAGTCCCCCATCAGTACAGACACCCCGACCTCAGTGCAGACCCCCATCAGTACAGACACCCCCCGACCTCAGTGCAGACCCCCATCAGTACAGACACCCCCCGACCTCAGTGCAGACCCCCATCAGTACAGACACCCCCCGACCTCAGTGCAGACCCCCATCAGTACAGACACCCCCCGACCTCAGTGCAGACCCCCATCAGTACAGACACCCCCGACCTCAGTGCAGTCCCCCATCAGTACAGACACCCCCCGACCTCAGTGCAGTCCCCCATCAGTACAGACACCCCGACCTCAGTGCAGTCCCCCATCAGTACAGACACCCCGACCTCAGTGCAGTCGCCCATCAGTACAGACACCCCCCATTACAGACCCCCCATCCAAGTGCAGACCCCCTTAGTACAGACACCCACCCCCATTACAGACCCCCCCATCCAAGTGCAGACCCCCCATCAGTACAGATGTCCCCCCCACCTCAGTGCAGACCCCCATCAGTACAGACACCCCCGACCTCAGTGCAGTCCACCATCAGTACAGACACCCCCACCTCAGTGCAGGCCCCCCTCAGTACAGACAATCCTCCATTACAGACCCCCCCACCTCAGTGCAGACCCCCATCAGTACAGACACCCCCCACCTCAGTGCAGGCCCCCCTCAGTACAGACAATCCTCCATTACAGACCCCCACCTCAGTGCAGACCCCCTTAGTACAGACAATCCCCCATTACAGACCCCCCACCTCAGTGCAGACCCCCTTAGTACAGACACCCCCATTACAGACCCCCATCCAAGTGCAGACCCCCCATCAGTACAGATGCCCCCCCCACCTCAGTGCAGACCCCCATCAGTACAGACACCCCCCACCTCAGTACAGACAATCCTCCATTACAGACCCCCCCACCTCAGTGCAGACCCCCTTAGTACAGACAATCCCCAATTACAGACCCCCCCACCTCAGTGCAGACCCCCTTAGTACAGACACCCCCATTACAGACCCCCCATCCAAGTGCAGACCCCCCATCAGTACAGATGCCCCCCACCTCAGTGCAGACCCCCATCAGTACAGACACCCCCCCCACCTCAGTACAGACAATCCTCCATTACAGACCCCCCCACCTCAGTGCAGACCCCCCTTAGTACAGACAATCCCCCACCTCAGTGCAGACCCCCTTAGTACAGACAATCCCCCATTACAGAACCCCCCCACCTCAGTGCAGACAATCCCCCATTACAGCCCCCCCACCTCAGTGCAGACCCCCATCAGTAGACACCCCCCAGCAATGCAGACACCCCCACCCATTACAGACCCCCCTCAGTGCAGACACCCCCGCATTACAGACCCCCCGGGTAGTGCAAACCACCCCCCGCTGAGTAGTGCAGACCCCACAGCAGACGCCCCCCCCCTTTACATACCTCAGAACAGCGGCGCCGCGTGTGTCCCTCGAGGCTCGAGCACAGGCTCCTCCTCCTCCTCTCTGGATGTAAACAGAGAGGAGGGGAGGCGGCTTCGGTTCGCGCCACTGTGTCCCTCCTGCGCAGGCTGCGCTCCAGAATAGAAGGCACAGTGAGCGGCGTTAGTGGTGCGGCTGCCGCTACCCACGGGTGTCACCCCCGCTAGCGGGTGTCACCCGGCGCGGCCCGCACCCGCCTAGCAACGCCGCTCACCGGGCCCTTGATTGGCTGCGGGCCCCATAGCGACCGCATGTGTCGCTATGGTGGTAGTTCCGCCACTGCCACCCATAATGCACCGCGTTCTGTGAATGGACAAAAGAGATCTTGTCTTTCAACTGCTTCTCCTCCACTCACAGAATGTGATGCATTGTGTAAGTATATTATTCTGTGAATGGCGGAGACTACATAAAGGGGCAGGTGGCCTGGCCTGGGAGGGTTCGGTACAGCACACCAGCACTTTCAGGCACAAAAAAAATGCCTACATCTGTGCCAACTGTCAGTAGGGATTTATCCTCATTTTATCTCTGTTGTGTCTCCAGGACAGGAAATGTAGGAAACTCTTTCTAACAAGACACAGACAGGAAAAAAGCCTAATGGGTTTTAACCATTTCCTACTTTACACAAAAAATAATGCATATCTGCTTTTGTTTAAAGTGTTAACAATTAACAATGGCCCAGTGACCATGCAGTGGTCTACATTGTACTGACAATTATGAATCACTGGATTAGCTTTTTCCTTAAGTCTAAAAGATATCCATCTGCAACAGTATGATGAAAAGGTAAAAGAATGTATAGATATGTTTTATAACTGAGTGGACCATCTGGAAAAACTTAGGATCCGCATATGGCTAGCTATAGCCATCGTGCCCCTGCAGCTTCTAAATCCAGTGCAACAATTTTTATCTGTATTCTGACCTCGGACCTTGGAGCTTCTGAGTACAAACTGTGCTGGGACATGCCGATACTTTGTAGCAGCACATTCTGCCACAAAAAAAAGCCCTGTCTACATTTATGTTGGGATTCCAGTGAGACCTAAATTCTTAGTAACATTCTCATGCCCCAGTGTATTAAGGCCCAACTCCGAGCAGCTAAAAAAATTATCTCTTGCAGTGGACTGCGCCTGCACTGCAAGGATTGATAACTTGCTTTATCTGAGGGGGAGGAGAAACCGTTTTACTTACCTGATCCTCCACTCCCTTTGCAGATAGTACTCCCCCATGCTCTGGTGAGGGGCTGTGCCTCTGCATTATTTCGTCTAGCGCAGGGCTATATACCTTGCTCTGGTCTTCATGACGTTAGGACCCTAGACCGCTAAAATGTGAGGGTACAGATTCTGCAGGGACTGGAGCAGTGGCGACTGCACCATAAGGGGCCCCAGGGCCGTCGCCCCTCATCCATGTGTCTGGCCCCCCTAATCTACATGCGGGGTACCGGACACATGGATTTCAATGGGTTTTTTTTTTTTTTTTTTAAGCACGTGATTAGAGCCAGAGGCTCTAATAGGCTTCAAAAAAGAGTGGGCTCAGGGGCGCAGAGCACTGCACCCCAAGCACACCCACTTGTGTGAAAATAGGGAATAATTATTCACTTTTGTCTTCCTCATTATCTTTCCGGCCAATCAGGAAGCCTCTATTGATCAGGAAGTCTTCAGACTCCCTGACCAATCGTGTCTCAGGACACACTTCCTGTTTCTGTTCAGCCGGGCAGAGAATGTCTCCAGAGCAGCCCTGCCTCTTCCTTCTCCCTGCCTCCATAAGGTAAGGCAGCTTTCTCAAATGGCACATTATCAGTGAATCAACATTTTCCGTCTCCTGTGGGTGGGGGGCGGCAGGGGGGGTTGAAAGTTTGCCGCCATCCGTCTTCCATGGGGGGGTGTTGATGTTAGTTTGTGCCGCCCCCCCCCCCCCCCAAAAAAAAATTGTGAGCACCAACCGCCACTGGACTAGAGGAGGGGCGGATCAGGTAAGTAAATCTTCTCTTTTTGTTCCCGTAGACCAAAATGAGCAATTAACCCTTGCAGTGCAAGAGTTGGGCTTTAAATCCTGTTTACAATTTTTTTTAATTTATGCATGCAACAAATCTTTTGCATTACATTTTTTAAATGTAAAATGTAAGTTACCTTAAAGTGGTTGTACACACCTAATGCAGAAGTTGTATCTATAGTTATAATTCTGTAAATATCTCCTAAACGTGTAGTTCACAGAAGACAGCTGGGATAACAGTGGTGCCTCGAATGATACTTCGGTGGTGCTTTTTTGAGGCTTTATTGAAGCTTGGCATATGCCCTGTGTGTGTGTGTGTGTGTTGATATCTCATACCTGCAATACCACCAAAATAAAGCGAAGCTAAAGCTGAATAAAAGCCTCTCAAAAGCTGCAGGTGCTTCAAGTGAGCTTTGCCATAGACTTCTATGGAGGCTTTAAAGACGCTTTGAAGCACCACTAAAGCGGCATGGGGTATAATTGTTGAAGCGAAGCAAAGCAAATGCAAAGTGTAAACAGGACTTTGAGCTAATTATTTTGTTTAGTGACAGGAGCTTTGATTGGCATTCAAAGTGCTTTAAAAAAGTGTGTCCAATGCCATGTTTTGAAGCAAGTGTAAACAAGCCCTTTCTTGGCTTCTGTGACATTTAGTCACTATGCCCTGTGAGTAGGCACTGACTGCTGTGTCACACATTTCACAGAGCCTGCCTTCTGAACTTCAGAGGTCCTGAGAGGAGGAGTTTCAGTAGACGAAGTCTGTACATGAACCAATGTTTGCAGGCACAAAGTACCATGGGATATAAAGTCATTAGAAACTAAAAATAATCATCCATGGAGAAGCTGCAAAGCATGCAGGGAACTCAGGAAGTTGTGCAAAGAGATGGCCAGCAGACAGGCAGAACTCACAACATGAAGAGATTTTTCAAGTAAGTTTATATGGGATTGACAAACCATTGCTTGTATTGTTGTTATTACAATGCTGATGTTATAAAATTAAAGTGTATTTTGTGACTATAGATTTAATACAGAGTGTTAGTTCACCTTTACAGAAAAAATTTAAAGGTTACAGCAAGGGCCCAATCGGGGTGCAGGGCAAAGCCTTTCAACTTCTTACGTCTAACGGGATGTTTTATGGACTAACCTCAATAGCACAGTTCCTCTGTATCCCCCCCCCCCCCCCGGTGCCCTCCGGTGCTACTACTGGCTCTCCCGTGCGATCGATGACCCAGAGAAGGAACCGACCGGTGATGGATGTTGACAATAGAGATTTCCGGTGTGCCAGTTGGTCCCCGAAGTCTCTATGATCGTTCAGAGACCGGGTGCAATGTTATGACAACACGCCCAACCTCTGCATTTGAAAAAATGCCGCCGCCTCGGCTGGGAAACTGAGATTTTTTTTTCGATTTCAGGCTATCCAGCCTGGAGGTGAGGTCTGGGGACTTAGGCTTCTTTCACATGGGAGGCTGTTCTGCCGCTGTTAAAAGCATGTTTTGTTATTTTTATGTAGCACCCTCTAACTAAAGGTAGGTGCTAAAATAGGATTTTTCCCAGCTCAGGATATGTGCAGGTAAATATAGGCAGGCTTATGCTGCACGCTGGGCCTGTCTATTTTGATTTTGGGACTGGGAGTGTTCATTGTAGTGGTGGGTGTGATCACCTGTGCTCTGATTCAGAGAGGCCTCCCCTGCTTTCAGAAAGATGGTTCTGGAATAGGGGTTGGATCTGAAGTCTGAGTGGCAGGCAGCTCATGTGAGGAGCCCTGACCAATTATCTTTCGGTATTGGCAGGGGGCAGGCCTCCCATATAAGCTGGGGTCATATGCTGTAAGGGAGGAATCAAGAGAGTAGGAAAAGATAACATGGAGTATTGAGGTGCTGTTCCGGGTGTCCCCACAAGCGGATGTGCCGAGCGCGGAGGAGGGATGGAGGAACTGCTTAGATAAAGATCTTCGTCTTTTAAAAGGTATCAAGCTGCTGTGACCAGGGAACACAGGACTTGAATGCAGGACAAGATCAATACAGAAGAAGTAACAGTAAAGCGGAAGAGAGTAGATCAGCGTTCTGTGACCGGGGACACAGAACGGCCAATTAGTCAAAGGTCAGTGTGAACAGAACAAGAGAAGCTATCAAGAATAGTGCAGAATGCTGTGGCCAGGGAACGCAGCATTGATAGTAAAGTACTGGCTGGGAACAGTAGTCTGCCTATTACCATGTGTCAGGCCATCGGGGGGGAAATACTGTTATCTCTGATCTGGTTAGCACATTGGTAATATCTTCCAAATACTGTGTGGCTGTCTAACTCATTGATCCATCGGGGAGAGGCTGTGTTGGGCCTCTGGTTCTTTGATTCTCAGAAACTGTCATAGTCTGCAAGGTGGAGTGATTCTTCCTTGTCAAAATTGGAAGTGAAGAAGTAGTGTTTCAATAGTTTGCTGAGAATACTAGATGTACAACAACTTTCAAGCCAAAGCTATTCAGTATTGTCGTGCAATACACCAACTGCTATGGGCATCTCATATTACCCCTTGTGCCACCCAAGTTATCCTGCAATAAACTTAACAAAACGTGCAAATGACTGTTTCCTGTCGCATCATGGCAGCATACACATATGGGTTGTGGCTCCGCCTCCGCAACCTGATAGGACCGCGTAGCTATTAAACCTTGAGAGGGCCTACCTGTACAGCCTCTAAATGAGCTAAATGGAGGAACCCCACTCTGATGGTCTCAGGGGTATGTAAAACAGAATGTCTCTCACTCAAACAAGCCTTAAATAGGCTTAACAAGCAGCGGTCTCCAGCCTTACCTTCTTTCATGCACTGGTGTCTCTGGGGTTGTAAATCGACCCATCTGTCTGTGTATTGTGCAGGGGCTGTAATATTGTACTGCCATATTGCATATAGAGGTCCCCCTTTTTCCTCAGGCATACACGCTGGGTTCTTTAGTTCTCCTCTCTCCATCTCAGGACGGCCGAGCGGCTCAGAGCGGCGGTGCATGCGCAGACGACTAGATTCTCGCCCTCTAGCTGGGTTTCCAGCTTCCAAGATGGCGCCGGGCAGCGCGGATCGCTACTGCCCAAGCGTGACGTCGTCGCTACAGCGACAGCGGCGCCGAATTTAAAAATCAAGCAGTTCCTGTGTTTCTCTGTGGCTGCATGTGCACAGAGAAACGCAATAAGTTTTGAGGGAAAAACTTTACTGCCATTATCTACTGCTGACCACCTATTACCAGCTGCATACTCTGCAGAATTTTGCTTCAGATATCAGGTTAGTTATTTCTCTATTCTATGTTTCTGACTGCAATCTCTTTGCCTGCTTCTTTGCACATTTCATTCCCTGTGTTACAGGATTCACTTTTCATGGAGGCCGCTGCCCCAGCAGACCATCGCCAGCCTAATAGGTAAGAGGGGAAGACGGGTAAGTAAGAAGAGGAAAAAGAGAGCATGTCACTAACGCTGTTTAAATGGAAAAGCCCTACCAGGTCGCCCAGATCATCGCACTCAAGACGATCAAGAAGCAGACGCTCAAGTCACAGACAAAGCCGCTCAGATCGCGGCAGAAGCCGCTCAAGGCACAGGCAAGGCAGATCAAGTCGCAGGAGGAGCAGATCAAGATCCTACTCCTGACATGGGCATTCCTACCACAGGAGAACTCCTACGCGCAGACACTCCCCACATGCGCAGAGTCTCCGTCCATCCGTAAACTCCTGCTGGATTTGTGGCGCAATAGCGCTCCCAGACAAGCTGGCCTGTCGGACATGCTTCAACGAAGCAACTAAAGACAGTGAGATGGAATTAAGCCAGCCAGTGAGAGAATCGACCCTACAAATCGCAGGGCCCGAAACAAGCAGAGCAATACAAGATACCTCATCCTCTGCTCCTTCCACATCAAAGGCGACAGAACCTCTGTCCGACAGTGAGGATATCGAAACATCTACTGGCTTCGATTTTACTTTGGTCGGACCCTTTATCAAATCAATCAAAGAATCGATCGATTGGGTGGAAGAAAAAGAAACTCCTCATAAAGTGAGGAAATACTTCCCAAACCTCAGAAAAGATCCGGAGACTTTCCCATTCATTGAGGAGCTGGAGGACTTAATCAAGGAGGAGTGGCAAAAGCCGGAGAAAAAAGCCAGTCTTGCCAACCAATTAGCAAAGCTCTATCCTTTAAAAGAGCCCAACGTGAACCCGCTGGTATCCCCGCCAGTGGTAGACTCCTCACTGATGAGACTTGCCAGGCATGTAACACTTCCAATTGAGGATGCAGTTACGTTCAAAGACGTATTGGATAGAAAGATCGATCTCGATCTCAAGAAAACCTACCTATCAGCAGGGGGCGCATGCAGGCCAGCAGTGGCGCTAGCAGCAGTAGGAAAGGCTATTTCCAACTGGTCTTCCAGTGCCGAGAAGCTAGTAGCGGAGGGAGTGGAGCAAGAGAGAGTAATATCTGCCCTCCAGGAGCTATCGCTCGCAGGCGATTTTGTCGCAGAAGCATCTGTAGACATAATCAAATCTACATCAAGGGAAATGCTGAGCTCAGTAATGGCCAGAAGGGCACTCTGGCTGAAGCCCTGGTCGGCGGATCCGTCTTCAAAATCAAATTGGTGCAAGATTCCCTTTGATGGGGGCGAACCTCTTTGGTGAAAAACTGGACTCGGCTATATCGAAGGTCACCGGGGGAAAATCTGGCCTTATCCCTTCGGATAGAAGGCCAAAACAGCAAAGACCGCCCACCTTTAGGAGGAACCTACCTGACAAATATAGGGAGGCGAAGTCTTACAGACCCGGCAGAGAGTACAAGAGGAACTGGAAGAACCCCCAGTCTCTGGCACAGGGGATCAGAAATCTTTTTGACGTCATGCCCGCTCAACCAGCTGTAGTAGGAGCCAGGCTCACGAAATACAAGCAGGTATGGGCGGAAACAATAAAGGATCCATGGACAGTAGCTACCGTACAATTCGGCCACAAATGGAGATTTCAGAAACGTCCAAGGGACAGGTTCTGTATAACAAAGCTACCGACATCTCAAGAAAAGAGACTACTATTGACCGAATATATTCGAGGCCTAGACCTGAAACAGGCGATAGTAAAGTTTTCACTATCCCAGAGGGGGAAAGGGGTTTATTCACCCTTATTCCTGGTGAAGAAAAAGACAGGGGATCTTCGCCCCATCCTGGACTTAAAAAATCTAAACCGGATGATCCAGGTAGAAACATTCAGGATGGAGAGCCTGCAGTCGATTCTTCAGGCCATAAACATCGGAGACTGGATGCTCTCTATAGATTTACAGGACACCTATTTACATATCCCCATTCACGTCTCATTCCAAAAGAATCTCCGCTTTGCGGTAGACAGACAACACTTCCAATTCCAAAGCCTCCCATTCGGGATCTCCACCGCTCCAAGGACGTTCACAAAGGTCCTGCTTCCAGTGATAGCCCTCTTGAGGGAACAAGGTCTAAGAGTCCACTATTACTTGGACGATATCCTTTTACTTGCAGACAATCAAGAGTCCCTCCTCATACATCGATCGATCCTAATCTCCACCCTGCAGAAATTCGGGTGGCTGATCAACTGGGGGAAGAGCAACCTAAATCCCACACAGAGGATGGTTTTTCTAGGGGCAGAACTTGATACCCTCCTCAATACTATAGAACTTCCAAAGGTAAAGATTCCCACACTGATCCAGAAGGCAAGAAGGCTGCTCTCGGCCAGCTCGATTCCCGCCAGGGAGTGTCTCAGCATACTGGGGTCATTCTCAGCGACCATCCCGGTGGCACACAAGACCTCTCCAAGTGTCATTTTTAAGACAGTGGAATGGCGTATCAATGTCCTAACCAATTGTGCTCAGAGAGGAAGTGAAACAATCACTCTGGTGGTGGACCAGGCCACACAACCTAAAGAGATGCAAAAACATAGTCCTCCTCTCTCAGGAAGTAATCACCTCGGATGCCAGCGGGGAAGGATGGGGAGCATACTATCAGCACCTCGCAGTCCAAGGGTGCTGGCCGTTTAGGACACACAATATAGTTTCCAACATATTGGAGATGAGAGCGGCATTCAAAGCTCTTCTAGCCTTCAGCCCCTTCCTGAAGGGGAAAGAAGTCCTACTGAAGATGGACAATCGAGTAGCAGTCGCCTACATCAACAGGCAAGGAGGTACCAGAAGTCGCTCAATGTTACAGGAAGTCCGACCAGTCTTCGAGTGGGCACAGCAGAACCTTTTGGGTCTCGGGGCAGCATACGTGCCAGGAACCCAGAACCAAGTAGCCGACACCTTGAGCCGGAATTTTGTGTCCAACAACGAATGGGCCTTGAGTCATCAAGCCTTCTCCCTGATAACCAAAACCTGGGGAGTACCAGAGATAGACCTGGCGGCAACTCCATCCAACACGAAGGGTCAAAGGTTCCTGACGAGGGTACCTTTCCCAACAGCAGAAGGTACGGATTGCTTACAACACAGCTGGGACTTCAGCCTAGGCTATGTGTTCCCACCGATACCAATTATTCCGAGGCTGCTACTCAGACTCAAGAACTCGGGGTCCACGGTGATAGCGGTCCTTCCCTTCTGGCCGAGACACCCATGGTTCACGACTCTCCTCCAGCTGAATACAGCGGACCCACTACCGCTGCCCATATCAGCGGATCTACTGTCCCAAGGTCAACGCCTTCATCCATGTCCAGGAAGACTACACCTGACAGCATGGAGATTGAGAGGTCTAGATTCGTAGCACAGGGCTGCTCACAGGAAGTGATAAACACTCTCCTCCAAGCCAGAAAGGTCACCACCAACAACAGGAGAATCTGGGAAAAGTTCCTTGCGATCGCACAACAACAGTCATGGGATCCATCATCTCCAACAGTGGCACAGATCCTGGAATTCCTGCAGCGAGGTCTTGACAAGGGTCTCGGGTCAAATACCCTGAAGGTGCACGTGTCAGCTTTATCTGCCATGACGGGCGTAAGATGGGCAAGGGAGCCACTCATCGAGCAGTTCCAGAAGGCCTGTCTGAAACTAAGGCCTCCCAGAAAACCTTCCTTCCCGACCTGGGACCTTTCAGTGGTACTGGATGCTCTGTGTCGCGAACCATTCTTTCCAGTTGAGGGAATATCCTTATGGAATCTAACACTAAAAAACACCTTCCTCATAGCGATTACATCAGCTAAAAGAGTTTCGGAGATCCACGCTTTGATGGCAAGCGAACCATACTTGACCATCTACCCAGACAAGATAGTCCTGAAGCCGTCGGACCGATTCATCCCAAAAGTGGCGTCTTCCTTTCATTTCAATCAGGAAATTTGCCTCCTCGCTCTAACCACGGAACAGGGGAATCCACATCCACTAGACCTAAAAACCAACATCCTGGCATACCTCTCAATGACCAGTGACCTAAGAAAGGCAGAGAATCTCCTAGTCATTCCATATGGTCCTAGGAAGGGTCAAGCAGCAACATCCCTCACTATTGCAGCGTGGCTGGTAAAAACCATCAGTAGAACCTATGCTTCTAGTCAAGCTCAAGTACCTGAGGGCGTAAGGGCACATTCTACAAGGGCAATGGCGACCTCCTGGGCAGCTTTCGGCAAAGTCTCCTCGGAAACAATCTGCAAAGCAGCCACCTGGTCCTCTAAGAGTACCTTTATCACGCACTACAAAGTGGACTCGGCCAGATTGTCCACGGTAGAATTCGGGAGGGCAATTATATTCTCAAATACCTCAATTCCTTGTAAATAAAATATCTTTCTGCTCAGACCCACCCAGTTTGGCGAGTTAATCCCCATATGTCTATGCTGCCATGATGCGACAGAAAAAAGGAAAATTGTATACTCACCTTTCAGTAATTTTCCTTTCCTGTTGCATCACATGGCCGCATACAAATACCCACCCGTCTGAGGTGAGGTATAGAGATACTGAAAATACTGGGGCGGGGGCCCTCTCAAGGTTTAATAGCTATGCGGTCCTATCAGGTTGCGGAGGCGGAGCCACAACCCATATGTGTATGCTGCCATGTGATGCAACAGGAAAGGAAAATTACTGAAAGGTGAGTATACAATTTTCCGTTTTCTTGTCTTAACTGATAGTGGGGAGTCTGACAGCAGGGTAATTGGCGGATTGCTAAGCAACCAAATCAGCAGCCATTAGGGGGTACCGCTACATTTAAATTCCAAGACTCCAGGCACATCAATCACTTGCAATTGTACATTGTAATTTGCAGCGTTTATGTGCATTTACATGCGGCTGCGTTTAACTGCGGTGGGTCTGCCTACCTCGTGTAACATGTGATATCCTAATCGATGTTTCTATGATGTATTTTTACATGCATGTAGGCCCATAGGTGCCCTCTGTGTCTATCATTTATGATATTTGTATGTATAAAATAATAAACTTTTTTTCTTTATGAAGATGACTAATGCATATGGATGATATATCTCAACTATGGGGCCATCATTTAAAAGACTGTCACTTCCAATTTTTCTTGCATGTTATTTTTATCTGATTTAGGGAAAAAAAATTTGATTTCAAAGCAGAACTAAACTAAAAGAATTACTCATCTTCTCATTCCAGTGATGCAGTGGTTAAATCCCTCACCTGCTGTTGTCATCCTCTCTTTGGCTATTTTCAGATGCCGGGTTTTCAGCTCTCTTGATTCGCCAGTAGCGGAATGTCATCATCTTGTACATGAGCACGAGAGTCTGTCTTTGTGGCACAGACGGAGCGTTCTGGTAATGCACAGCTCAGTGTGCATGCAATAGAAAACTGTGAGCAGCCAGGTAAGCATTTGTTAACTGCAGCTGGCTGCATGCAATTGTTTATTAGTTACCTTTTTTTTTTTTTTTTTTTTTAATCAAAAAGGTTTTTATTGAACATTAAGCATATCACAGCAGTTTCCTTTGTACAAAAAATTCTCAACAACTTTGTGCCAGACATTTATAACTGAATATTAGGTATTTTGTCAACAAATTAATGTTGGAGAATGATGGACTTTTTAGGCGTCAGATAGATGTAACAATTTTTTATTAAAAACATATAAAAAGAAAAAATGTAAAAATAAAAGGAAATGTAAATCTAAAACAGATTGTTTGGAAATAACAACCTGGCACACTATAGAAATATTTAACAGGCTAATGTATAAGTACGCTTAAATAGTAGCAAAAGTGGTTCCAATGGTGTCACTATACAATCATTCAAATTTCTTTAGAAAGATTGTGACATTAGAGTAGATAAAAACACGAAACCATCAGTGAGCGATACAATTATACAGAAGAACAGCTTGTTTGCAGTTGCTCTACATGTTACGCGTCCTAAGACGCTTCCTCAGGAGCTTTCTATATTGGGGATGAAAGAGAAAACAAATATGCAATAAGAAAACAATATATATAATATGACATAATCAAATGAAACATTGGATCGAAGGAGGCCCGGAGCGTAGGAACGTCGACCGCCATAAAAAGGGGGGGGGGGGAAAGTATATAAAGAGAAAAGGTGGGGTGGATGTAGAAAAGGGGGGGTTTTTGAATGTGAAGTGAGTGGATGGGGAGTGAGATTGGGTGAGACAAGAATAAGAGCAAGGAAGAGGAGAGGTAGGAAAGGTAGGAAAGAATTATTCAGTGGAGTGAAAGGGTGTGCATTATGGGAACGGGTGCAACACAATCAATTGCATAGTAGGTGTGGTATTAAATGTATACTTACAATCCCTATAAGAGGGAGGGAGTTTAGTGGAACGGGGAACCAGAATACGTTTTTCAGCAGCGGTGTTCTGGACATATATGTATGTCAATAGGCCGAGGAGTTCTGTATTGATATTTTATTGGTAAGTTATTTATTATTTTTTATTAATATTTTTTGTTGTTAGTATATTTCTTCATTTTTTATATGTATATAGACGAATTATTAATGTTATTATGGATATGCCAGTAATCTATGCTAAATATCAATGTGTACCAGTGCTAAAATAGATATTAAGTGGTGCACAGCTATTGTGCAGTATATATGTAGAAATTAGATAGATAGAGTAATATATAATAATATATGTATAAATGCAATTATAAATATGTAGTAAGCTTTGAAGGGTGCAGATGCACCTCCATACTCATCCATCCATGTAGGAGGGAGAAGTAAAATTACTATTAGTTGATGCAACAGTGTGCACATAGATAGTAGCATAGTAAGGGAGTCATTCATAATATGAAGAAAAAGGGGGTTGACAAGTTTTTACTTACCCTATGGTGGGGAAATGGCCTAATAGTTATTGTTGTGAGCCCATACATTAGGGTTAAAAAGTAAGTAGAGGTAAAAAGTGGATACTGCAGGACACGTTCGCCTATAGAGCCTCCAACTGGCCAAAGCTAGTATGGAAGGGTGGAGAGGGGTTCAGCCCGCTTGTCCAAAGGTGTCCTACGAGAGGAACACAACAGAACGTGAAAATAAATTTGAATAATTCCAGGTAGGCCAAGAAGTATCTTGGCCGAGTAAGGGTGTCAGTGTCTTACCTTGTAATAGTCTGGTTCCGTTATGGTTCCCCGCTTTAGCAGCTGTGCGGCTGTGTGGAGAGGCTGCTCTATCTGACGGCAGCCTGAGCCGTCTTTATAGTGCAGCCGTCCCGGTAGTGACGTCACCGCGTGAACGCGGAGCGTCATACTACCCGGCCGAGTCCTAATGCGCATGCGTCAGAGAACGTAGAGACGCGGCGTCGGTTAAAATAACCAGCGACGCATTCTCAGCTCATGCGCATGCGTGGGACACGGCTCCAGGGAGAGGAGCGATGATCGCAATCCCCCCTGAGGCCGAAAGCGTCACTAAGGCTGCAACAGGTGCAGCCAGCGACGCTTTGTGGCCGCACAATGCACTACAACGGGTCACTCCATCTGATAATCAGAAAAAGAAAGAAGGAAATGATAAATAATTAATTAGGGAAATGAAGCTCAGCTGAGAAGAAAAAGTAGGGAAATAAATGAGAGCCATAGGAAGGTGACATAATGGGAAAATATGACGGGTAACGATCCATGTAGCCAGAGGGTGCCTTTTTTTTTTTTTTTTTTTTCCCCCCAATGCATGAAACTTTTGGAATGGTGTCAGTTAGCAGGTGTATCTAGAATGTCATAGATAGACATCCAAGGAAAAGAATCTTGAAATGTACATTATAGTAATATGGTATACAGAAGATGAAAACAACATAAATTAGTGTAATAAATAAAATCAGAAAAATGGAAAAATGGATTACATATGGAAGGTGTTTGATCGAACAGTGACCACGGTTCAGATCATTTGCCTTATTATGGTAGAGACCGCATAAACTATATAGGCGGAATCTAACACACTAAAGGCCTATTCAGTGTAGATATTTCAAGGTATTTTCAGTAGACCTAAACAGGTGTATGTACCTTGAAAATTACCAACTTATCCAAAAAAGAGGATTGATGAAAGGAATAAATAAATAGCATTGCTTAGGAAAATTATATGTGGGGGGGGAGGGGGTTTTTGGTTTGTGTACGGAACGGGAAATTGGAGAAGGCATATTATAGGCTGGAATAGTTGTTCTAGGAATTACTTGAAAGGGGTGAGAGTATTTGTATTACATATATATAAAGAAATAATTAAAACTGAGAGAACAGTGATAGAGTTGTAAGTTGAATAGCTACAAAAAGGATTTATAAGAGTGTGATTCATTGAGGCCGGGGGCGTGCATGGCGTCCAACCGTTCTATCCATAGTGTTTCCTTTTGTAGGATAAGTCTATCCCAATTTCCACCTCGTGGGTTTTTGGGCACAACTGCTAATACACTGAAAGAAACACAGGAGGTGTCGAACCTGTGATATAGGTCGATGTGCCTACTAACTGTAGTGAGCATCTTTCCATTGGAGGACACATATACATGATCTTTGATACGCTGCCATAAGCAGCGAACTGTCTTGCCTACATAAAAGGCCCCGCAGGTGCACAACATAAGATAGACGACTCCTTGGGTAGTACAGTCTGCTCTTGTTTTCAAAGCAAAGGTGTCTCCTTTGGGGAGTCTGATGGTTTTGCTTTGGCATACCCAAGGACAGAAGTCACAGTTACCACAGCGAAATGTACCATTTGGTTTGTGATCGACCTGTGGTACGTTGGAATAATGACTTGAGACCAGACGGTCACGAAGCGACGTAGTGCGCCTAAAAGTAAGCTCTGGTCTCAAGCCAATATGTTTCCTCACAGTTGGATCCTGGTAGAGTAAATGCCAGTGGTTAGTGATAATACTGCGAATTTCTTGATGCTGGGAAGAATAACGTGTAATAATTCTAGATTTGGCTGTTTTTTCAAGGTTGGGTTCTTTCTTGGAATATAGGAGTGTGTTTCGCGACTGTTTGAGTGCCTTGTTGTATGCTTTTCGCAAGGTGGATTTGGTGTATCCTCTTGCTCGCAAACGTAATTGGAGTGATTTTGCTTCCACTATGAAATCTTGAAGGTGTGTGCAATTTCGCCTTAGCCTTATGTACTGAGCATAAGGAATGCTTTTCAATAAGGCTGCAGGGTGGGCGCTGTCTGCGTGTAGGATTGTATTCCCGGCGGTTTCCTTTCTATAGAGGGTTGTAGCCAAGCAGTTTGCTTGATCTTTGAATATGGTCAAGTCCAAGAAATTAATCCTGGATTGATTCACATTCACAGTAAATTTTAAGTTAAAGGAATTGATGTTAAGTGCTTCGACAAAATTTGATAGTGTGGTGGAGGTACCAGTCCAGATCAGGAAGATATCATCTATGTACCTCCACCAAGACATGATCTGGTCGGTGTACATAGATAGGTCCTCCGTGGAGAAGATATGACGTTCCCACCCCCCCAGGTACAGGTTTGCATAGGCTGGTGCACAACATGTGCCCATAGCAACACCCTGTACCTGGAGGAAGTGGGACTCCTTGAAACTGAAGTAATTGTGTGTTAGCACAAATTGTAAAAGGGTTAGAATAAATTCATTATAGTCCCATTGGGTGTGAGGTTCTTCGTAGAGGAAGGTGCGAACCATCTCGATGCCCTGCTCGTGAGGGATGCTGGAGTACAAAGACTCCACATCTAGAGTCACGAGGAGGGCATCGGGAGGGACCACCAAACCTTCAACTTTCTTTAAAAAGTCTAGTGTGTCTCGAGTATAGGACGAGAGGCTCATTACATGTGGTGTAAGGACTGAGTCTACCAGTCTACTGGCTCTCTCCGTGAGTGAACCAACACCTGATATAATGGGTCGACCGGGTATGGGTGAACATTGTTTGTGTACCTTCGGTAAGGCGTAAAACGTAGCCTCCTTGGGATACTTGTTGTTCAGATAATTGTAGGTATCTTGGTCTATCACGTTGTTATGATAGCCTTGGTTTATGATCGTAAGGTATTGGTTCTGATACACGGAGAGGCTTGTAGAGGGTATGGATTTATACCAATCTTCGTTCTGCAAGATAGTATAACACATCGTTTCATAAATTGATCTGGTCATCAAGACAACATTTCCACCCTTGTCTGATGCCTTGATGACCAGATCAGGATGATTTTTGAGTTTGATGATAGCATTTCTTTGACAGGAAGTCAAGTTAGTAGGGTATGAGTCAATCTGCATGCTCTTAATATCACTAATGACGCTCAACAAGAACGTCCAGATATGAGCATTGGTTGAGAGATCTGGAAACCGGGTGGATTTAGGTTTAAATTTTTTAGGGGTGACTGCTACGTTGGTACAGTCAATTGCAGGTATGGAACTGTTTTGTGTTTGGGAGGTGTCATTCAAGGAGACGTCACTACTCTCTTCCAGGAGTATCATAAGGTCCCGGAGTGCTCTAAAGTCTGCCATAGTATAATGTTTAATGCTTTCAGCTAATTCACGCTCCTGTCTGGTTCTGATAGTGGTTTGGTCAAACATATACTTATATGTCAAATTCCTTGCGAACATATAAATATCCTTAATTAACTCGTATTTGTCTAGATCTGTTGAGGGGCAAAAACTTAATCCTAGTTTTAATACCTCCAATTCAATATTGGTGAATTGGTAAGTGGTTAAATTAATAATGTCCAATTCTAGGTTGGGTGCGAGTGAGGCTCCGCCATGTGAAAATTTGGTTGTGCTATGGTTGTTGAGGCTAGGTGTGAGTCTAATGTAGTTTGTCTCGTGATTGTTGAATTGGAATTAGTGGGCATCATATGTGTGATGGGAGTAGGACCAGTTACAACTAGGTGATTAGTAGTTGGTGCGTGTGTTGATTGTGATCCAGGATTCGTCGGTTGGCTGGAAGGAGTGCGTATAGGGAGTGAATTTCCTGGGGGAAGGCCTCTAGAGGCCTGTGATTGTGTGTTCAAAATTTGAGCAGCTTGTTGGGCTATAGAGCCCATGTATTTGTTTTGTGATCTACCACCACCACCATGGTTAGTTGAAGTGTCAGGTTGAGAGTGAATTTTGGGTCTATGTTCATTAGTACTAGATCTTTTAGGATAGGGTGTAAAGTGCCCACCACCATGGCCCCTCTTACGTGATCCTGAGTTTGTGTTGTTGGATGATGCAGTTTCTCGTCTAGTAGTAGGCTGTGAAGAAACAGTAGATATAGAGGAGTCAGATTCTGTGTCATCTTCAGTTAAACCAAAATCATTACCATGTTGTCTACCTCGAGTAAAGATTCTAGGGCCTCTTCCTTGATGGGGGTTTTGCCATTTATATGCAAAGCCCTCCATAAAGGCCAGTTTGTCTTTTGACATTTTGTTTTGTTTTTTTTGAAAATAATATCTTTAGTTATTTTGGTAATATAGTCTTTGACTTCCTGCCAACGTTTGGTATATTGAGCGTGATCTTTAATTGATTCGTTAGTTGATTGCAACATCAATATATCCTGATCGAGACTTGAAAGTTCCGATTGGTATTGTATTATAAGTATTTTCATAAGTTCCACACTGCACTGTGTAAGAACTTTTTCCCAAGATTTTTTAAAATCCTGGGTATAGTTTTGGAAGGAGGGATATAGATGCGTCCGAAGGCCAATAGGACTGATATTTTCTCTAATATACTGTTGCAGGAAGTCAACGTGCCAATAAAGATTGGACTTCTTTTTAAGAAGTCTTTTCATTTTATTCATGTATTGGTTGATATTAATTTCAGGACCTGTATCTAGGTTGACATTGGTTTGAATCTCACTCATATAGCCTGTCCAGGCTGTACCAATAAAGTCCATAATTCTCCAACAGAAAATTACAACCCAATAGGATAGTATTGTATGAAGGGGAGGGGCAGGTAGGGGTTAGTTTGGAAAAGGGGGGGGGGGTTTGAGGGGGGGGGGAAGAATTGGTAAGAAAGAGGGGTAAGAGCAAATGATGAGGGGGAGGGGGAGGAAGGGATGTGGGGGTTAGGGGAAAAGATTATGAATATTATTCGTTGTTTGGATAAGTGGAATGAGGGTAAAATTGTGTATATATTTCTTTGTCTGCTAGATGAATAGCAGAGAAAGAACCCACAAAAAAAGGGGGGGAAAAAAGATAAAAAAAGAAAAAGTTCATAAAGGTTTATTAATCAAAGAGATGGGGTTCATATACCCATATTTCAGTCCAAAGGTTCCTAATTTTATTGAACCGAAGGGCCGAGATATCTGGAGAATTTTGCTTTTTAGAAAAAAACAAGATGGCTTATATTGCCTACATAGATAGATGCCATACTGGAAGAAATGGGGGTGCTTCCACCCTAATATAGTCTTTTGAAAAAGTAATTTTATCCCCGTATCACCGCGTAATGGTGTTGCGGATACGGTGCAGTGTATAAAAATGCTTGCCACGTCCCGAAAATTGTAGTCTGAATATTAGGTATTTTGTCAACAAATTAATGTTGGAGAATGATGGACTTTTTAGGCGTCAGATAGATGTAACAATTTTTTATTAAAAACATATAAAAAGAAAAAATGTAAAAATAAAAGGAAATGTAAATCTAAAACAGATTGTTTGGAAATAACAACCTGGCACACTATAGAAATATTTAACAGGCTAATGTATAAGTACGCTTAAATAGTAGCAAAAGTGGTTCCAATGGTGTCACTATACAATCATTCAAATTTCTTTAGAAAGATTGTGACATTAGAGTAGATAAAAACACGAAACCATAGACACCATAGTGTCTTACCTTGTAATAGTCTGGTTCCGTTATGGTTCCCCGCTTTAGCAGCTGTGCGGCTGTGTGGAGAGGCTGCTCTATCTGACGGCAGCCTGAGCCGTCTTTATAGTGCAGCCGTCCCGGTAGTGACGTCACCGCGTGAACGATGTTTCAATTTATGAAACGATGTGTTATACTATCTTGCAGAACGAAGATTGGTATAAATCCATACCCTCTACAAGCCTCTCCGTGTATCAGAACCAATACCTTACGATCATAAACCAAGGCTATCATAACAACGTGATAGACCAAGATACCTACAATTATCTGAACAACAAGTATCCCAAGGAGGCTACGTTTTACGCCTTACCGAAGGTACACAAACAATGTTCACCCATACCCGGTCGACCCATTATATCAGGTGTTGGTTCACTCACGGAGAGAGCCAGTAGACTGGTAGACTCAGTCCTTACACCACATGTAATGAGCCTCTCGTCCTATACTCGAGACACACTAGACTTTTTAAAGAAAGTTGAAGGTTTGGTGGTCCCTCCCGATGCCCTCCTCGTGACTCTAGATGTGGAGTCTTTGTACTCCAGCATCCCTCACGAGCAGGGCATCGAGATGGTTTGCACCTTCCTCTACGAAGAACCTCACACCCAATGGGACTATAATGAATTTATTCTAACCCTTTTACAATTTGTGCTAACACACAATTACTTCAGTTTCAAGGAGTCCCACTTCCTCCAGGTACAGGGTGTTGCTATGGGCACATGTTGTGCACCAGCCTATGCAAACCTGTACCTGGGGGGGTGGGAACGTCATATCTTCTCCACGGAGGACCTATCTATGTACACCGACCAGATCATGTCTTGGTGGAGGTACATAGATGATATCTTCCTGATCTGGACTGGTACCTCCACCACACTATCAAATTTTGTCGAAGCACTTAACATCAATTCCTTTAACTTAAAATTTACTGTGAATGTGAATCAATCCAGGATTAATTTCTTGGACTTGACCATATTCAAAGATCAAGCAAACTGCTTGGCTACAACCCTCTATAGAAAGGAAACCGCCGGGAATACAATCCTACACGCAGACAGCGCCCACCCTGCAGCCTTATTGAAAAGCATTCCTTATGCTCAGTACATAAGGCTAAGGCGAAATTGCACACACCTTCAAGATTTCATAGTGGAAGCAAAATCACTCCAATTACGTTTGCGAGCAAGAGGATACACCAAATCAACCTTGCGAAAAGCATACAACAAGGCACTCAAACAGTCGCGAAACACACTCCTATATTCCAAGAAAGAACCCAACCTTGAAAAAACAGCCAAATCTAGAATTATTACACGTTATTCTTCCCAGCATCAAGAAATTCGCAGTATTATCACTAACCACTGGCATTTACTCTACCAGGATCCAACTGTGAGGAAACATATTGGCTTGAGACCAGAGCTTACTTTTAGGCGCACTACGTCGCTTCGTGACCGTCTGGTCTCAAGTCATTATTCCAACGTACCACAGGTCGATCACAAACCAAATGGTACATTTCGCTGTGGTAACTGTGACTTCTGTCCTTGGGTATGCCAAAGCAAAACCATCAGACTCCCCAAAGGAGACACCTTTGCTTTGAAAACAAGAGCAGACTGTACTACCCAAGGAGTCGTCTATCTTATGTTGTGCACCTGCGGGGCCTTTTATGTAGGCAAGACAGTTCGCTGCTTATGGCAGCGTATCAAAGATCATGTATATGTGTCCTCCAATGGAAAGATGCTCACTACAGTTAGTAGGCACATCGACCTATATCACAGGTTCGACACCTCCTGTGTTTCTTTCAGTGTATTAGCAGTTGTGCCCAAAAACCCACGAGGTGGAAATTGGGATAGACTTATCCTACAAAAGGAAACACTATGGATAGAACGGTTGGACGCCATGCACGCCCCCGGCCTCAATGAATCACACTCTTACAAATCCTTTTTGTAGCTATTGAACTCACTATTATATTATTGATTTCTCTTAGCTTCAACTATTCCTTTATATATATATGTAATATAAATACTCTCACCCCTTTCAAATAATTCCTAGAACAACTACTCTAACCTACATAATGCCTTTCTCCAAATTCCCGTTCCTAAAAAACCCCCCCCCCCCCCCCCCACATATAAATTTTCACAAGTAATGCCATTCATTTATTCCTTGTATTAACCCTTCTCTTTGGATAAGTTGGTAATTTTCAAGGTATATACACCTGTTTAGGTCTACTGTAAATACCTCTAAACATTTACACTAAATAGGCCTTTAGTATGTTAGATTCCGCCTATATATTTTATGCGGTCTCTACCATAATAAGGCAAATGATCTGAACCGTTGTTACTGTTCGATCAAACACTCTAAAAAAACATTACCTTATTTATCTATATATAATACATTTTTTATTATTTTTCTGTTTATACTTATTATACTAATCTATATTGTTTTCATCTTCGGTACACCATATTATTATAATGTACATTTCAGGGCTCTTGTCCTTGGATGTCTATCTATGATATTCTAGATACACCTGCTAATTGACACCATTCCAAAAGTTTCATGCATTGGATGGAAGGCACCCTCTGGCTACATGGATCGTTACCCGTCATATTTTCCCATTATGTCACTTTCCTATGGCTCTTATCTATTCTCTCTTTTCCTCCCAGCTGAACTCCCCTTCCCCAATCATTTATCTCCTTTTTTTCTTTCTTTTTCTGATTGTCAGATGGAGCGTTCCGTTGTAGTGTATTATGCGGCCACAAAGCGTCGCTGGCTGCACCTGTTGCAGCTTTAGTGACGCTTTCGGCCTCAGGGGGGATTGCGATCATCGCTCCTCTCCCTGGAGCCGTGTCCTGCGCATGCGCATGAACTGAGACTGCGACGCTGGGTAATTTAACCGACGCCGCGTCTCTACGTTCTCTGACGCATGCGCATTAGGACTCGGCCGGGTAGCATGACGCTCCGCGTCCACACGGTGACGTCACTACCGGGACGGCTGCACTATAAAGACGGCTTAGGCTGCCGTCAGACAGAGCAGCCTCTCCACACAGCCGCACAGCTGCCAGAGCGGGGAACCATAACGTAACCATATTGTTACAAGGTAAGACACTGACACCCTTACTCGGTCAAGATACTTCGTGGCCTACCTGGAATCATTTAAATGTATTTTTACGCTTTGTTGTGTTCCTCTTGTAGGACACCTGTGGACAAGTGGGTTGATCCCCTCTCCACCCTTCCATACTAGCTCTGACCAGTCGGAGGCTCTATAGGCTAATGTGTTCCGCAGTACCTGCTTTTTCCTCTACCTCTTTTTAACCCTAATGTATGGGCTCACAACAATAACTATTAGGCCATTTCCCCACCATAGGGTAAGTAAAAACTTGTCAACCCCCTTTTTCTTCATATTATGAATGACTCCCTTACTATGCTACTATCTATGTGCACACTGTTGCATCAACTAATAGTAATTTTACTTCTCCCTCCTACATGGATGGATGAGTATGGAGGTGCATCTGCACCCTTCAAAGCTTACTACATATTTATAATTGCATTTATACATATATTATTATATATTACTCTATCTATCTAATTTCTACATATATACTGCACAATAGCTGTTCACCACTTAATATCTATTTTAGCACTGGTACACATTGATATTTAGCATAGATTACTGGCATATCCATAATAACATTAATAATTCGTCTATATACATATAAAAAATGAAGAAATATATTAACAACAAAAAACATGAATAAAAAATAAAAAATAACCTAGCAATAAAATATTAATACAGAACTCCTCGGCCTATTGACATACATATATGTCCAGAGCACCGCTGCTGACAAACGTATCTTGGTTCCCCGTTCCACTAAACTCCCTCCCCTTTATAGGGACTGTAAGTATACATTTAATACCACACCCACTATGCAATTGACTATGTTGCACTCGTTCCCATAATGCACACCCTTTCACTCCGCTGAATAATTTTCTCCTACCTCTCTTCCTCCTCGCTCTCATCCTTGTTTCACCCAATCTTACTCCCCATCCATTCACCCCATAATAAACCCCCCCCCCCCTTTTCTATATTTCCTCTTTTTTCTGTTCTGCTACTACTTCCCCTCTTTTCTTCTTTTTATTCTTTTCCTCCCCCCCCCTTTTTTGATGGCGGTCGTCGTTCCCACGCTCCGGGCTGCCCTTGATCCAATGTTACATTTGTTTATGTCATATTATATGTATTGTTCTCTTATTGTATATTTGTTTCTCTTTTTATCCCTAATATAGAAAGCTCCTGAGGAAGCGTCTTAGGACGCGTAACATGTAGAGCAACTGCAAACAAGCTGTTCTTCTGTATAATTGTATCGCTCACTGATGGTTTCGTGTTTTTATTTACTTTAATGTCACAATCTTTCTAAGGAAATTTGAATGATTATATAGTGACTTCATTGGAACCACTTTGCTACTAGCTGAGCGTACTTATACATCAGCCTGTTAAATATTTCTATAGTGTGTCAGGTTGTTATTTCCAAACAATCTGTTTTAAAGTTTATATTTTATCCTTATATTTTTCTTTTTTTATATGCTTTTAATAAAAAAACTTGTTATATCTATCTGACGCCTAAAAAGTCCATCATTCTCCAACAATAATTTTGTTGACAAAATACCTAATATTCAGACTACAATTTTCGGGACGTGGCAAGCATTTCTATACACTGTACCGTATCCGCAACACCATTATGCGGTGATACGGGGATAAAATTACTTTTTCAAAAAACTATATTAGGGTGGAAGCACCCCCATTTCTTTCAGTATGGCATCTATCCATGTAGGCAATATAAGCCACTTTGTTTTTTTCTAAAAAACAAAATTCTCCAGATATCTCGGTCCTTCGGTTCAATAAAATTAGGAACCTTTGGACTGAAATATGGGTATATGAACCCCATTTTTTTGATTAATTATTAAACCTTTATGAACCTTTTCTTTCTTTTTTCTCCCTCTTTTTTGTGGGTTCTTTTTCTGCGATTTATCTAGCAGACAAAGAAATATATGCACATTTCTACCTTCATCCCACTTATCCAAACAACTAATAATATTAATAATCTCTCCCTCTAACCCCTTTATCCTTTCCTTCCCCTCCCCCCCAATATTTGCTCTCACCCCCCTTCCTCACAAATTGTTTCCCCCCCCCCTTTACAACAAACCCCCACCTGCCCATCCCTTTATACAATACTATCCCCTTGGGTTGTAATTTCTTGTTGGAGAATTATGGACTTTATTGGTACAGCCTGGACAGGCTATATGAGTGAGATTCAAACCAATGTCAACCTAGATACAGGTCCAGAAATTAATATCAACCAATACATGAATAAAATGAAAAGACTTCTTAAAAAGAAGTCCAATCTTTATTGGCACGTTGACTTCCTGCAACAGTATATTAGAGAAAATATCAGTCCTATTGGTCTTCGGACACATCTATATCCCTCCTTTCAAAACTATACCCAGGATTTTAAAAAATCTTGGGAAAAAGTTCTTACACAATGCAGTGTGGAACTTATGAAAATACTTATAATACAATACCAATCGGAACTTTCAAGTCTCGATCAGGATATATTGATGTTGCAATCAACCAACGAATCAATTAAAGATCATGCTCAATATACCAAACGTTGTCAGGAAGTCAAAGACTATATTACCAAAATAACTAAAGATATTATTTTCAAAAAACAAAACAAAATGTCAAAAGACAAACTGGCCTTTATGGAGGGTTTTGCATATAAATGGCAAAACCCCCATCAAGGAAGAGGCCCTAGAATCTTTACTCGAGGTAGACAACATGGTAATGATTTTGGTTTAACTGAAGATGACACAGAATCTGACTCCTCTATATCTACTATTTCTTCACAGCCTACTACTAGACGAGAAACTGCATCTTCCAACAACACAAACTCAGGATCACGTAAGAGGGGCCATGGTGGTGGGCACTTTACACCCTATCCTAAAAGATCTAGTACTAATGAACATAGACCCAAAATTCACTCTCAACCTGACACTTCAACTAACCATGGTGGTGGTGGTAAATCACAAAATAAAACATGGGCTCTATAGCCCAACAAGCTGCCCAAATTTTGAACACACAATCACAGGCCTCTAGAGGCCTCCCCCCAGGAAACTCACTCCCTACACGCACTCCTTCCAGCCAACTGATTAATCCTGGATCACAATCAACAAACCCACCAACTATCAATCACTTAGTTGTAACTGGTCTTACCCCCACCACACATATGATGCCCACTAACTCCAATTCAACAATCACGAGACAAACTACATTAGACTCACACCTAGCCTCAACAACCATAGCACAACCAAATTTTCACATGGCGGAGCCTCACTCGCACCCAACCTAGAATTGGACATTATTAATTTAACCACTTACCAATTCACCAATATTGAATTGGAGGTATTAAAACTAGGATTAAGTTTTTGCCCCTCAACAGATCTAGACAAATACGAGTTAATTAAGGATATTTACATGTTCGCAAGGAATTTGACATACAAGTATATGTTCGACCAAACCACCATTAGAACCAGACAGGAGCGTGAATTAGCCGAAAGCATTAAACATTATACCATGGCAGACTTTAGAGCACTCCGGGACCTTATGATACTCCTGGAAGAAAGTAATGACGTCTCTTTGAATGACACCTCCCAAACACAAAACAGTTCCATACCTGCAATCGATTGTACTAATGTAACAGTCACTCCTAAAAAATTCAAACCTAAATCCACCCGGTTTCCAGACCTTTCAACCAATGCTCATATCTGGACGTTCTTGTTGAGCGTCATTAGTGATATTAAGAGCATGCAGATTGACTCATACCCTACTAACCTGACTTCATGTCAAAGAAATGCCATCATTAAACTCAAAAATCATCCTGATCTGGTCATCAAGGCATCAGACAAGGGTGGAAATGTTGTCTTGATGACCAGATCAATTTATGAAACGATGTGCTATGCTATTTTGCAGAACGAAGACTGGTATAAATCTATACCCTCTGCAAGCCTCTCCGTGTATCAGAACCAATACCTTACGATCATAAATCAAGGCTATCATAATAACGTGATAGACCAAGATACCTACAATTATTTGAACAACAAATTTCCCAAGGAGGCTACGTTCTACGCCTTACCGAAGGTACATAAACAATGTTCACCCATACCTGGTCGCCCTATTATATCAGGCGTTGGTTCACTCACGGAGAGAGCTAGTAGACTGGTAGACTCAGTCCTTACACCACATGTAATGAGTCTCTCATCTTATACTCGAGACACACTAGACTTTTTAAAGAAGGTTGAAGGTTTGGTGGTCCCTCCCGATGCCCTCCTCGTGACTCTAGATGTGGAGTCATTGTACTCCAGCATCCCTCACGAGCAGGGCATCGAGATGGTTCGCACCTTCCTCTACGAAGAACCCCACACCCAATGGGACTATAATGAATTCATTCTAACCCTTCTACAATTTGTGTTAACACACAATTACTTCAGTTTCAAGGAGTCCCACTTCCTCCAGGTACAGGGGGTTGCTATGGGCACATGTTGTGCACCAGCCTATGCAAACCTGTACCTGGGGGGGTGGGAACGTCATATCTTCTCCATGGAGGACCTCTCTATGTACACCGACCAGATCATGTCTTGGTGGAGGTACATAGACGATATCTTCTTGATCTGGACTGGTACCTCCACCACATTGTTAAATTTCATCGAAGCACTTAACATCAATTCCTTTAACTTAAAATTCACTGTGAATGTGAATCAATCCAGGATCAATTTCTTGGACTTGACCATATTCAAAGATCAAGCAAACTGCTTGGCTACAACCCTCTATAGAAAGGAAACTGCCGGGAATACAATCCTACACGCAGACAGCGCCCACCCTGCAGCCTTATTAAAAAGCATTCCTTATGCACAGTACATAAGGTTAAGGCGAAATTGCACACACCTTCAAGACTTCATAGTGGAAGCAAAATCACTTCAATCACGTTTGCGAGCAAGAGGATACACCAAATCCACCTTGCGAAAAGCATACAACAAGGCACTAAAACAGTCGCGAAACACACTCCTATACTCCAAGAAAGAACTCAACCCTGAAAAAACAGCCAAATCTAGAATTATTACATGATATTCTTCTCAACATCAAGAAATCCGCAGTATTATCACTAACCACTGGCATTTACTCTATCAGGATCCAACTGTGAGGAAACATATTGGCTTGAGACCAGAGCTTACCTTTAGACGCACCACGTCGCTTCGTGACCGTCTGGTCTCAAGTCACTATTCCAACGTACCACAGGCCGGTCATAAACCAAATGGTACATTTCGTTGTGGTAACTGTGACTTCTGTCCTTGGGTATGCCAAAGCAAAACCATTAGACTCCCCAAAGGAGACACCTTTGCTTTAAAAACAAGAGCAGATTGTACCACCCAAGGAGTCGTCTATCTTATGTTGTGCACCTGCGGGGCCTTCTATGTAGGCAAGACAGCTCACTGCCTTTGGCAGCGTATCAAAGACCATGTATATGTGTCCTCCAATGGAAAGATGCTCACCACTGTTAGTAGGCACATCGACCTATATCACAGGTTCGACACCTCCTGCGTTTCTTTCAGTGTATTAGCAGTTGTGCCCAAAAATCCACGAGGTGGAAATTGGGATAGACTTACCCTACAAAAGGAAACACTATGGATAGAACGGTTGGACGCCATGCACGCCCCCGGCCTCAATGAATCACACTCTTACAAATCCTTTTTGTAGCTATTGAACTCACTATTATATTATTGATTTCTCTTAGCTTCAACTATTCCTTTATATATATATGTAATACAAATACTCTCACCCCTTTCAAATAATTCCTAGAACAACTACTCTAACCTACATAATGCCTTTCTCCAAATTCCCGTTCCTAATAAAACCCCCCCCCCCCCCCACATATAAATTTTCACAAGTAATGCCATTCATTTATTCCTTGTATTAACCCTTCTCTTTGGATAAGTTGGTAATTTTCAAGGTATATACACCTGTTTAGGTCTACTGTAAATACCTCTAAACATTTACACTAAATAGGCCTTTAGTATGTTAGATTCCGCCTATATATTTTATGCGGTCTCTACCATAATAAGGCAAATGATCTGAACCGTTGTTACTGTTCGATCAAACACTCTAAAAAAACATTACCTTATTTATCTATATATAATACACATTTTTTATTATTTTTCTGTTTATACTTATTATACTAATCTATATTGTTTTCATCTTCGGTACACCATATTATTATAATGTACATTTCAGGGCTCTTGTCCTTGGATGTCTATCTATGATATTCTAGATACACCTGCTAATTGACACCATTCCAAAAGTTTCATGCATTGGATGGAAGGCACCCTCTGGCTATATGGATCGTTGCCCGTCATATTTTCCCATTATGTCACTTTCCTATGGCTCTTATCTATTCTCTCTTTTCCTCCCAGCTGAACTCCCCTTCCCTAATCATTTATCTCCTTTTTTTCTTTCTTTTTCTGATTGTCAGATGGAGCGTTCCGTTGTAGTGTATTATGCGGCCACAAAGCGTCGCTGGCTGCACCTGTTGCAGCTTTAGTGACGCTTTCGGCCTCAGGGGGGATTGCGATCATCGCTCCTCTCCCTGGAGCCGTGTCCTGCGCATGCGCATGAACTGAGACTGCGACGCTGGGTAATTTAACCGACGCCGCGTCTCTACGTTCTCTGACGCATGCGCATTAGGACTCGGCCGGGTAGCATGACGCTCCGCGTCCACGCGGTGACGTCACTACCGGGACGGCTGCACTATAAAGACGGCTTAGGCTGCCGTCAGACAGAGCAGCCTCTCCACACAGCCGCACAGCTGCCAGAGCGGGGAACCATAACGTAACCATATTGTTACAAGGTAAGACACTGACACCCTTACTCGGTCAAGATACTTCGTGGCCTACCTGGAATCATTTAAATGTATTTTTACGCTTTGTTGTGTTCCTCTTGTAGGACACCTGTGGACAAGTGGGTTGATCCCCTCTCCACCCTTCCATACTAGCTCTGACCAGTCGGAGGCTCTATAGGCTAATGTGTTCCGCAGTACCTGCTTTTTCCCCTACCTCTTAACTCCAATGTATGGGCTCACAATAATAACTACTAGGCCATTTTCCCACCATAGGGTAAGTAGAAACTCTTAATCCTCCCCCTTTTTTTCTTCATATTATGAACGATTCTTTTACTATGCTACCATCAATGTGCACACTGATGCATCAACAAGTAATAAGTTTACTTTTCCCTCCTATATGGATGGATGAGTGTGGAGGTGCATTTGCACCCTTAAAAGCTTACTATATATCTATAGCTGTTTCATACATACATTATGATATATGACTTTATCTATCTAATTTCTACATATATACTGCACAATGTTTGTGCACTACTTAACTGGTACACATTGATGATTGAGCATAGATTATTGGCATATCCACACTAATATTAATAATAATTTTTCTATAGATATATAAAAAATGAAGAAATATACTAACAACAAAAAATATGAATAAAAAATAAAAAATAACCTAGCAATAAAATATTAATACAGAACTCCTCGGCCTATTGACATACATATATGTCCAGAACACCGCTGCTGAAAAACGTATCTTGGTTCCCCGTTCCACTAAACTCCCTCCCCTTTATAGGGACTGTAAGTATACATTTAATACCACACCTACTATGCAATTGATTGTGTTGCACTCGTTCCCATAATGCACACCCTTTCACTCCACTGAATAATTCTTTCCTACCTTTCCTACCTCTCCTCTTCCTTGCTCTTATTCTTGTCTCACCCAATCTCACTCCCCATCCACTCACTTCACATTCAAAAACCCCCCCCCCCCCCCTTTTCTACATCCACCCCACCTTTTCTCTTTATATTCTTTCCCCCCCCCCCCTTTTTATGGCGGTCGACGTTCCTACGCTCCGGGCCTCCTTCGATCCAATGTTTCATTTGATTATGTCATATTATATATATTGTTTTCTTATTGCATATTTGTTTTCTCTTTCATCCCCAATATAGAAAGCTCCTGAGGAAGCGTCTTAGGACGCGTAACATGTAGAGCAACTGCAAACAAGCTGTTCTTCTGTATAATTGTATCGCTCACTGATGGTTTCGTGTTTTTATCTACTCTAATGTCACAATCTTTCTAAAGGAAATTTGAATGATTATATAGTGACTTCATTGGAACCACTTTGCTACTAGCTGAGCGTACTTATACATCAGCCTGTTAAATATTTCTATAGTGTGTCAGGTTGTTATTTCCAAACAATCTGTTTTAGATTTACATTTCCTTTTATTTTTACATTTTTTCTTTTTATATGTTTTTAATAAAAAATTGTTATATCTATCTGACGCCTAAAAAGTCCATCATTCTCCAACATTAATTTGTTGACAAAATACCTAATATTCAGACTACAATTTTCGGGACGTGGCAAGCATTTTTATACACTGCACCGTATCCGCAACACCATTACGCGGTGATACGGGGATAAAATTACTTTTTCAAAAGACATTTATAACTGATACAGTTTTCTCTTTGGCTTTACTTATTGACATATAGACAATGCTTGCATAAACGTAGGTGGTGAATTCTATGAACATTGCAGAAGTCTGGATATAACCAGTTCCAGTGGCGGCTGGTGCTCAAAATTTTTTGGGGGGCGCAAACAAACAGCCTCACTGTGCCATCAAATGCTGCCACTGTGCCCATCAAACGCTGCCACTGTGCCCATCAAACGCTGCCACTGTGCCCCAAGTTCTGCCACTGTGCCCCAAGTGCTGCCATTGTGCCCCAAGTGCTGCCACTGTGCCCCTCAAGTGCTGCCACTGTGCCCCTCAAGTGGTGCCCCTCAAGTGCTGCCACTGTGCCATTCAAGTGCTGCCACTGTGCCCCTCAAGTGCTGCCACTGTGCCCCTCAAGTGCTGCCACTGTGCCCTTCAAGTGCTGCCACTGTGCCCCTCAAGTGCTGCCACTGTGCCCCCTGTCTGCCCTCTGCACTTACCTTGTATCGGTGTGAAGCTGGTGACGGCGTCAGGCGGTGAGCGGTGTCTCCCCATCGTCCGATGTCTTCTCCCGCGCTCCTCCTGTCTTCTGCTATGATTGGACGCCTAGCGTCCAATCACAGCGCCTGTGACTTCAGCCAATCAAGTGACAGGTAACAGACCTGGCAACCTGATTGGCTGAGAGGCGGGTCTGTGTTAGGGAAGCAATGTATTCGCTTCTCTAACACAATACTGTGTTAACAGCGAACGCACAGCAGTGTGCCCGCTGTTTACACTTATGGAAGCCTATTAGAGCCCACTGCTCTAATCAGGTCCCCTATTAGAGCTTACAGCTCTAATAGGGCGCTTCCAAAAACACCCCCCCCCCCGCTGTAATTCAGATGCCGGCGCCCGACAAGGGGCCGGACACCTGAATAGGGGGCGGCAGCGGTGACAATAGATAGATTCATGCAATGCATGAATCTATCTATTGGTGATAGAGCGGTGCAGGAGAGAGGGGGCAGCGCTCCTGCGCCCTCTATGCACGCACCGCCACTGACCAGTTCCCTGGGACTCAAGCCAGGAGTGTCCAGCCATTTAGACCATATCTTTTCGAACCTGCCTGGGCTTCCCCTTTGCTGATATATATGTTTCTCCGTTATGTGCTATCCAGGAGGACGTGGTCGGTGGCAGTATGGACTTCCATCCCATTAATATTAGCTTTCTAGCTTGGAACAACGCTCTAGAGGCTGCTATTCTAATTGGCTCCTCTGGAATTATATCCTCAAGGACCCCCAGCAAGCAGCATATGGGATCCATGGGGATCGCTGTCTGAAACACTCCATTAAGTGTGCTCACCACCTCATGCCAGTACCTATGGAGTTTCGGACATGTTGTCTCCTGCAACGGCTACAGAGTGGGTCCAGTAGTCTACCCATTTTATAAAGTTTGGTAGGGGTATAATGAACTCTCAGCAGTATGTAGAGCTGGGACACTTTCTGCGCTACATTAAGTGAGCATATAGTTACCGATTGCATAGCTTCAATCCATTGGTCCCCTGATATTTGGCCTAGGTCCCTCTCCCACATATCTTCTGCTCTGTTTGGGAATGCTCGTAAGTGTTTTGTTAACAACATTTGGTAGCACTGGGAGATGAACCCCTTAGTTTCCGTACTTGTATGCATCACATGGAACACTGGAGTGGGCGACTGTATCCACTCCACAGCGTTCCCCTGTGCCATGACAGCATGGTGTAGTTGTATGTAGTAGTAGTGCATATTAGCAGGTAAGTTAAACCTCACCTGCAGTTCATGGAAGGACAGCAGTTTACCGTTGTCAAATATGTGAGACAGCTGGGATACCACCCAGGCACGCCATCTGGGCCCCTGCTGCAGCTTAACCAGCTCTACGTAAGATTTGTTATCCAAAATTGGGCTGTATTCTGTGAACCCCTGCACTCCCTGAAACTGTCTACTCTTGTTCCATATCTTTTGTACCAATGAAAGCGTTGGGATCTGTTTATTAGATTTCAAGAACATTTGAGCCTCCAGTCCAGCCGGTATGGTCTCTGCCCCCGTGGCCATCAGCATCAGTTGTGCCGACGAGCTACCTGGATTCTGAGACATAGAGGCGATCAAATGTTGCAACTGGGCCGCAATATAGTACAGCCAAGGGTTGGGAACTGCCAACCCTCCGCTGTCCTTTGGTTGCTGCAGCTGTTCCAGTCATATTCGGGGGGTCTAGTGTGCCACAGAAGCCGTCTGAAGAGAGTGTTCACTATTCTAAAGATTTTTAGATGTATCACCACTGGAGAGTTGTGAAGAAAATAAAGCAGTTGGGGCATCAATATCATTTTTATTAAGTTGGCTTTGCCTGCAAGTGACATTTTAAGGGCGTTCCATGTGTTAATTTTATCCCTGAACCTGGACAGTAAGGGATGCACATTGAGGGCACAGTAGTCCCCAAGCCTGGGCGACACCTGTACCCCCAGGTACTTGAAGCTGCCCACCACCGGGATGGGGCAAGAGTCAGGGAGGTGCACCTCCTGGCTCTCATCCAACATCATCAATGCTGATTTTGACCAATTTATGGTCAAACCGGAGAAGTGGCCAAATTTCATTATGATGGACATGACCCCGGGAAGGGATTGTGACGGGTCCCCCAGAAAAAGCATCATGTCATCAGCATATAACATGATCTTTTCCTGTATCGTACCGTATTGGAGCCCCTGGATGCAGGTACTCGCCCTCATTAGTTACCTTTAGTTCCACTTTAATACCAGGTTTTCTTTAAAGTGGTAGTAAAGCTTCTTTATATATATATAAAAAAAAAAAGTGTTACCATGTAAGGTAATATCAAAAAGTGCTAGTATACATTGCATACTAGCACATTATGAAATGCCGTATATACTCGAGTATAAGCCAAGTTTTTCAGCACATTTTTTGTGTGCTGAAAATGCCCCCCTCGGCTTATACTCGAGTCAAGCAGTTTTCTGCAGCAGAAAATTACATTTTCCGACCCGATTATATATAGAGATACGGGGCCCCAAAACTCGGTCAACTGTGTCCATCTGCAGCAATGTCATTTCGGGACCCTTTGGGCTGCAGCTAGGGGCATTTAGGAACTCTTAACTACCAAGTTTGAAGTTTGGGGGACCTATGGCTGCAAATGGGCACAGTGAGGCTGCAAAATGGGCATTGTTGACCCTCTTTTCCACTTACAGTAGCTGCGCATTTCTCACCCTAGGCTTATACTCGAGTCAATACGTTTTCCCAGTTTTTTGTGTGTAAAATTAGGTGCCTCTGCTTATATTCGGGTCGGCTTATACTCGAGTATATACGGTACTTACCTTAAAACTAAGCCCTCCAGCGGTGTGCTATCACCGCTGACAGGGCTTCCATCTTCACCCAGTCTTCTTTCCGGGTTCGCGGTCGGCTGTTTGCCGAACCTTGATGATTTTACCCCCGTGCATGCGCACAGGAGCCCTGTGCACGGCACAGAGCTCTGAAGGAACGGCACAGGTATCCCCTTCCTACAGAGCTCATGCGCCGGTGACGTCCAGCTGCTCGCTGGAATATCTTCTAATCTAAACGGTGCATGTTTAGGAGATATTCATTTTACCTACAGGTAAGCCTTATTATAAGCTTACCTGTAGGTAAAACTAGACAAAACAAGTTTACATCACTTTAAAGGAGCAGATGTTTAAAATGGCTGATGGGTTCACTTTAACCGCTTGCTGACCAGCCGCCGTCATTTTACTGCGGCAGGTCGGCACAATCTCACGAGCCATCGTAGCTATACGTCGGCTCGCGGGAACGGGATAGCAGACACGCGCTGCACAGTGATCGTGGCCAACGGTCGCGATGACCACTGGCCACGAGCGATCGCGGGCACGAGAGGCAGAACAGGGACGAGTGTGTGGAAACACACAAATCCCTGTTCTGTTCTGAGAGGCGTGACAGATCGTGACTGCCTATTAGCTAGGAACCCCGATCTGTCACTTCCTCTAGGTCGGTCCCCTCCCCCTACAGTTAGAAACACAAACAGGGAACACAGTTAACCCCTTGATCGCCCCCTAGTGTTAACCCCTGCATTTTTATAGCACTGATCTCTGTATAAATGCCAATGGTCCAAAAAATGTGTCAAAAGTGTCCGATGTGTCCGCCGTAATGTCGCAGTCCCAATAAAAATTGCAGATCACCGCCATTACTAGTAAAAAAAAACTAATATTAAAAATGCTATAAATCTATCCAATCAATATACGCTTATTGCAATTTTTTTTTTACCAAAAATATATAGAAGAATACATATCGGCCTAAACTGATAAAAATTGCTTTTTTTAAAAAACAAAATGGGGATATTTATTATAGCAAAAAGTTCAAAATATTGTGTTTTTTTTTTTTTTAAATTGTCGCTCTTTCGCAGAGGCGATCAAATACCACCAAAAGAAAGCTGTATTTGTGGGAAAAAAGGACATAAATTTTGTTTGGGTACAACGTCGCACGACCGCACATTTATCAGTTAAATCGACGCAGTGCCGAATCGCAAAAAATGGCCTGGTCATTCAGCAGCCAAATCTTCCGGGCTGAAGTGGTTAAGATTGTGTGATGGTAGTCACCTAGTCCTGGCTTATTTCAGTTATCGGTTGAGGATCTCAAACTGTGCTAGTAGCAGACATCCCTCAGTAAACTTCTTTTGTCAGGTAAGGGCGATCAGATAGTTTTGAAAGCTTTGTGTCCAAATTATAAAAGGCACAGTCACAGAACAGTCAACATACAGAAAAACATCTGGACAACATATTTGCTAGCTGACACTGCTTCATCCAGATATTTACATTTGGTGTGCTTGGAAGCAATAAAGGTTGTGTAACCCTGTCTGAAGAGCAGGAGGCTTGTGCTACATCTGTAAGCTGATTAGATGAAAAAAAATAAAAGGAATGTCAAGACAAGAAAGGGCTTGATAAATGTTTGGAAGAATCAGTCTGCACATGACAACAAGCCAAAGGTACAGACTGATTAGTGATCAAACTGAAAGAAAATACCCTCTTTTATCCAAATTCTACCTCTAGCTGTGAATCTATTGCTATTTGCTATTGTATATGCTATTTTCCTGCTGCAGCAGTAGTGTAAACATAAAGCACAACGAAAGCACAATGTTACAAAATAATCACTATAGTAACATTTCAGAAGGCGAGCAAAAGAAAAGATTAAAAAAGTAAAACTAACATTAAAAATATCAGAATGTAGAATTAAACAATGGGCTTTGAAATGAAATAATTGAAATGGTAGCCTTTAAATGGGGCTGGATTTTGTTACTAACCCACATAGGCATACCTGGGAACTTTTAAAAATCAGCATTTGTGAGTTTGGGGGTAGAGTTGTGGGCAGGGCTAATAGCAGCATATGTAGCTCATTGCAGCAAATGGTGGGTGGTTTGTCAACATCACCAAAAAAAAAAATTCTGGAGATGTAACCATTCTGGCAATGAACCAGAAACCAGAGATAAAGTCAGGTATTGCCAGGTAATTTCAAGTAAGTTCCCAGCTATGCACAAGGGAAAGGTCCGACCTGCCCAGCCCAGCCCACCAAAAAAATAATGGTGTCCACTGTTGCTTATAGCGAACATATTACAGCGCACACATTCAAGAATGACATTTCCTGTAGGGCTAGTTAAAAACACCTGAACATATTCAAAAAATACGGGGGTTTGGTCATACTATATGGTTATATAGTGCTAAGCCCACTTACTGCGACAAAGTACCCAGAATTAGTGGGTCATACCCTAGTAATAGAATAAAAGATCCTGCCTCTCAACCATGGGAGCCTGTTGCTTATAGACTCACAGAGGCTTATTTAACTCCAAAACCACTCCCCTTTCTGAACTTTTGTTTTTGGCCAAAACTTCCCAAGCCACTCCTCATCCTCTTGCATGAAATCATGTCATTCAATCATGGGGTGAGCATGCAGTGCCCACAATGGCTCAAAGAGCTGTGACTGTCCCTCAGTAAGGGAGGGAGCCAGTTGCTGCTGTTGCACGTTGGTCATGGGCCATTCAACTGGGTAAAGGCCTGCTTTGTTTGACATGTAAAGGGAAGCCCACTTGAAAAGTATTTCCTTTTTCCTTTTTTTTTTTTTATATAATCTTTATTTTCATTTTCAAATTTTGAACAGATTAACAACACAATAAGGTAACATTAATGGGGAGGTGAAGGGGGAGGGAGATGGGGGGGGGGATAAAGGGGGGGGAGGACATTTAACATGGTCCGAGTGCAGACTACTGTGTCAACCAGGAGGCATATCTACTTGTGGTGACCAGAAGGGCATCCATCCTGTCCCAGACAACTATATGGACAGGCCTCCCCTCCAAACTGGAAGGGGGTAGGGTGTTCGTAAACTATAAATACAGAGTCATTGTATACATGGCTCCCTCATTACAAACATCATAGATGAACTCTAAAACCTGGTGACCGTCCAGGTAGCTCAAAAGGCAGATACTGGGTATCCTGGGGTTGTAACACAGCAAAAAACACATAACCAATAAGAAAGAGGGGAGAAAAGCAATAGTAGGAAAAGAAAGCTAGGGAAGGGGGAAGAATCATGTGTAATGAGTCTCACCGGATTTGTTGATGCCTACTTTTAAGTAGAGCCTGTAGTTGTTGACGGATGGTTCACCTAAACATGTCTCCCAAAGGAAGGATCTGCTAAAGCAAGAAGTGCAACATCTAGACTAGATGAGGCCATAGTTGTGTCATGTACGTGGGTTCTCCAGGCTGCCCATGTAAGCTCAAATCATTCACGGGTATCTCTACAAGTGGCTAGCCAGTTCTCGGCCTCCATGATCTCCCCCACCTTTCTCAACCAATCCTGCTCGCTTGGAATATGCAAGCTCTTCCAGTGTATTGGTATAAGGCGTTTTGCTGCATTGAGGAGGTGGGGGAGAGCACTTTGTTTATATTGAGACAGGGGCATGGGGGGGATGTGGAGCAGAAAATGTTTTGGCAGGGCTGGAATATCTATGCCCAGGCTATCTGAAATGTGTTTGTCAACCATGGCCCAAAACGGTGTTAACACAGGACACTCCCACCAAATATGGAGGAAGGTGCCTTTCATTCCACACCCCCTCCGGAACCTGTCGGAAGCGGTGGGGAAAATTATAGCCAGGGTAGTGGGTACCCTGTACCATCTCAATAGGATTTTGTAGTTGTTTTCTTAGAGTCTATTGAGCTTGAGTGAGTCAGGCGGTATAGGTGGTGGAGCTGATCTTCTGTGAATTCAAGTTGGAGGTCTCTTTCCCACTCTTTAACATAGAGGGGTTTGGGACTGGGTGTAGCTGTCTCTAGCATCCCATATAGTGCCGAGATCATATGGGGCAGAGGATCTGTAGTTGCCCCCATACTTTCAAAGTCAGTGTGGTTCTGATCTGTGCTTGTCTGTGGCATTTGGCTATGAAAGTCTCTAGTTGGCGGTGTCTCCAGAAGTCAAAGGGGAAGCTACCATATGGCTCTCGCAGGATGGTGAGCGATGTCACTGAGCCCCTCTCCACAAATCTTGCCAGACTAACAATCCCATCGCTCGTCCATGTTTCGAGCGAGGCTACCTGTTCCCCCCCGAGGAAACCATGGGTATCAGCTCACTGGTGACAGTGGGGATGTCTGTGGTGCCAGAGCTAAGCGTGCGTTCATTCTGTTCCACATTTTCAGGGAGTGAACCGTCAGTGGGGAAACCCAGTCAGAGAGCCCCCTATCCAAACCACAAACGAACGGTAACCAACATGGCAGTAGTATACTAAATAATTAGGAAATGCTAGCTCCCCACAATTAACTGGTAGCTGAAGAGTTAACCTCGTCAGTCGAGGAGCAGCACCCACCCATAGGAAGGAGCTCACAGAGCGCCAGTTCCCTAAAAAAGGAGCTTCTCAGCCAGATGGGACAATTACGGAATACATAATTGAATTTAGGAAGGAAAATAATTTTTTGTATATTACTGTGACCCAGCAGATTTAAAGGTAAGTTATTCCATGAGGAACACTGCTCCCTCAGCTGTAACAGTACAGTACTGCATTTACTATATCTGGTCTCCCACAGTACACAAAACATGGAAATGCAATTATTTTAGTAAATATAAACTGCTAAATAACTTTTCTTATCAGCAGCATATAGCATTCTAGTGACATCTGTCAGTTCCTGGTAAAGCTTGTAGGAGGAGTTTTCATCCTGCACTGAGCTGTCCTATCAGGATCCCAGACCCCTGACTCTCCCTGCACAGTGGTGATTGGCCCTGTGCTGATCACATGCACTCTACCAAGAAGAAAACTCCAGCAATACACGTCAAACTGAGCATGTGCAACCTGACACCAAAGACTCTGTCTTATCCGGGCCTGTTCTGGAGTCAGTGGAAGAAGAGGAGGATCTGTGCATACAAGATCAAGCAGCCTTTCTACACAATGCAGAGGATTAACCCATTAGGTTCTACAGTGAGTATAACAAGCATCCTTTACTGTATATACACACTGATTTTACTGTTGTCGGTTTAGTAACACGTTAAGATTGTAATACTCACATAATTAGTTACCCTTATGCCTAAATATTTTAATTTGTCCACCCAAAGCAGGGGTGTGTGGGCAGCCGAACCCCTAGCTTTAAGATCTAAAGGGAAAATGACCGACTTATTCTAGTTTATCCGTATACACCCGAATACTGTCCAAACTCATCGAAGATTGCCAGGGCAGCCCTCAAGGAGGAGTCCGCATCACTCAAATAAAGCAGGGTGTCATCAGCATAAAGCTAAATTTTTTCCTCCAAGGGGCCAATTTGCCAACCTCCAATGAGTCGGGAGTACCTCACCAAAATGGCTAGAGGCTCAAGAGCCAAAGCAAATAGACTTGGTGACGGATGCCTCTGCCCAGGGGGAAAAAAATCAGAGATTCTATCATTTGTATGCAACCGTGCCCTGGGAGCGCTATAAAGCATACCCAGCCATTGAAGGAATCTAGGCTCAACCCCAAACCTTCGGAGCACTCCCCAGAGAAAGGTCCATTCGACAGAGTCAAGGGCCTTCTCTGCGTCTAAGGAGGCCACGACCCTAGAATTGTCATGAACAGTAGTGAGATTGAGGAAAAGATGACGAATATTTATGTCAGTGCCCTTCCCCAGCATGAAACCAGTCTGGTCAACATGTATAAGCTTCTCAATCACCATAGAAAGACAGAGCGCTAATATTTTAGCCAGTAGTTTGGCATCTGCATTTATCAGTGAGATATGGCCTATACGAGGCGCAATCCTCTAGGTCTTTACCGGGTTTAGGCACTAGCACAATGAGGGCCTCGGACATGGAGTCTGGCAAGGAGGCTAGAGAAGTAAATTTATCCAGGAGGACGGTCAGTCTAGGTGCCAACAGCTCCTGAAAGCAAGAGTAAAACTTTAAGGGGACATCATCTGGGCCCGTTGCTTTACCCGATTGCATGTGCTCCAATGCGGTCTGAACCTCAAGAGTGACATCTTCATCCAACTTATCACGAGCCTCATCATCAAGGGTGGGAAAGGCAATAATATCCAGATAATTATCAAGATCAGAAGCCTCGTATTGCACCCTAGATGAAAAAAGGGAATGAAAAAATTGGGGAAACCATAAATTAATAGAATCAGGTGTGGTAAACAGTTCCCCCCGTACATCCCTAATTCTGCTAGTAGCTGTCTCCTAGCCAACCATTGTAGCAGTCTCCCATTTTTGTCACCGTATTCAAAAATCCATTGGGCTGTAGAAAGTAGGGATTTTTTAGTATGCTTGACCCAAAAAACAGAGAGTTCCCTCAAGGTATGCTGCCAGGCAGCACACCCAGTTCTATCTGGGTTTGCAACTTAGGTGGCCTCCCTCTGCCTAAGATTGGCCTCCAGCTTTTCCAGAGTGTGCACAGAATCCTTTTTCACAGCAGCAATATGCACTATATATTCCCTTCTAAGCATGCCTTTAAAGGCACCCCATACAAACAAGGGACTGGTAGAGTCAGCATTAGTTAACCAGTAGTTACACAAAGCCTCTGGTATATCTTCCTGTATCTTGGGGTTCATAATCCAGAACCTGTACAGCCTCCATAATCCCCCACCAGTCGGCGCCGCGAGTTGGAATTAAATCAAGAGGGACATGATCATATAGACACCCCTATAAAGCCCGCTGAAGGGCTTCTGAAGAGGCAATAGCCAAATCAATTAATAAAAAGGTTCCATACGTAGCAGAGTGGCAAGTATATGCTTTGTGTGATGGGTGAAAGTGGCGCCACACATCCATCAGGGCAAATGTGGTCATCCAGAGCAGGGGCGTAACTAGAAATCACAGGGCCCCATAGCAAAATGTTGTATGGGGCCCCCCCCTGTAAACAGTCCCCCCCCCCCACAAAAAAAAAAATTAACTGTGCAAAACAGATGACAGTCTGTCTCCCACTCCCTTCCTACCTCTTGTCTAGACTTCAGAGCCTCCTCATGTGCCGAAAACAATGTCCCTTCACAGGCGCGCTTGAGCGTTCTGCCGCGCCCACTCTGCTCTGTACTCCTGCTGTATGCAGCTGCGTGTGTTGGGACACGGCCGGACTCGAGGGGCCCGGGACAATCCTCACCTGGACAATTTTTGTCAGTGGGCAGAGTCTTATCAAAATCAGGGGGTGGACATTTGTTTGTAGGTGTGGCCTAGTGGGGAAAGAAAAATGCAAAGGCAAAGCACGCCACGGCAAGGTATGGGGTTGGTTTAATCGTACGATTGGGTGTGGCTTAAAGGGGCGTGACTCAAAGGGGTGTGGTTAGAGTCTGAGATGAACGAGGGATGGAGGGAGAAACAAAGAAAGAGAGAGGAAGGAAAAAAAGAGGAATGAAGGGACAGCAGGCACAGATCCTACACCACAATAGAAATATGTGTATTCTAGAAAGTTTAACAATCTGCAGATAAAGATACTCCAAACACCTGGTGTTGGCGCTTCAATCATCCCGGCACCATGGTTGTTATGGTGTCAGGGTGATTGAAGCGCATTATTTCTATTATTACATTGTAATGTAAAATGAAATACTTCAACTCACCATAATGCAGAATCAGAATCAGTGGGAGCCCTGAGTGTGTCACTTGCCACGACGCCTGCCACCAGATGCCATCAGGTGTCCCCAGCGGAGTGCTTCCTTACATCTCAGGTGTCCCCACGGAGTGCTTCCTTACATCTCAGGTGTCACTGTCCCCAGCCAGCGGAGTGCTTCCTTACATCTCAGGTGTCACTGTCCCCAGCCAGCGGAGGGCTTCCTTACATCTCAGGTGTCACTGTCCCCAGCCAGCGGAGTGCTTCCTTACATCTCAGGTGTCACTGTCCCCAGCCAGCGGAGTGCTTCCTTACATCTCAGGTGTCACTGTCCCCAGCCAGCGGAGTGCTTCCTTACATCTCAGGTGTCACTGTCCCCAGCCAGCGGCGTGCTTCCTTACATCTCAGGTGTCACTGTCCCCAGCCAGCGGAGTGCTTCCTTACATCTCAGGTGTCACTGTCCCCAGCCAGCGGAGTGCTTCCTTACTTCTCAGGTGTCACTGTCCCCAGCCAGCGGAGTGCGTCCTTACATCTCAGGTGTCACTGTCCCAGCCAGCGGAGTGCTTCCTTACTTCTCAGGTGTCACTGTCCCCAGCCAGCGGAGTGCCTCCTTACATCTCAGGTGTCACTGTCCCCAGCCAGCGGAGTGCTTCCTTACTTCTCAGGTGTCACTGTCCCCAGCCAGCGGAGTGCCTCCTTACATCTCAGGTGTCACTGTCCCCAGCCAGCGGAGTGCCTCCTTACTTCTCAGGTGTCACTGTCCCCAGCCAGCGGAGTGCTTCCTTACTTCTCAGGTGTCACTGTCCCCAGCCAGCGGAGTGCCTCCTTACATCTCAGGTGTCACTGTCCCCAGCCAGCGGAGTGCCTCCTTACTTCTCAGGTGTCACTGTCCCCAGCCAGCGGAGTGCTTCCTTACTTCTCAGGTGTCACTGTCCCCAGCCAGCGGAGTGCTTCCTACATCTCAGGTGTCACTGTCCCCAGCGAGCGGAGTGCTTCCTTACTTCTCAGGTGTCACTGTCCCCAGCCAGCAGAGTGCCTCCTTACTTCTCAGGTTCCCCCCCTTCCAATATATATATATATATATATATATATATATATATATATATATATATATATATATATATATATAACAGCAGTGTCTCTGCTGCCATTAATGAAGGCCAAGGGGGGAACAAAATAGAGGCGGAGCCGGCCGGCTACAATAGAAATTTATCTGCAGCACCGCCCACCCCCCACCTCTTTCCACAGCAGGTTACAGATGACAGACAGACCGGGGCGGGGGTGTGGGCGGAGCCACAGCTCTATTGTAGCCACTCGGCAGGCTCCCCTCTCGTCTCTTAACTTTTGTCTTCAGGAAAATGGCGGCCGGCGGAGACAATATCTCCGCCGGCCGCGGACCTCTAGCGGCGGTGGCGGCGGGCAGCGAAAAAGATAAATTTTTATGGCAACTAGGACAGGACCGCACCTGGCTGCGGGCCCTACTAGGCTGCGGGCCCCATAGCGAACGCATGTGTCGCTATGGCGGTAGATTCCAGAGATAAGCCAGGGGTCCATGCAGAGGAAGGATGGAGTCTGTCCAGGCCTGAAGATGGAGCTATATTAAAATCTCCTATAAGCAAAACATTAAAAACACCATAGGAAGTAACCATATGCATAACAGTGTACAGTAAGGCCCCATCGGCTGGAGGGGGGTAAGTATAGACCAACAATTAAAAAAGGGACAGCATGAAATGGGTGCATGTATCAACACGTATCACCCACCTGGGTCAGTCTTGACCTCCAGAACCTGAAATTTCAGGGATCTGTGGACAGGTATACTAGCCCTAGCATAATTTGAGTAAGTAGCGTGATAGTGAGCACCCACCCAAGCTTCCTACAGACTCATGACACGGGAACCCATTAGGTGAGTCTCTTGTAGCATGCAAAAATGGGGTGTAAAACTAAGGATCTTTCCACAGCAGAGTTTAACCCACAGACGTTCGAAGAGATTACATTAAACTTAGCCATTTGGCTTGAAAAGAATAAAAAAAAACAAAGGAAAAATGGCCCGAATGACCAGGTGCCTTATAGCCCAAGGGGGACGCATTCCCCATCCCAGACACCTGCAGTATCCCCTAATAGTACCACCAAGAAGAGGCAATAATACCATCAATGACATAAAGAGCAAAAACATACTGAAAAGCAAAACAATTAAAAGTTAAAACCAAAACTGTGGAAAACAGAACAGCAATGGCTTGCTCCCCCAACCCCCCTCACAGCACTACCCAGAGCCCTGGGCAAAGCATTAGTTCCCAAACTTGCAACAGTGGAGCAGTCAACTTATGTAGGAGGCGTGTACCCAATAACGGGGTACAATGAAGGCCATAAAATGTGGAAAATGTCAGTCAATTGACTAGGACATCACATGCAGTGTTTCCATCCACAGAGATACTGGAGAGAACAGCATGAATCATTCCAATCACCTGGCACAAGCCAGGGGCACAAACTTGAACTTAATAGAATAAAAGGTATGCAGAAATTTAGGATAAGGCAAGTCCTTCAGTGCAGCCAACTCCCCTTAGCAGCAGTGGGGACAGAGACTCCCTGGTGCAAACAGGTCCCACCTACCTCCCTACCTCACCTCACCCCGCCAACTAATATGCTATGCTATTTAATCAAACTGTAATAAGAATAACTCTCCATCGCTCCTCCCCCAACTCCTCTCCATCCCTCCACTCCCTCCACAAATCCACTCACCACAATCACTCCCCCCTCTCCCCATCCCACACTCCCCTCCTCCCCCCACCTCCACTCTCCCTCTCCTCTACCCCTAACTCCCCACTCACATCACTCCTCCTTCACCTCCCTTCCCCCCCCCCCCCCCAACTCATCCTCAATCCTCTCACTCCCCCAACTCAAACCAATCCTCCACGCCCACTCGCACTCTCCCGTCACCACACTCAAACTCACAACTCCACCCAACTCCCACACTCCCCCTCTCCCCCTCCCCAACTCCATCCTCCTCCCCACTCCACTCTCAACTCCCACCCATCCTCACACTCACTCCTCCACATCATCACTCACTCCGGTCTCCCCTTCACACTCCTCCACTAACTCAACCTCAACTCGACTCCTCCACCTCAACTCCAACTACTCTCCTCTAACTCCACTCTTCCTCCTCTACTCCTCCACACGGACACTCACTCACCACTCCCTCACTCCCTTCACTCCTTCTACTCACCCTCACTCAACTCCTCCTCTTCCTCTCTCCTACTCCTCTCTCCCACACTACTCTCACTCACTCCAACCCTCATCAACTCCCCTCACTCGCTCGCTCCCCACGCACTCTTCCACTCACTCCTCTTCACTCAACTCCTCACTCCTCTCCTCCAACTCGCCTCTCCACTCTCTCACGCTCCTCCACTCATCAACTCACTCTCCATCAGAATTACTCCCTCTTCTCTCCGACTCACTCAGCTCATCCCTCCCACTCTCTCCCTCCTAACTCTCAGTCTCTACCACGCCACCATCTCACTCCATCTCCCCCCCTCCTCTCCACTCCAACCTCAGAGCCTCCTCCACACCTCCCGGACAAAGATTCCAACTTCTCCACATCAGTTTGTTAATGCAGGAGAATAAACTAGAGGAGAACACCATCATCCCCACGGAGGCAAAGATTCCAACCAGGCAGAAGCTTCCCCTCGGTGAAGTAAAGTATCGAACTGACGACTCCCCATCAACCAAACGAAGCTTATCTGGAAAGAGGATACTGTAGGAGAGGCTTTTAGGCCCTCATGGCAGCCTTAACTAAATCAAAGGACCGTCTCATCTTTTGCGTTTCCATGGTATATTTGGGAAAACGTAGCAGCTTAGAGTTCTGGTATGTTAGGGGTCCTAGGGATCTTGTAGCCCGCAGCACTTATCCCGGTCCCGAAAATTAAGTAGACGCAATACAAGTGTACAGGGGAGGAGAGCCCTCCAGCCTGGCTTAGGTGGCACCCTCTGGGCCCCCTTCAAAGTAAATAAAGGGAAGAGCTGGGCCGCAGGCAACACTGATCGGATCAGTTCCTCTATAAGGACAGTGGAGCTCTTAAGCCCCATACACACGCTCGGATTATCCGAGGACCAGGTCCGTCGGATCCTGTCCGTCGTACTTTGTCCGATGTTGGTGTTGCGTACACACGGTCGGACAAAGTTGTCGGAAAATCCGATCATTCTGAACGTGGTGACGTTTGTTGCCTACGACGGGACTACGTAGAGGCTAGTAGCCAATAGCTTTGGTCTTGTAATGTGATCTGAGCATGCGTAGCACTTTGTCCGTCGGACAACGCTACACACGATCGGATTTGGTGTGATCGGACCGTGTTGTCAAAAAATCTATCCAGCAGGAGATAGGACTTTGTCCGTTGGACAATCCGACGTACACTGTCCGATGGTGCATACACACGGTCGGATTTTTCAACAACATTGTCCGATCGGACAGAATCCATGCGAAAATCCTACCGTGTGTATGGGGCTTTACTCTCCGCTCCTTCTGCCAAGCCCACGATCTGGAGGCTGTTATGCCTGTTCCTGTTCTCGGCATCCTCTGCTCAATTTTCCAGCACCCACAGCTTTGTTTGCAAGGTGCTGATGGAAGTAGTGTGCTCCATCATTGTATCTTCCACATGGCTGACACACTGCAATCCAACATCTAGCTGGTTGGTAATTGCTGCCATGACCTCAGGAATGCCCAGAGCCAGTGGAGAAGAAGACTGCTCCGGGTCTGTCTGTCAGGCCATATTAGAGAAGCACGCTGGTGTCTCTGAGGAGGAAGCTGATGTTGGATCAGGCAGCAGAGCCATGCCAGGGGGAAACCAAAGTTTCTTTCCTCGCTGAGATCTCCCGGATTATTTCTAGGGCATACAGGGTCTGCAGACCAGCACAGGAGGGCAGAAAAGTCACGTGCAGGATAATAGGCAAAATGTTCTCCAGTAGAGCTCCGGGAAGCACATCCTCTCAAGCCACCATTCTTGGCCATGCCCATGGGGTGCAAATTTAGAGTGTGATGGAGAAGGTATGTAGAAGTGGACCAGTGGAAAGAATGAAAAGATGATGAAAAAATTATCTGTAGGATGGGAAAGCAAAAAGATGAGTGACGTAAAGAGGGCTTTACAATAGTAATAAAGGGCAGTGAAGGACAGAGGAGGTGGCCATCTGTGATCCATTCCAGAGTTAGTAGTAGGGGTCTAGTTAGCAGTAGTACGTTTGTAGGAAGACTTAGGAGTCAAGTGGATGAGGAATTTAATTGTGGTATATGGCAGCATGGTAAATTTGACATCATGGCTTGTCTGACAATCAAGGAATCTAGGGAAAATGGTTCCCTGGACAATATAATGCAAGTGGAATGAGGTCTTGGAAATGTGGCTCCGAACTGGGCTGTTGTAACATGGATGTGGTAAGTTGCTGCAATGGTATGAAATCTTCACTGAAGTGGTTTCACACATAGCAAGTTAACTGTTAACATCTCACAAAAGGTAAAATTACATTTTATAGTGAGATAGGCTAAAAGGAAGACTTTATTGTGTTTCACACTGGTTTAGTGGAGGGATTTTTGTTTCCTTTTATCCTGCTTCATCATAAGTTTCCTGGTTATACTTTCTTGTTAAAGTGGAAAGTAACCTCCATCACTGACTTTTACCTATAGGTAAGCCTATAATAAGGCTTACCTATAGGTAGTGTAAATATCTCATACACATGCACCGTTTAGGAGATATTTACTGTACATGCAGCCAATGGCACATGCGCTCTGAAGGAACGGCCACCTGTGCTGTTCCTTCAGAGCCCTGTGCCGTAAATGGCGGCTCCCGCGCACATGAAGCTGGAAGCAAGGCAGGTGATGATGGAATTGGCCTCCAGCTCTGACATCTCAGTACGGGAGGGCTTTGTTTTTAGGTATGTTAGCACATTATGGCTTTACCTTGCAGTGTTAAAAAAAGAAAAAGAAAAAAAAACATCCAGTGGTTTACAACCGCTTTAATCTCAAAGCCCCTCTATTGACACCATTGTTTCCCTGGACTGTTTGGATGATGTCCAATAAGCCTAAAGCCGCTGTATGCAGTTTGGAATAAATAGCTTTATAGTATTAGGATGTACAGTATTTTTTCTATAAATCAGCAGTTCTGGATGCACAGTTGGCCTAGGGGCATGAAGAAATTATTTGCTTGACTCAGCCCACTATACTATTTTTGGGATTTGTGATAAAATTGAGACTGGCAGATACCTTCTGTGCTAAGAGGGATATATTGTACTTCACACTGGTTCAGTGAATGGCTTTTCTGGTTCTTTTTCACCCACCTTACCATAAACTTTTTGGTTATACTTTGGTTATACTTTCCAAATTATTTCAAAAGTACATGTAATCATATGGAGCACATTGTAGTAGTAATTAGTCAATTAAAGTATGGAATTTTTTCACTGACTAAAGTAGCTTATACTGCAAAGGCTTGCAGTTCTGCAAATGCTGAAGAGCACAGGGTCTCAACTAGTTTTAATAATAAATAAAATATCTCACCAGTATTTAGTGACTACCTTTTAGTTCATTTTACTATAATAGATGACTTTGTCTTGGAGCAGTAATCTGTATGATACCAACATTTTACATATTTTGTTTTTGACCTAGCAAAGCTTTCCTTTTCTTGTATTACATTTTCTTAAGTTTTTTTTTTTTAATGAAAATGAATTACATTTAAAAAATGTTTTCCATCACTTTTGACTGTTTTATAACAAATAGAGTTACTATAGGTACAGAGTTAAAATTTAATTGTTTTAATACATTATGTTTATTACAATTAGGAACAAAAAAAAAAGTATCTCCAATGGGATTTTGTTGCACCAATTAGAATTCAAACAAATTGTGTTTTTTTGTATACAAGTAGAAAAAGTTTATTTGTAAAATAAGATAAAAATTTGTTAACCACTTCAGCCCCGGACCATTTGGCAGCCAAAGGACCAGAGGTCTTTTTTCAATTTCGCACTGCACTACTTTAACTGGTAATTGCGCGGTCATGCAATTTTGTAACCAAACGAAATTTGCGTCCTTTTCTTCCCACAAATAGAGCTTTCTTTTGATGGTATTTGATTGCCTCTGTGATTTTTATTTTTTGCGATATAAACGGAAAAAAAAAAAAAAGAGCGAAAATTTTGAAATAAAAAAAAAAAAAAAAATAAAAAAAGAGATTTTCTACTTTTTGTTATAAAAAAAATCTAATAAACTCAATTTTAGTCAAACATTTGGGCCAAAATGTATTCAGCCACATGTCTTTAGTAAAAAAAATGCCATAAGCGTATATTTATTGGTTTGCGCAAAAGTTATAGCGTCTACAAACTAGAGTACATTTTCTGGAATTTACACCGCTTTTAATTTATGACTGCCTATTTCATTTCTTGAGGTGCTAAAATGGCAGAGAAGTACAAAACCCCCCCAAATGACCCCATTTTGGAAAGTAGACACCCCAAGCTATTTGCTGAGAGGCATGTTGAGCCCATTGAATATTTTTTTTTTTTAGTCCCAAGTGATTGAATAAAGACAAAAAATAAAAAGATTTTTTTTTTTTTTTTCAAAAAGTTGTCACTAAATGATATATTGCTCACACATGCCATAGTTATATGTGGAATTGCACCCCAAAATACATTTTGCTGCTTCTCTGAGTATGGGGATACCACATGTGTGGGACTTTTTGGGAGCCTAGCCGCGTACGGGGCCCCGAAACCCAAGCACCGCCTTCAGGATTTCTAAGGGTGCACATTTTTGATTTCACTCCTCACTACCTATCACAGTTTCGAAGGCCATAAAATGCCAAAATAGCACAAAACCCCCCCAAATGACCCCATTTTGGAAAGTAGACACCCCAAGCTATTTGTTGAGAGGCATGGTGAGTATTTTACAGCTCTCATTTGTTTTTGAAAATGAAGAAAGTAAAGAAAAAAAAAAATTTTTTTTTCTTTTTTCAATTTTCAAAACTTTGTGACAAAAAGCGACATCTGCAAAATACTCACAATACCTCTCAGCAAATAGCTTGGGGTGTCTACTTTCCAAAATGGGGTCATTTTGGGGGGTTTTATGCCATCTGGGCATTCCATGGCCTCCGAAACTGTGATTGGCAGTGAGAAGTGAAATAAAAAAATTACACCCTTAGAAAGCCTGAAGGCGGTGATTGGTTTTTGGGGTTCCGTACGCAGCTAGGCTCCCAAAAAGTCCCACACATGTGGTATCCCCGTACTCAGTAGAAGCAACAGAATGTATTTTGGGGTGTATTTCTACATATGCCCATGACATGTTTGAGCAATATATCATTTAGTGACAACTTTTTGTAAAAAAAATATATATATTTTTTTTTTTTCATTATTCAATCTCTTGGGACAAAAAAAAAAAATATTTAATGGGCTCAACATTGCTCTCATCAAATAGCTTGGGGTGTCTACTTTCCAAAATGGGGTCATTTGGGGGGGGTTTGAACTGTCCTGGCATTTTATGCACAACATTTAGAAGCCTATGTCACACGTCACCCACTCTTCTAACCACTTGTAGACAAAGCCCTTTTCTGACACTTTTTGTTTACATGAAAACATATTTTTTTTTTTTGCAAGAAAATTACGTTGAACCCCCAAACACTATATATAATGTTAAAGCAAAGGCCCTACAGATTAAAAATGGTGGGTGTTGCATTTTTTTTTTCCACACAGTATTTGCGCAGCGATTTTTCAAACGCATTTTTTGTGGAAAAAATACACTTTTTTTTATTTTAATGCACTAAAACACACTATATTGCTCAAAATTTTTGATGAAATAAAAAATATGATCTTAGGCCGAGTACATGGATACCAAACACGACATGCTTTAAAATTGCGCACAAACACGCAGTGGCGACAAACTACATACATTTTAAAAAGCCTTTAAAAGCCTTTACATGATACCACATTTAGATTCACGGAGGAGGTCTACTGCTAAAATTACTGCCCTCGATCTGACCTTCGCGGTGATACCTCACATGCATGGTGCAATTGCTGTTTACATATGACGCCAGACCAACGCTTGTGTACGCCTTTGCGCAAGAGAAGGGGGGGGCAGGGGTGCTTTTTTTTTTTTTTTTTTTTGGTTTTTTTTTTATTTATTTAGCTTTTTTATTTTATTTTTAAACTGTTCCTTCCATTTTTTTTCTTTGTTATGATTTTTATTGTTATCTCAGGGAATGTAAATATCCCCTATGATAGCAATAGGCAGTGACAGGTACTCTTTTTTTGAAAAAATTGGGGTCTATTAGACCCTAGATCTTTCCTCTGCCCTCAAAGCATCTGACCACACCAAGATTGGTGTGATAAAATGCTTTCCCAATTTCCCAATGGCGCGGTTTATATCCGGGAGGGGGGACATTCCCTCCCACTGCTTGTAAAAGCAGTCTAGAGGCTAATTACCCGCTAGAATTGCTTTTACATGAAAGCCGATCACTGGCTGAAAAAGAATGATACCAAGATGATACCTAAACCTGCAGGCATCATTCTGGTATAACCATTCAAAGTCCAGCAACATACTGGACATATATTGTAATCTTTTTTTTTTTTCATGCAGCCTCTTGGCTGAACGAAAAAAAGAGATTGATTGGTGGTATGCCCACCATTAGAATACCTCCCTTCATCCACCCACTTCTAATGATGGGCATACATGCACCATTTATATATGCCGATGCATGGGGGCATCCTCCCGCAAAAGTTATGCCGTGTACACACGGTCGGAATTTCGACCGTATGTACGTGGCATTAGGAGCCAATCGCTCCTCCCCCCCCCTGCTGCCCCCATGCTTCGGCATATATGCTCTTTTTTTTAACTGTGGTGGTGAAATCACCTCCTACAGTGTTGGAGTCGCGTCTTTATGTATCGTGGGAGCAAACGCTGTTGCTGTCAAGATAAATAAATCCGCGTTGCAACTGAATGGCGCACCTGAAAACAAAAAAATGCTTAACACTAAAACACAGTAAACAAAATTACATACCTGAAAAGCAAGCATGATAAAACATGATAAAACATAATAAAACATTGCAGAATAGAATGGAGTAAAAAAAGAGCAACAATAGAGAGAGAATAGAGTGAGAGAGAGAACAATAAAACGACAACTATTTTATTTTTTTTATTTTTTGAGATTCACAGGTAAAAAAGCTCCTGACTGAAGCGACTGAATCAAAACGCTACCACAAAAAAACTGTTAGCGATCGCAGGGATCAGGCCTGACTCTGCGAACGCTGCAGTTATGTGTGCTTAGTGTTTTGTAAGTGACAGTGATCGATCGATACTGCACTTGGGTGGGCTGGGCTGGGCGGAGGGGGAAAACGCAGGTGCTAGCAGGTATCTGGGCTGATCCCACTAACAATGCGGGTTTTTTTGGAACCCTAAACTGCTGGGACGCTAGTATAGATCTGATCAGATCAGATATTGATCTGTTCAGATACTGTGCCACTAAGGGAGGTGTATGCTTTGTGCGTGGGTGTTTGCGGTACTGGCACTAACCTGGGGCGACGCAGACCTTATTTGACCCTAAAACCTAATTGATATCACCCGCCGGGCGATCAGGGGGTTAAACCGTTATTGGGTAATAAATGGCGGGTGCCCTGACAGTATAAAAAACAAGCTAACTAACCAGCGTCACCCGTAACAGTAATACAAAAAAAAAAACTGGTTACCTAGCGACACTAATGCAGCGATCAGAAAAACGATCGCTTAGTGACACTGGCAAAAGGGGGTGAAAGGGTTAACTAGGGGCAATCAGGGGGTTAAACCTTTATTAGGTAATATATGGGGGTACCTGACGCTATATAAAAACCTGACGGGGAACCTAAATAACGAAATAACTAACTGGCTAACCAGCGTCACCAGTGACAGTTATACAGTGATCACTGGTGAAAGGGTTAACTCTAGGGGCAATCAGGGGGTTAAAACCTTTATTTAGGTTGTAATATGGGGGTACCTGACCTATAAACCTATTTATGAACCTATATAAACATGGCGGTTACCTAAAAAAAAAAAAAATGGTTACCTAGCGACACTAATGCAGCGATCAGAAAAACGATCGCTTAGTGACACTGGCAAAAGGGGGTGAAAGGGTTAACTAGGGGACAATCAGGGGGTTAAAACCTTTATTAGGTAATATATGGGGGTACCTGACGCTATATAAAAACCTGACGGGGAACCTAAATAACGAAATAACTAACTGGCTAACCAGCGTCACCAGTGACAGTTATACAGTGATCACTGGTGAAAGGGTTAACTCTAGGGGCAATCAAGGGGTTAAAACCTTTATTTAGGTTGTAATATGGGGGTACCTGACCTATAAAACTATTTATGAACCTATATAAACATGGCGGTTACCTAAAAAAAAAAAATGGTTACCTAGCGACAGCAGTGACACTAATACAGCGATCAGAAAAAAACGATCGCTTAGTGACACTGGCAAAAGGGGGTGAAAGGGGTTACCTGGGGGGCAATCAAGGGGTTAAACCTTTATTAGGGGGGGGTAGGGGGCTACCTTGGACCTAAAACTAACTGCCCTGACAGTTATTTACAGTCACACTGACACTAAATGCAGTGATCAGTAAAAAAATGATCACTGCAATTAGTGACACTGTGACTGGGGGGGAGGGGGTGATCTGGGGGGTGATCAGGGGGTGACAGGGGGTGGAATATGTGCCTAACTGTACTGGTGTCAGTGTACTGTTGTGCACTAACCTTTACATGTTCGCCGCTCGGCGTCTCCGGTCACATAGACCGGCGCACCGAGCGTGACATCACTTCCGCCTTCCTGTCTATACAATAGACAGGAAGGGGAAGCTTTTCATTGGCCAGGAGCGATCGCGAGGGGGTGGCCAGAAACCACTGGCCGTCCCCTCGTCCCGGATCGCTCCTGACACGATCCCGACCGTCCCCGCCGGCGGAGGGGGGTCCGATCGGACCCCCCAACCGCCGGAAGAATGTCACGTACAGGTACGTGATTCTGCCTGCACGTGCCATTCTGCCGACGTATATCTACATGGGGCGGTCGGGAAGTGGTTAAAGGGGTTGTAAAGGTTTTTTAAACAAACATGTCATACTTACCTCCGCTGTGCAATTGGTTATGCACAGAGTGACCCCAATCCTCCTCTTCTGGGGTCCCTCAGCAGCGCTGGTGGCTCCTCCTCTTCTTGAGTGCCCCGTCGAAGAAGCGCTCTCCTTCGGGACACCCGTGCAGGCGTGCTCCCATGTCCTGTTGCTGCGTCTGTAGACACAGACAGCAGGACTCGTCCCCCCCCCCCCCCCGGAGCACGCATCATTGGATTTGACAGCAGCGGGAGCCAATGGCTGCGCTGCTATCAATCTATTCAGTCAGGACACGAGACACCAGCCGGAGCTTTTTGGGGCTTAGGTAAGTATAAGGGGGGCTCGGGGGCGCTGCTGCACTAAAGAAGGTTTTTCACCTTAATGCATAGAATGCATTAAGATGAGAAACGCTTATGATTTACAACCCCTTTAATTATGGTCTATACAGTCCTATTCCTAGTCTAGTGTACAATAGAGTATCATACAACAAGCAGAGAAAACATGTGCTTAATCTATTGTATAACCACCAATAATTTCCAAACACGTTTCAACTAAATATAGTCTTCTTCGTTGGACCAAAAGTTGGGAACAGACCTAGATAGATAAAAAGCTTCTTATTGTACAAATAAACTTTTTCTACTTTTATGCAAAAAACACAATTGGTTTGAATTTTAATTGTAGCCATGTAATCCCAAGGGAAATACTCTTTTTTGTTCCTATTTGTTCCTATTTGCTAAGAGATAGAGCACCCATGTCACACTCACCGCTTTATTCTTGATTATGTTTATTACAATTATCTGCAGAGCAAAGATTTCCTCCAGTAGTCTCAAGAATGACTTCCATGGACTAGAACCCCTGAACTAACTGGATGTTTGGATAAGTTTACCATCCTAGATACCTGGCTTCTGTCACAATCACATACCAGGACAGACTCCTCAAGCACACTTCTCATCTCATCTCAACTAGAAAGGTTTTGTTTATTTTTTTTCAAAAGAGAGAGCAACAGACTGCTTAGTAACAGTCTTTGACATCATACTGTATTTTCTGCTAGATATCATATGGATTGTTGCCCATATGGCTGAATCTGTTGTGACCATAATGCCGCGTACATACGATCGGACTCTCCAGCGGATGTCCGCCGGACTTTCCGAACGAGCGGACTTGCCCACACATGCCCACACACGACCGGACTTTTCCGGGGGACTAGATCCAGCGGACAATCCCCCAGACTTTTGGTGGAGGTCCGCAGGACTTTTGAAATGAACGGACTTGCCCACACATGGAGTAAAGTCCGTTCATTTTGAACGTGACTCCAGGTAGACGGGACTAGCGAAGGAAGTCAATGCCTCCATCGGCGAGATTGACACCTTACTAGCCCCGTCGCCTGGTATAGATTGTCCGCCGGACTGCCGAGTCTGACGGATAGTTTTGAGTCAAGACTTCTTTCTAAGTCCGCCGGACTTTTGGAAAGAAAAAGTCAGCCGGAGCCCACAGACGGGCGGATTGTCCGGCGGACTCTGGTCCGCCGGATAGTCAGATCGTGTGTACGCGGCATTACAGTATCTTTACAGTCACCTACTGCCTTGTACATCCTATGATAACTTGTTGAAAATCATTTTGGCCATCAACTAGAAGAATCCCAACTAAAATATTTCAAGTAAAAATAACAGAATCTGATTAATTAGCTAATTAACCCTTAAGAATTCGAAGGCTTCAAAAAACTTGATGAGACTTAAAAAAGAACTTGTGGACTGTCTATTTACTGTCTGCAAATGAAGCAAAGGAGCCTGGAGGTCATGAATCTGCATAATCTTGGTAAACATTTATATCTTCTTTTACCAAAACACAACTTTCAGATGGATGTAATTTTTCATAAAAGAATTTGGCAATGTGGACAATGTATAGAAAAAAGTAGTATATTTTACACAATTAAATGTATAGAATCTGTCAACCCAACATTTCATATTCCTAATATGTGCCTGCTGTACAATGTACTAGTATGAAATGTAATGCTTACTTTGTGGGAAATACCTTGTGATCCTGACAGTTCCTCTGCTTTCCTATTTGAAAATGACCACCCTAGGCATGAGATCACAGCATACTCAGTTTGCTGGCTGTCCTGGGAACTCAGCCTGTTCTCCAATGATTAGAATTGTACTGACAAGCCCCCCCCCCTCCACAGCCATTCATTAGGAAGACCAGTGTGCTTCTCCTCCCCTAGCTTTCTAAACTCCTTATGCAGCCGAGAACAGAGGTTATGTGTTTACTTATAAAAAGGGGGGAAAGGGTATTTAAAATAAGTTTGTTATATGTATACACAAATATTTTTTCATTTTCTATTTTAAACTGAATTTTTTTCACTTTTCTATAAGTGATCACATTCCCTCTGAGGAGAAGCAGCAGCACACTGAGCTTCCCAGTAAATGGCTGTGCAGGAGACTTTATCACACAAGTACATGGTACAGCAGCCACATATCAGAAATATGAAGTGTTGGGGCAATAAATGCTTTAAAGCGGAGTTCCACCCATTTAAAAGTCAGCAGCTACAAAAAGTGTAGCTGCTGACTTTTAATAAACAGATATTCACCTGTCCCACGGTCCAGCAATGCGGGCACATGAAGCCCCGCTCCTCTCCCCCTTTCCTCTCCGCAGTGCCGGCATTGTAACTGTCAGTGCCCGGCTTTGGCTTCACAGCCGGGTGCGCACTGCGCATGTGCGAGCCGTGCTGTACATTGTGAGTGGCTGGGCATTCTTCTGCTACCTGTGACGTGTCCCAGAATATTGCAGGGAGGGGGAGAGGTGAACTTCCATCCCAGCGCCGTAATGCCAGGGGAGGAAGTGGGAGCTTGGTGCCTGTCAAAACTGGATTTTCTCTTAGCACAAGCCTTTGAAATATGGACCATACAATCTCTATTTGAAAGGTCTTCAAGTTATGTACACCCAAAAAACAAAATGTAATATATTGCAGCTTATCAGATGTGGTATTACTTCCTTAGATGTGGTGGCTGCACTAGTCTTAAAGTGGTTGTAAACCGCTGGACATTTTTTTTTTTTGTACCTGCAAGGTAAAGGCATAATGTGCTAGTATCCATCACATACCAGCACATTATCGAAAAGACAGCAAAAACAATTGTATTTTTCTTTTGTAAACCACTAATCTATACCCATCAATCTACAATGTATATTCAAAATGAACAAAGGCAGACATGTGTGAAGTCTAGCCTTGGTGATAACTGTGGTTGACCATAGCCATGAAGGGTTAAAATAAAGAAGAAATACCTCACAAATTAAACTAATGCAGCCAGTACATTTTTAGGACCAGTAAATTCCAATACAGTATTTGTTTTGGGTTGCATGCCACTTTAATTGCCTCAGGCTGACAATGCCATCCTTAATGCCATCCTTAACAGAAAATGAAGAGCGTAAACTCCCTGATGATGTAAATGAGGATTGATTCTGGAGATGGCTGTCTTCCTGTGAAATGGCAAGCTTCTCTTCTTCTTGATTTGCTCAGCAGCAGAATCAGGAATCAGGAAGACATGTGTGGAAGGATCATCAGCACAACATTCAAGAAGAGTGTTCAGGCAAATAAAAGCATAACATGTCTTTAAAGCAGAACTCTGGGATTTTCCAAAAAACCCCTATTAGCACAACCCCCTACACAAAACACTAAACAGTTATTACATTTGTTAAAATCCTTAACATTAAAGAGAAAAGTCTGATTGAATTTTTAGGAAGTCAGCTCTATAATTCAAAAAATGCATCATGTATTCTGCTGAGGAGCTGTTGGGGCTCACACTCACACTGTACTCACAGCTCAGGCGGGGGTTCAGCTGGTCCAGCCAAGCAGCCGCAGCCTCAAGCTCCTCAAAGAAGTGGACTCGATCTTCGCCGACTACTCGGAGGCGGGCAGGGAACAACAGCATTATATAAAAACAATGATCAGCGCAACCCTATAATCATACGGTAAGCAAGTACCTGTATTAGTGTTATGCAATCAAAATGTTCAAATCAATAAAGTGCAAATGTGCATATAATAAACAAATGCTGTGCAGACAGTGCTGACTACTAAATTCCTATGCAAAAAGTAGAACTGTGCAAACAAATATGCAAAGTAAATATATGGTGGAGATTACTGTGCAAACAATCCTAGTAATGGGTTGTTGTGCAAAAAATTGCTGTATAAACACCTAATTGTGCAAAATAATCCTTTATATACCTAGTGATGTATAGATACAGTCCTAATAGATCAAATGGTAATGTCCATATATAAATTCATACATAAATAAAATAAACGTGCAAACGTGCAGGGAACAGCATTGCATACTTCAGATGGTGGACTCGCAGGCACCTCTTGATGTCAGCAAACTGGCTGCGTTGCCTCTGGACCTCTGCCGAGAAGTCCAGAAATGCCATGACCTGGTGGTTATGCAGAGGTATGTTGCCCTTCACTCTGGCTAGGCGGAGGATGGCATCAAAGTCTTTGTAATTGAGGAATTTGGCCATGAGGACCGTGGCGGTGCTCCCGGGGGTGTTTTTTTAGCTGGCATCCAGTGTCCACGTTCCACCACGTAGGACTCTGAGAAAGCCTCACGCCCATAGGTTGTTTCCTTCTGTGCCTTCCGGGAGACCTACACACTGTAAGTTATTCCTCCTCATGCGATTCTCTAGGTCATCTTGTTTTTGTTGGAGTTGCACGATGAGGCGGTTTGCCTGGTCGGAGGACTCCTGCAACGGGGGGAGGGTGTCTTCCATGAGGCCCAGGCAATGCTCCGACTCCCCAACCCTTTCCCTTAATTGCTGTATGTCCTGGTGTAGTAGGGATATGTCCACCTTCACCTCTTCTATTCTGGTGGTAAGAGAGGTTTGGCATGTGGCGATTGCTTTCAGGATCTCAGTTTTGTTGGTGGCACGAGAGGCAATCGAGGTGGACAGGGAGCCACCATCTTGGGCCCGAGACTGTTCTTCCTGGTGGCAGAATTTCTTCAATTTGGCTGCGGCATCTGCCATTTTGCGTGGTGGGGACATGTCTCCGCAGTCTTCTGGGATTTCAAAGGTAAATTACCAGGCGGATGAGTTAGGTAAACGGCGGCAGGATCATATGGAAATGAGACCACTGGCGGAGCTCAGCTCAGAGACGTCTCAACGCATGCAGCTTCAGGTCACGCCACGTACACTCACTACTTTACATTATAGCAAAGTGTAATTTCTTCAATATTACTACAGTATCTCACAAAAGTGAGTATACCCCTCACATTTTGGTAAATATTTTATTATATCTTTTCATGTGACAACACTGAAGAAATTACACTTTGCTACAATGTAAAATACTGAGTGTACAGCTTGTATAACAATGTAAATTTGCTGTACCCTCAAAATAATTCAACACACAGCCATTAATGTCTAAACCGCTGGCAACAAAAGTGAGTACACACCCCTAAGTGAAAATGTCCAAATTGGGCCAAAGTGTCAATATTTTGTGTGGCCACCATTATTTTCCAGCACTGTCTTAACCCTCTTGGGCATGGAGCTTCACTGGTTGCCACTGGAGTCCTCTTCCACTCCACTCCATGACGACATCACAGAGCTGGTGAATGTTAGAGACCTTGCGCTCCTTCACCTTCCGTTTGAGAATGCCCCACAGATGCTCAATGGGGTTTAGGTCTGGAGACATGCTTGGCCAGTCCATCACCTTTACCCTCAGCTTCTTTAGCAAAGCAGTGGTTGTCTTGGAGGTGTGTTTGGGGTCCTTATCCTGTTGGAATAGTCTTGCGGCCCAGTCTCCGAAGGGAGGGAGATCATGCTCTGCTTCAGTATGTCACAGTACATGTTGGCATTCATGGTTTTCTCAATAAACTGTAGCTCCCAAGTGAAAGCAGCACTCATGCACCCCCAGACCATGACACTCCTAGCACCATGCTTGACTGTAGGCAAGACACACTTGTCTTGGTACTCCTCACCTGGTTGCCACCACACACGCTTGACACCATCTGAACCAAATAAGTTTATCTTGGTCTCATCAGACCACAGGACATGATTCCAGTAATCCATGTCCTTAGTCTGCTTGTCTTCAGCAAACTGTTTGCTTGTACATCATCTTTAGAAGAGGCTTCCTTTTGACACGACAGCCATATAGAACAATTTGATGCAGTGTGCAGCGTATGGTCTGAGCACTGACAGGCTGACCCCCCCACTCTTTTAACCTCTGCAGAAATGCTGGCAGCACTCATACATCTATTTCCCAAAGATAACCTCTGGACATGACACTGAGCACATGCACTCAACTTCTTTGGTCGACCATGGCAAGCCTGTTCTGAGTGGAACCTGTCTTGTTAAACCACTGTATGGTCTTGGTCACCGTGCTGCAGCTCAGTTTCAGGGTCTTGGTAATCTTCTTATAGCCCAGGCCAGCTGTCACTAAATGGTGGTCCGCGGCCCGAACACAGACCAAGCGGCTCTCCTGTCCGGACCGTCAGGCCGCCAGTGTACAGCACCACATCCCATTCCTCCACTCTGCAATCATTGGTTGCTGGGACAGCAAGCGTCCCTGCAACCAATGACGTCTCGTGTGCGGCCTGCCCCCTGCTGCTTATTATCTCGCGGCTCCCAGGAGATACGCCGTGGCCTCATGCCCCAGCCCCATGCTGTTTGTCCTCTCTTGGCCGGCCGCGAGGTATGATGTGTATGCACGCCCCGTCCCCTTCAGCAAGACTCCTGGCGGTGGCGCAGCTCTTTCCCTCTGCAGCTTGTTACCTCTGCTGGCTCCCGATCCCGGCCTGCTTATGTGGGGTGTTTACCACACTGATGGACACATTTTCTTTTAAGGGACAGACTGAAGGGCACATTTAATGTAAGGTTCACTCTGATGGGCACAACAAAATGTGCCCCTTAACATAAAATATGTCCATCACTGTGCCCCTTAACATAAAATATGCCCAACAGTGTGCCCCTTAACATAAAATAAGGGGCATTCTGATGGGCACATTTTATGCTAAGGGGCACTCTGAGGGGCACATTTTATGTTAAGGGGCACGCTGATGGGCACATTTAATGTAAGGTTCACTCTGATAGGCACAACAAAATGTGCCCATTAGCATGCCCCTTAACGTAACTATACCCACCAGAGTGAACCTTAACATAAAATACGGGCCATGCTAATGGGAACATTTTATGTTAAGGGACACTCTGATGGGGACACCTGATATATAGGAGCACTCTGATGGGCACACCTGATGTAAGGTGGCACTGTGATGGGGACGCCTGATGTAAAGGGGCACGCTCATGGGGACACCTGATGTAAGGGGGGCACTATAATGGGAATACCTGATGTAAGGGAGCACACTGATGGGAGACACCAGAGGTAAGGGGGCCTTCTGATGAAGAAACCTGATGTAAGAGGGCACTCTGATGGGAATACCTGATGTTAATGGGGGTAGTCTGACGGGAGCACCCAATGTAATTAATTACTCTGGTAGGGGCAACTGATGTAAGAGGGAACACTATTGGGGTTATTTACATTTAGAGTATTACCAGAGTGTGTGGTGGAAACGGTAAGAAAAGACAAAAAAAAGAAAGTAGACACGTACAATCTTTCATGGCACAGACTTGTGATTCGGACCTCGGCAAAAAAATTTTTTAGTTACCATACCTCCTTGAATTTCATTTCACTACCCCTGGCCTAGGCCATCTTTATGTAGAGGGAAAATGGCTAATTGGGCCCAATTTAGACATTTTCACTTAGGGGTATACTCACTTTTGTTGCCAGCAGTTTAGACATTAATGGCTGTGTGTTGTGTTATTTTGAGGGGACAGCAAATTGACCCTGTTATACAAGCTGTACACTTTACTACTTTACATTGTAGCAAAGTTAAATTTCTTCAGTTCTTTCAGTTTACAATTTCTTTCAGTTTTTATGGTATTTTGTATAATGATAACAGTGGAAAGGCTTGGAAGAACAATGACAGTGCAGACCTAGGTGTAATGAGATATTATAAGCAGCAGCAGCATAGGGTTAAAGGCAGGAAGAAAGCCAGGTGGACATATAAGTAACAATAGGGCTGGTTAACACCAGGTGCAGTCTAATACATATTTAATCTGCATCAAAAACACATGCACAATATTTTCCATGTTTTCCAACAGCCCTGTTTCTCACCAGTGCAGTGCTTCCAGTGCAGTCAACAAAGGTAGAACATGTTTAATTTTTTTGTATTGAACCCATCTGGAACACAGCAAAATGCATAGAAAATGCACTAAATTGCACCAGAATGCATCATAAATGCACCAGAATGCAAATATCCTGAATTGAGATGAATAAAAAAAAGGGAAAAACACAGCAGAACACATCAAAAATGAATCGGAATGCATCAAAAACGTGCATGCACAAATGCATCTGGAAGGGATATACTAAAATATTTAATGTGAAAATGGCTTAATGTAGCTTAACGTGTAATAAAGTGCTTAAACCTCAAACCTATCCTAGAAGTGTCATGTATTCCATGGCATACAAGGGACATTAAGCTTGTTTTTTGGGGCGCTTAATGTGGAGTACAAAAAAGAACTTAAGGCTACTTTCACACTGGGGCGCTGGCTGCGCTGGCGGTAAAGCGGCGCTATATTTAGCGCCGCTTTACCGTTTTTTTTAGCTGCGCTATTCGGCCCCTAGCGGGGCGGTTTTACCTCCACGAGCGGCCGAAAAAGGGGTAATACTGCCCGCAAACCGTCGCTGCAGCAGTGTTTTGCGGGTGGGTTCGGAGTGCTGCCCCATTGTTTTCAATGGTAAGAGGCGCTATAGGAGCGGTAAAGATACCGCTTCTACAGCGCACCAAAGATGCGGCTGCAGGACATTTTTCAGCGTCCTGCAATCGCACCGCTCCAGTGTGAAAGACCTCGGGCTTTCACACTGGAGAGACAGCAGCAGCTGTTTCGGGTCGGTTTGCAGGCGCTATTTTTAGCGCAATAGTGCCTGAAAACCGCCCAGTGTGAAAGGGGCCTAAATGTTAACCAATTTCCCTCAAACTTCACACAATAGAAGACTCTATCTATGCCAACATATTCAGAAAATTTCAGCTTATTTGGTAACTCACACCAAAAGTTATTCACATTAAGCTATATCTTACAATGCTAAAACATTTAATGTGAATAGCTTAATGTAAAAAGAGCTTGATGTACCATAATGTGCCTAAACCTAAATCAATTGTCTTGAAAATTTGCACAGCAAGTTCTCAACTTCCCAAACCTACCCAAGAAGTTTCCTGGGTTTTGGTCTCCTACAAGGCAAACTAGGGACATCAAGCTTGTTTTTTGGGAGCTTAACCACTTGCCGACCGGCGCACGACGATATACGTCGCAGAATGGCACGTACAGGCAGGAGGGCGTATATATAAGTCCCTCCTTTCGCCGGTCCGTGCCATCGGGAGCGCGCCGGGAGCGGCGCGCTCCCGCGCCGGTCGGGACCCACGTGAGTCCGGCCGCGGTCCCCGCGGACTCGATCGCCGCGGGGACCTCCGCGATCGTCTCACGGAGCGGCTAAACGGGGAGATGCCGAGACAAAACAGCATCTCCCCGATCTCTGCTCCCTGTGATTGGAGCAGAGATCAGCATTCACTAGCTGTCCGCCACGCCCCCCCACAGGAAAAAAAACACCCCTAGGCCTACTTAACCCCTTCACTGCCACCTTGTGGTTAACCTCCTAAACTGCCAGTGTCATTTATACAGAAATCAATGCAGTTAAATGCATTAATTGCTGTAAACATGACAATGGTCCCAAAAATGTGTCAAAAATGTCAGATGTGTCCGCCATACTGTCGCAGTCACAAAAAAAATCGCAGATCTCCGCCATTAATAATAAAAAAAAAATTATGTTTAATAAAAATGTATAAAACTATCCCCTATCTTGTAAACGCTATAACTTCTGCGCAAACCGAGCAATAATCGCTTATTGCGATTTTTTTTTTACAGAAAATATGTAGAAGAATACGTATCGGCCTAAACTGAGGAAAAACAATGTTTTTTTTTTTTATATATTTTTGGGGGATATTGATTATAGCAAAAAATAAAAAAATAATGCATTTTTTTCAAAATTGTCGCTCTATTTTTGATTTATAGCGCAAAATATAAAAACCGCAGGGGCGATCAAATACCACAAAAAGAATGCTCTATTTGTGGGAAAAAAAGGACAACAATTTTGTATGGGAGCCACGTCGCACGACCGCGCAATTGTCAGTGAAAGCGACGCAGTGCCGAATCGCAAAAAGGGGCCTGGTCCTTTGGCTGCAAATTGGTCCGGTCTGAAAGTGGTTAATGTGGCTTAACGTACAAAAAAAGACCTTCAATTTTACTTTCACACTTGGGCTGTGCGCTTGCGGGGCGTTACAAAAAGTCCTGCAAGCAGCATCTTTGGGGCTGTTTGGGTATACATACAGCGCTCCTAAGCTGTCCCTGCCCATTGTCATGGCTATTTTTATACCTACCTCACTTATAGGCTTACCTCTACATAAAATTAGTGAATAAAAACCTTTGTCTATGCAATTACTAAAAACGAACGATAACAGTGCGTAAAGATAAACAATTACATTTATTTATATAGAAAATAAACATTTTAGATTACCCAACATAGTATAGAATTACAATGGACATACACAGGCTGTTACTTGAACCTTAGGCAAAATCTTAATATAGAAGAAGAGTAGGCAAAGATATAGAGAGATAAGGGAATACATTACACAGGGAGCTTACGTGTCCAGTCCATGAGGCTTAAGAGCGCTCCCATCCCTCAACTGTTGGTTTTTATGTTGTTAGAATAACCCACTCCTACCAATCAAACACCTCATTGGTTCAGAAGTGCATTGAATCCTGATTGGTTACCCCTGCTGCCTAATGTTCATTGGTTGAGTTGCCTAAAAATCCCAGGCAACAAAGTATGCTTCCCACACTAGTAACTCTAGTGCCTTGGTGTCTGATTTACAACCATCAGCCCTCTTTGATATAACATAAATTAGCATGTCAAAAGGGACTTTTGACAATAGAGTAATTTAGTTACATTTACAATACCAGAAACAGTAATTAGGCCCCTCTTACTTATTGTTCTAATAAATCATACACATATATATATATATATATATAATAGAAGTCCCTGTCCCTTGGAACTCCTTGATATAAATATGGATTACAAAATCCTCACCACAGTTCCCCCTGAAGTTCATTCTTGAACTTATGTAGTCCTTCAATGATTTTGTACCCACCCACAACAGCCCAGAAGTCCCAACCCTTCCCCACCACCACCACGGCCTCCTCTTCCTTTCTTGAACACGCCGGAACTCCTCAAGGTAGGCTTAAGACAGGAAAGAAATCCTGGTGCCCTTGAGACTTCACATCTAAACCATGAGTGTCTGTACTGCAATGTTTCATCGCCCCTCTACCTTGGAAGAGCGGAACTCCAACATTGATGGCGGGATCCTGGCATATCTAGTCCTGTAACTTGGTGAGACCGTGTAGTGGTTTCTCCGCTTGGATCGGACCGCGAGACAGCACTTTTTAGCATGGTGAAGAACAGTTTAGGATAGTCTTATTTGTCACATTTGTCTCAAGAGATAACTTGATTATCTTCAGGTGGTGGTTGGGCAGGCCTCCAGACCGTCGTGCATGAATACATAAAACAAACAAAAAAGAAGAATGTCAGTGTACAGATATTGGAGGAATGCCAGACAGGAGCAATGGTCATCAAGACTTAATACTTATAAGGGGTGCAATGGGGATGAGTAAAGTGGGCTCCCCACAGGGAACGGAGTCCAAGCAACAGACAGTATCATCCATGGCCCTTGATGGTAGGGATAGTCAACACTGCCTGTTATTGCAAGGTCCCGGGGTCCACCACACCTGCTCACGGGGCTCAGGTTAAAGCAGTAGGTAGACTAAGGGGGGTAGCATTACATTAAGACATAAAAACACGGGATGTCCAGGGATACTTTGGTTCAAAATATGGTACACTACTGGCGGGCAAGGAAAATCCTTTTAAACAGATACATTATTTTGAGAAGATGGATGATAAAAACCCAGAGTAAAATTTAGAATGAAGCAAAAGAAACGGAAGAGAGGTGAGTAATGAAAATGAACGAGAAAATGGTGGAATTAATAATGAAAAGGGAAGAAAAAAACCTACAGATTTAATGCTGCTCCAACCAAGACTGTTAAAGAGCATGGAATCTGGGTTGGAAAAAAACAAATACATTGCTTGGAAAAAATAAAAATAAAATAAAAAAATAATAAAAAAATAAAAATAAAAAATAGCACAAAAAAAATAATAAAAAATAAAAATATAGTTTCTAAAAAAAAATGTCTCCCATACTAGCAATTAGCAGTATTTTCTCCCAGGTCAGGTACACAGATATTAACAATGAGGGGGAGGAAAAAATAACATGAAAAAAAAAAAATGATCAAAACCTTTTTTTTTTGGAATTTAGGTAAAACCTGACCGCATATTATTACTATAAATTGAAAAAAGGCTTATCCCTAGAACAACAAAAAACAAAAAGAAAAAATATAGTTCTAGGGTCCTCTTTTAAATGCACACAATCCCCTACGTTGGTCTCTAATAGTTACCCAAATTAGGACAGCAACAGGGTGGAGTTTACTAAAGCTGTGGCCCTAAGACTGTACCTGAATTAACTTTTCCCACTAAGAAACCTTCGTTGGAGATATCTGGATTGACCTCTTTTGATCTTGAGATCACCCAAATCGTCCACTTCACTCCTAAGACATCCTGATTTCCAGCTCCCTTGTTACCTCCTCCCATGCTCAACATTAGGACCGCTCTGGAACTCCCCCACCTCAATATGTTAAGCCAGCCCCTACCCTGACCACCACTAGGTGATCCCTAGAAACTCTTTTAATGTTACCTCAGCCAGCTCCATATCAGATAATTCCCAGCAGCTATTATTTTGCACCACCCTCCTCTCCTTAGATCATAAACCCCTTGAGTAGGGCCCTTCTATTCACGCCCTGCACAGACTGTTGTCATTATCTGAATCCTGTTGCACAAACAACCCAACTACCAAATTTTTAACTCCTTCCTGAACCCCAACAGAAGTTTCAGTAGGTGTAAGGGGAGGTCAGGTTTTCCATAAAACCTTCCTTCAGGGGTGATTGGGGTACCACCCGGTGTTCCTGCTATATCCATGCCAAGGGCAAGAGGAGATGTACAATAGACTCCCCGAGGTAGTGTACCCTGCTGATTACCATTTAACCTGATGCTGAAAACAGTGCATCATTAGACATGTGATACCAGCACCAGTACCCTGGTAACTTTGTTTAGGACCAGTTGGGACACTACCCCGGCATCCATTAGACACGACCCCCTCCTGTGCCAGCATTTTTGCCTTTTCCCATAGGACAACACCTTCCTTTCTCCAGCACTCATTTGTACCAGTCATCTGAGGCTCGGACTCAAACCATCAGAACAAGATGGACTGCATGGTGTAACACAGTAGAGTCTGTTAAAGGCTAGTACCCAGATTGACCGAGATATCTGCACAATGTTCCATCCCTGTCATTAGGGATGAGACCAGTGTAAGTTAGATTTTGATGATCCTGGAACTGAGTCATCTACCAATCTATTATGATTCATAGGCAACCTGGATACTACTCTCACCTACCCGGTGCCCCCCCTCCAGCTCCAACGGCAGTCTCCATTAAGCCTCTCTTTATCCTAAGTATGGGAAATAGTCTGAAAACCCGTATTGAAAACCACCTGCCAACAGGTACACTCGATTCTTTATAGAGGCTGCACACCTTCTCCCTCCTTTATCAATTCGGTAATCAGACCATGGTATCCTTCACCCATACAAAATAAACTGCCTATACTATTCGGACAGGACTCACATGAATGACAGGGGCATAGCGTATCACTGGGGCACTGGGCTTCCTGGCATGCAGGACACAGATTAACTGAGGAGAATACGGCATGCCTATACATATATCAGAAGTGAGGGCCCTTGGAACAGCCAAGAGCTGGGAACACCCCATACAATTTTCCTGCACAACTTTTTCTCCAGACTTAACCAAAACTATACAATACGAGGCCAGACCTATACACTTTCAACTTGTATGCAATCCGGCAGGCCCTCGTACTTCACATCTGCAGATAAATCTAAAGGAAATTGAAAAAAATAAGATAAAAATTGCATAATGTGTATCCAACTCGAGGAACTTCTGTTACCAAACACCACTGGCCAAAGGGCAAAGAGAAATCCCTTGCAGCACTGAGAACGCTGAACAGTCGGGGTACAATTCGAGCCAACCTGTGTGCTTTGAAACCCCCAGATATTAGCGACAGATATGCCACAGACACATTAGACCATTCATAACAAATCGTCACGTAAAAACAGTGACACTGGGCAGGATGTAGGTTGGAACTTTACTTGGGGACACACCAATTGCTAAGGGACATTAACATACCTTAGCCTGAGGCAATGAGCAGAGCTGGAACAGCCAGGTGACTAATTACAATAACCGCAGGGGGGTGAAGCAGTCTTAAACACAAGTAATCAGTGGAGCACAGAAACTCGTTTATACCAGAGCTTTATACAGGTTGGATCAGAAAATACCACCCACACTTAGGTAGTCCAAAGCACAGCCGAATGGGCTGACAAATAGAAGCATAAACCACATAATGGTGCTGAACCCAGGGAAAATAATACAAAAATTGTCTATGATTTCCTTTTGGTTCTGAAAGCTGTGAAACCCAATTATCATCTGAAAAACACCAATAAAATTTTGTAGCCAACAGGTAATGAGAACTTTGACATTGCTTTTGTGATTTGAAAATGTTATTTTGCTTCTGTTAACTCCAAAGGTGAGGACATGGCATGTAATTCCTGCACAAAAGTGTGTACTTACCTTCTCTTTACTCCCCCTGCAGTGCTAGAGAAAGTAAAATGCCTGGTATAAATAGCGGTAAAGATAAGAGAAACACTCCTGATATTTCCAGGCAGTAAACTCTGCCCTTTGGCAGACTACTATATATAGGCATATATACATATATATATATATATATACACATATATATATTTATGGTCGGAGCCCTCGGTCCATAACGATGTGAAGGAGCAAAACATAAACACGCCACAAGACAGACAACAAACTAGACCTGAAGTGTGCCCTGGTCTACCGAAAGGTAAGCCCTGGTGAGCTGGGCCGTGAGGCCCTTTCTGCTAGGAGAGTAGTTAAGAAAAGGGCGCTTACCTGAGAAGTAATGGCTGTTTCTGTAGAGAACCATATCAGAGTGTTCTGAGAAAGGGAATGGGTGGGCGGGTACGGCGCGCTAGAACCGACACCAGCCTCGTGGAGAGGTCTGGTATTTATACCCTCCGGGCTCCTCCCATAATTGCAGGCCACCATGCTGGCCTTCCTATTTATGGTCGGAGCCCTCGGTCCATAACGATGTGAAGGAGCAAAACATAAACACGCCACAAGACAGACAACAAACTAGACCTGAAGTGTGCCCTGGTCTACCGAAAGGTAAGCCCTGGTGAGCTGGGCCGTGAGGCCCTTTCTGCTAGGAGAGTAGTTAAGAAAAGGGCGCAAAAGACTTGTTTTTAGGGAGGTAATGGTTTATTTGTTTGGTAGCGGCAACTGCTACAAGGCAAGGTTACTGAAGGCCCGGGACATTTCGGTCTGGGGATCGGGAATGTAACGGGCAAAACAGGTGGACTTCCATCGTCCCATCCTCCTGATCACGTGATCGGGGACTCCATTGCGGGAGGCCGCGGAGGCTGCTCCGATGCGAAAGGAGTGACCTGAGAATTTCGCTGGGTCAAGACCTAAGTTGCGGAGGAGAATCCTGACGTGCGTGACGAATTGATTGCTACTAAGGGGTCTGACCGGAAATGGTAGCAACGGGCTGTCAGGTGAGGGATCAGGTAGGTGTGCTAGTAGCTGATCTAGAACTGCCACGGGGCACCAGGCGTTGAGAGTTTCGAACAGTTTGATGTCGATGCCTGGGCCAGTCTGCTGCGTTTTGGATGCCTCGAGGTGCAGGATGAAAAAGGTCTGATGGCGTACGAGGTGCCGCCTGCGTAGCGTCTTGCAGCTAGGGCCAGTAACTGAAAACTCGCTGGGCCGTAAGAAGCCGTAGAAGGCCAGGTACATGGCAGCCTGGATGACCAGGCTGGGAAAAAGGCCAAAAGGGGAATGCGAGAGCATGATCGATAAATCCCGGAAAATGGCACCGGTTACTGGGAGGCGTTTGGCATTGACCTGCGGCTGTTTTTTTGAGGATGCCGCGCAGGATTGCCTTGACTGCGTGGGAAGCGAACAAAGATGGTTTAGAAGGGTCTTGTAAGGAAATGAAGTGCTGGATACCGGCTAGATAAAGTTTGATGGTATTGTGTGATAACGCCAGCCGAGTGTAGCAGTGGGAAATGAAGGCTAGGATATGGTGGAGGTCCCCTGGTGACCCCCCGTGGCATGTGTCCAGAAACCGTAGGTACGTCCTCCAAGCAGCTTGGTAGGCTTTCAGCGTGTTGTGTGACAATGAGAGGTTTATGAGACTGGTGGCGCCGTGAAGGTGGTGACTCAGACTGGGGTTAGTTGAGACCAGTGAGGGATAGCGGACATGGTCGGATCGGGTCCGGATTCTTGTAATGCATGATGTGGGGGTGGCGGGGGCGACAGCTGGTGGAGTGGGGGTAACTTGCTGGAGCTCCAAGGTCCCCACTCTGGCCTGGACGTCAGAGATGGTAGTTGATAGGGAGGAGACCAGCGTGTGTAGCTGGGACACTGCCGAGGCAATTGATTGTAGTGATGCCTGCGTGTCTGGTGGGTTTGGTGGGGATGGGCTTGGGAACAGTAGCCTGAACAGTTCAGCTTTCCTGGCCGTGATGGGGTAGGGGATGTTCCTGCGCCTCAGCTCGGCTGAGAGTCTGGGGATGGTCCAAGCTCTGAAGGCTTGTGCGAAGTTGTCTGCCGGGCCCGCTTCGGGAGGTGATGGGGCGGGGTTGAGATTGTCGCTGCCGGCCAGAGACATGGCGTCTGCTAGAATAAAAGAGGGGGGGGGGATGCATGTTTCTCTCGTTTACTTTTTTTTTTTTTTTTTTTGAGTTTTAAGTTTTGAAGGGCAGGAGAGGATGTATCTGTGTTTGTGGATTGCGGAAATATGAAGGGGGGAGGGGGGGCAGGGCGGGATGCCTGTGTGACGGGCATTGGGGACAAACGGTTTGCGCGCGTGCGCTGAGTGGGATGTTCCATGGGCCTATATGTAAACTCGGAGGATGCGTGACACCCGAGGTAAGCCAGGAGGTGACTGGCCGGGTGGCTGATGCTCGGGTGTCCGTCTGTGCTCGGCACGGACTGGTTAACCAGAGCCCCCCCAGGGCGGCACTGGGGGGAGTGGCTACTGATTGGTTTGCTAAGTAGGAATGTTTCGATCTGTAGTAATTTGACGTGGGTTCGGTCAGCTAATACTTGCACTGCCAGCAAGTCATGAGATTAGGTGACCTTGTCTGCGTAGTGAAGGCTTGTGCTTCGAAAAATAGAGTGATATGCATAGAAGTATGTGACAGTTACTAACGCCTGGAAATTTTTATCAAAACTATGGTGTTCTGCGTGGATGGGAAGGGGAGATGTGTGAACGAAGCAGGATACCGTTCGACGGTATGGTGAGAATCGGGGATGCGCGTGAGCGCTGGGTGAGTTTGTTTCATTGGCCTGTGGAACTCAAAGAATGCGTGACAACCGAGGTAAGCCAGGAGGTGACTGGCCAGGTAACCGATGCTCGGGTGTCCGTCTGTGCTCGGCACGGACTGTTTAACCAGAGCCCCCCCAGGGCGGCACTGGGGGGAGTGGCTACTGATTGGTTTGCTAAGTAGGAATGTTTCGATCTGTAGCAATATGACGTAGGTTCGGTCAGCTAATACTTGCACTGCCAGCAAGTCATGAGATTAGGTGACCTTGTCTGCGTAGTGAAGGCTTGTGCTTCGAAAATAGTGTGACATGCATAGAAGTATGTGACAGTTACTAACGCCTGGTGCTGAGCCGAATAAGTATGTGTGACAGGGATATGTAGTGAAAAGGTGTGTGAAGAGAATGGAAAACTGAAACAACGACTACCTACGCACCGCTTGCTGCCCTAGTGATAGAGTCTCTGTTGGGGTCAAGCCTGGGAGACCTGGTGCCTATGGTGGGGTGACATGAAATTATTTGTGAGAGATGGGTTGCAAGAGCTGATTCGGGGCCGTAGTTGACCCCCTGGTGAAGAGATGCAAGCCCTCGAATTTACCTGGCAAGAGAAAGGGGGTGGTCCGATCCTGTTGTATAGGAGACCAAGGGACGACTTACTGACCTAAGGGAAAGGTGAAAAGGGATAGAGAAAGGCGTGAGTAGCTGAAGTTTGCTACTGGGGAAGTTGTGGCAGCGAGGCCAATGGAGATCGAGCTGCAACGATTGCAGAGGTATGTAGGAGGTGGATGTGGGAGCCGTGACACAAACCTGCGGTGAAGCAAGATGTGCGGGGGGCGGCTGTGCCTCACATTGGCTGGGTTGCCGTGGAAGGCAAGGAGTGGACTGTCTTGCTGAGGTTTGCAAGGTGTGGGGGCCCATTTACACGAACTTGCGGTGGTTGCAAGAAGTGCGTGGGGAGTGCAGTGACATGCTCTGGTGGGTGTGTGTGTGATTTATTTTGCAAGGTATGGGGGCCCATTTACACGAACTTGCGGTGACTGCAAGAAGTGCGTGGAGAGGGCAGTGACAGATGCTCTGGTGGGTGTGTGTGTTCTTTTTTTTTTTTTTTTTTTTTTTTTGGGGGGGGGGGGGGCAGGGGGGGGGGAGGTGTTTGTGGTGGACGTGTGAGTGAGGGGATGCTTGCACTGGGTAGCGGGCGTAACAACCAGTGGAAGTGGGGTGAATTGTGGGGTGGAAAACAAGCAAACAATAGCATGGTAGTTGAAATGACTCAGTGGAAAAAACAGGGGTTTCGACGTAGCGACGAAAAAGCATAAATCCTACCTGCGACGCTGAAGCGGAACGAACTGGGGGTGCGATCGGGAATCGAATCCGTAATCTGGAACGAGGAGCGTCGGACAACTCAGGAACGTGTACTGAGTTGCTTGTCGGCCTGGTGACGTGTAATACGGCGCGCTAGAACCGACACCAGCCTCGTGGAGAGGTCTGGTATTTATACCCTCCGGGCTCCTCCCATAATTGCAGGCCACCATGCTGGCCTTCCTATATATACACACATATATATATATATATATATATATATATATATATATATATATATATATATAAGCATTGCTTTCTCTACACCGCATAAAAGGTTAACTAAACTAGATACTTTCACCTGAACATTTACTGCAAATATACAAGCATAGGCTCACTGTTTCTGTTTAGTCATACCTGAGAGCATTTAAAAAACAATCTTTTTAATATGTTATGTTTTTAAATCCTTTTATGTTTTTAACATCTCTGAAGGCATGCAGTGCATACATAAAAAGGTTACAAAGGGTAGACTTTCAGGATTTGTATGTTTTCTACCAAAAGCACCTAGAATTGTCAACACAAGAACATGAGTATTGTAATCTGTTATATGTCAAGTGTCAGATGCATGTTAGTGAGTTTTTTAAACTTGACACTATGGATTTACTAAAGACAAATAGACTATGCAATCTACAAGTGCAGTTGCACTTATTTTCCTTAGTAAATGTAGTGAAGCTTCATTTTGTAAAGAACACCCAATCAGGTGCAAGGAAAATAATAAAACAGAATTTTTGATTGCACATGATTGGATGATGGAAATCAGCGTAGCTTTACCACATTTACTAAGCTCTGGGGAATATGAGTGCAACTGCATTTGCAGAGTGCACAGTCTATTTGCCTTTAGTAAATCCGCCGCCACAGTTTGACTGTTAACAGGTCTGGCTTCTTCATCAGGCATTATACAGTTATACAATTCATACATCTTTATTAACTTAACCCTATCCCGCCCGAGCTCTAGCCGAAAGAGGGCTACAGCGCAGGCTTAAAATGCCAGGAGGGCTGCCCGCATGCCAGTGCCATCTATCAGTGCTACCAATCAGTGCCCATCAGTGCCTCATCATCATTGTCACTTATCAGTGTTGCTTATCAGTGCCCATCAGAATCTGGTGCAGCTGTGCTTAGAAACCAATCAGCTTCCAGGTTTTGGGCCCCTTTCACACAGGCACCGCTTGCTCAGCAGGGGATCTCTCCACTGATCTCCGCTGAGCAGGTGGATGACAGGTCTGAGTCCACCCCACTATGCACCCCACCCCACTATTTTTAGCAGCGCTTTAGCGTAGTTTTAGCGGGGCTGTTCGGTTGCTAGCGGGTGCTTTTAACCCCCGCTATCGGCTGAAAAAGGGTTAAAACTGCTCGCACATCGGCGGTTTGGCGGCGCTGCCCCATTGATTTCAGGAGATTTCAATGGGCAGGGGCGCTCTAGGAGTGGTATATACACCGCACCTACAGCGCTGCTTGCAGGACTTTTTTTTACTGTCCTGCCAGCGCACCACTCCAGTGTGAAAGCACTCTGGCTTTCACACTGGAGAGACAGGAGAGGCTCTTTACAGGCACTATGCAGGCGCTATTTTTAAAGTAAAGCGCCTCAGTGTGATAGTAGCCTTACTTTATTACATTTTATTTTACACATATTTTGAATTGGTCCCTTTGCCACTTGGACCATGGAACATGTGTTTGTATTCCAGAGTTGACATGTATATATTAATAAAATAGTGCAGCGCTAAATCTAAAAATATCAAATAACAAATCACAAACACCAATGATAAGTGTCCATATAAAGTGCTGAAGTTGAACAATCATATAGGTGACTTTGTGAAGAGCCTCCACCACTGGTAGTATTAGCAGCTCACCTCCCAGAGTGGACCCCTGTAAGAATAGGGTCACAAGCGCTTTCCCCTAGATGGGGTGAGTAATGCTGTGAAGATGGGTGGAATCACCAGGATGGGCTAATAGGAGAAACAAATCCTCTGCACGCTCCAAATCCCTCCAAGCATAAAGGACAAAAGCTCCGGTATCATGATTAAGCATGAAATAAAAAGAGTATATAGTGCTCTCTGCCAGAATGGTTATTTATTGCATATAAAAAGAGAATAAAACTTACAACCGCGGCACTGTAACCCAGTGCCAAGTATACAGGCATATACGATAAGAATCAGCGATAGCAGCGGGTGACGTCACTTAATTCCATTCCGTCAGTACGATTTATGTCCCAGGGGTTGGGACTTCGTCAGTGGATGCAGAAATGACGTCGGCCACCCGGCTAGTTACTGTGTAAACAGAGATCAACATCACATGGTATACCAGGTCGGCTCTCTACTAACCCGGAAACTCCCAGGAAGTGTCCACACATACCGAAATTAGAAACATCCGCAGTTTGAAATCCCACAAGACATTCTGCTTGCTTAATCAATAAGCATGATTCAATATAAAAAAATGTATTAGAATATTGAGAACTTTTCCCCATGCCTTAAAAGACTATATATTAAAACCATTACCGTTATCATGGTATAAATTTTAAATATAAAAAATATATAAAAATTAAGGAATTTAGAACTGACATAACATCAATTTGCGGCCATACACAATAGAACACTTTAAACAATGAATTGTATTATATTAAAAACAACAACAGCAGCCAAATACACATTTAACGATCAGATATGAAAGAATTATTATCAAAATCAACATTTAATCCTGCAGGTACTAAGACCTTTGTCTTATGTATCCAGTAAGATTCCCTGCAGCTTAGTTGATGTAAAAAAAATTACCCTCTCGCCAATGTTTAGTGACCCTCTCTATGCTCCAAAATCTAAGGCCATGAGGATCCTGATTATGAAATAATTTAAAATGCCTAGAGACATGAGTCTTTAACCCTTTTTTGATGTTGTTTACATGTTCCCCTAAACAGACATGTAAAGGTCTGGAGGTCCTACCAATGTATTGCAAACAGCCATCACATTCAAGCATGTAAATAACACCAACAGTATTACATGTAATCAATTGCTGAATAGAATAATTTTTATTGGTGTGGCAACAAATTCTTTACCCTTTTTCTGTTAACTTTCGAATGCCTACAGGCTGTACAACGCCCACAGGCATAGAAACAACTAAGGAAAGAGAATAACCTGTTTTCAGACTGAATAGGGGGATTAACAACTCCTGGGGCTAGGGGAGTTTTTTTATATATAAATTACTGGCAGCACCAGGTGTTAACCTTATCCTGTTTGAGTATAGACCAATTTTTTGACACTATCTTTTCAAACTTCTTATATTGGACATTATAGTCCAACACCATTTTAAAATTATTCACATCATTTTTAAGGTCCCTGTTTATACTAGACACTAACACGTGTCTGTCAGTAGTCCTCACTTTCTCAATTTCTCCAACCAGGTTATCTTTATCATACCCCTTCTGCTCAAACCTAGAGGCTAAAACCTGAGACTGAGAGACAAAGTCCCTATCTCGAGTACAATTTTGTCTCTGTCTAATGAACTGCCCCCTGGGGATGTTGCACAACCACACCCAGTGGTGTCAACTCTCCAGGAGATGTAGGCATTCCGATCTGTTGGTTTAAAATAGTTACACATCTTAAAACACTCATTGTCCATAGAGATTTCCAAGTACAAAAAGACCATGCTTTCCATATTAATCCATGTAAGGGAGATGTATTGTGTTGTTATTAATTGTCTGACTAAACCTATCCAAACTAGACATCTCTCCTTCCCAAACCATAATGAGATCATTAATAAATCTCCTGTAACAGACAAGTTCAGGGGGGCGATTCTTAAAGACTGCTTCCTCCTCCAGTGGGCTATAAATAAATTGGCCACACTGGGAGCAAAAGGGAGTACACTTCAGAGACTCCAAAACCTGAATTTCGTATATTTAAGAGAGGCATCTGTTTTTACAACTACAACTCTAGCAGAGACCGATTCGATCCCATTCACGATTGGTCTGCTTGGAGGGTTGACACTGTCCTTATCGATTTTTGGGAGAAAATAAATAATAGGGGTTCTACAAAAAGAGGATCCAGATAAGCAGCCTCCTTTTTACTGAGAACACCCTTAACAAACTCAACTATGGTGTGTAGTTCATCTTTGAACTCCATCATAGGATCCTTATTCAATAATTTATACGTGTCACGATCTTTGAAAAAGCAACCCATCTCTGCTTGGTAGTATGTCTTACTTAAGACAACTGGAAGGAAAAATCCCCCACGTTGGGGACAATTGGGTTAGAACATGAGCTCCAGTGGGAAAAATGGTATATAAAAAATGTGTGACCTCCCGTAAGGCTTACCTGGCGCCTTAGGATCCGTGTGACTTCCAGCGGAGTCTCTCTGGCACACCCTATGGAAAGTGGATGGTGTCTTCCTTACTAAAAACTCTCCACGTGGGAATACCATACTTTTTATCTTCAGGATATAAATCATTGTGGTAAATATAAATCTTATGGCGTTCTGTTATTTTTGCTCCCAACTTGGGAGCCTTTCTACTTTGTAAACTGTACTTTGCCACTAACATTGACATTTTATTCCTTCTTGTCTAGCAGACTTTTTTCCCTCTGAGGAAGACCCTTTTGTTGGGTTGAAACGCGTCAGAGATATCTTCTCATTTATACGACAGACTTTGTATTTTACTGTTGTTATGTGAACTTTAGTCTGCTTTATGTTTATCCATGTTTTTTTATATACCATTTTTCCCACTGGAGCTCATGTTCTAACCCAATTGTCCCCTTTTTTTATTTAATAAACTTTAAAACTTTTTTACATATTAACTCTGACTTTTTCATTGTACGCTGCCTAAAAACCCCAACGTGGGGGATTTTTCCTTCTTGCTATCCTTTAGGGGTGAGCAGCACTCTTTTGACCTTTGGGTCTGTGTCTTCCCTCTGCTATACTTAAGACAACTGAACCACCTCCCTTATCCGCAGGGCATATGATGATTTCCTTTTGCTTCTCTAAAGACTTAATGCCATTCCTAATGTACTGGGGATCTACCAATTTCCTCACTTTAAGACCATCCAGATCCTTAACCACCATATACTTAAAGACCTCTAGGAATTTATTATCCGCGTTGAGAGGGTTAAATGTCGCTTTATTGCGAAGTTTAGAATGCCAAAAAATATTTTTTGATATTAAGGTTCCTAATATATTTTTGTACACTTACATACATCTGAAATTTGTTGAGATTTTTGATTGGGGCAAAATTAAGGCCTCTATCCAAAACTTGTATCTCATCATCATTCAGAGATGCCACTCAGATTATATATTCCTGTTCCTATTGGGATTTTGACATTTTGAAATCACCTACCCTCTCTCCTTCTTCTCTTTCTTTTCTTTTGCATTGTGGGCCACCCCAAAAATCCCCTCCCTCATAGGAAGCATGATTTTGTAAAGGCGCAAATCTATTATGGATGGGCACTTGCCCACCGTGGGGATATGGTGATCTCCCCCTATTGGAATAACTCCCACGAGATTCTGAATAGTGGCGAGTATTTTCCCAATTTCGGGATGATTCATTATGGAGATGTATGATGACCCATGTATGACCCATGTCATCATACATCTCCAGGTTACCCTTTGGTTGGATCGGTGTTTCACCTTTACCCCTACAGTGGGTTCATGTGTTTTTGACCATTATATGGTCCTACACATCTGGTAAGAGTACCCTTTTTGTATGGTGGAGGATCTGTCACTGTGAAATTTATCAAGATTCTACAGTCACTGGGTGTTCTCATCCACATCACCTTACAAATTTATTTTGGATATGAACTTTCATATATATATATATATTTTTGCGCTGCACTTATTTTCTCTTTACACAAGATAAATCATTAGCATGATCAGTGGACTGGTTTCTTGAGAAAATCTCAGATTTTAACCTCACGTTTTTCCAAATACTGGAAAACATCCATAATTGCTGCTTGATTAGGATAAGTTGAATGTGTAAATATAAATAAATAAATAGCAATCAGCGCAATTAAAATTCTATACCAACAAGCTGCTGAACACTCAGGGTCAAACTATCAAATCCCTCAAAGTAATCATATTAATAAAATAGTGCAGCGCTAAATCTAAAAATATAAAATAACAAATCACAAACACCAATGATAAGTGTCCTTATAAAATGCTGAAGTTGAACAATCATATACCGTATTTATCGGCGTATAACACGCACTTTTTCCCCTTAAAATCGGGGGAAAGTCGTGGGTGCGTGTTATACGCCGATACCCAAAAAAAAAATGACAAAAATCGGTTGCGGCGCCGAAAAAATGGCGACCGCGGCCGAAAAAGGCCGAACCGCGGCCGAAAAAGGCCGGAAAAAGCCGAAGCGCGGCCGAAAAAGACCGAAGCCGGCTGTTCAGCTCCGCTCGTAGTCCCGCCGCCCGGCGCTCGCTCCCGAAACAGCCGGGTGGCGGGACTCCGAGCGGAGCTAAACAGTCGGCTCGGTCTTTTTCGGCCACACTTCGGCCTTTTTCGGCCGCGGTTCGGTCTTTTTCGGCCGCGCATGCGCGGTATTTCACGCGGCGGGAAATTTAAACGAGAGCAAGCCGCAAATGACACTAGCAAGCTGCAAATGACGCCGGGCAAGCTACAAATGACGCCGGGCAAGTTACAAATGACGCTGGGCAAGTTACAAATGACGCTGGGCAAGTTACAAATGACGCTGGGCAGGTTGCAAATGACGCTGGGCAGGTTGCAAATGACGCTGGGCAGGTTGCAAATGACGCTGGGCAGGTTGCAAATGACGCTGGGAAAGGCTGCAAATGCCGCTGGGCAGGCTGCAAATGATGCTGGGAAAGGCTGCAAATGACGCTGGGAAAGGCTGCAAATGACGCTGGGAAAGGCTGCAAATGACGCTGGGAAAGGCTGCAAATGACGCTGGGAAAGGCTGCAAATGACGCTGGGAAAGGCTGCAAATGACGCTGGGAAAGGCTGCAAATGACGCTGGGCAAGCTGCAAATGACGCTGGGCAAGCTGCAAATGACGCTGGGCAAGCTGCAAATGACGCTGGGCAAGCTGCAAATGACGCTGGGCAAGGCTGCAATGACGCTTAAATGTAAGTTTTTTTTTTTCCTAAACTTCTCTCCTAAAACTTTTTTTCCTTAAAATTCCCTCCTAAACTTGGGGTGCGTGTTATACGCCGGTGCGTGTTATACGCCGATAAATACGGTAAGTGACTTTGTGAAGAACCTCCACCACTGGCAGAGTGAACCCCTGTAGGAATAGGGTCAAAAGCGCTTTCCCCTAGATGGGGTGAGTAATGCTGTGTAGATGGGTGGAATCACCAGGATGGGCTAATAGGAGGAACAAATCCTTCTCTGCATGCTCCAAATCCCTCCAAGCATATAGGAGAAACTCTCTGGTATCACGATTAAGCATGTATATACCCTTAACTTAATAGTGCTTAAACCTTTTTTTTTAAATCACACTGCAATACATTGCAGGACTCTGAACCGGCAGCACTGAAAACACTTTTTTTGACTTTGATGTTTCCATGTGAAATAAGGTATGCATTATTATACATGTATGTGAACGGGTCCTAAGAATTGACCAATCTTGACCAGTAACAGGATAAATTAATTTAGTACTGGTAGAGGGTGGGATCACGTATTTTTGCATACGTTCGGTAATCGTGTGTATTATCTTATGTTGATAAAGCTGAATAATGTGTGTTTTATTGGTATGTGACATGTTCCTTCCTATCTTTTACACTACAGAGGAGCAAATGGAGGCACGTCCAGAAAAGTGGTCTTTGCCACGTCCTGAAAAGATTCATCATGTGGTAGAAGATTTCCTTACAGACTGGACTGCGCCTAGTGCTCACTTGTTGCCACTTCGTCGTTTTCTAGAAAACTGTCTACAAACAGACCTCAGAGCTTTCTATGCAGGTCTGTATAAGAAATGCATGGGAAGCTGCAAGTGTGCGCTTATTGTGCAGTGGTAAAAAAGTCAGAATTCTTGGGAAATTTCTGGATTCCTATTTGGTACAGTTTTTTTTTTTCTTGTTTAATAATAACAGATTTTATTTAGGGCCCGTTCACACCAACAGCTGTGTTAGAACATAGCTCCTGGTGTTCCATGTGATGACAGCGGTGCTGTGCATTATTTACATTTGTTCTGTGGAAATTTTATTGAATTGTCACAAAGTGGAATGTGGTTCAGCTGCATTTTAACCATCTACCCAAAGCATAGCAAGGTAAGGGGCTCAAACACATGGAATGGCCAAGATGCTTTGATTTGTGGGCGCAGCAACCTATCAGTTTGGTGGTGGTACGCTAATGTTTATAAGTAAGAAATTTTGAACTGGCAATGCAGCTCTTTGATTAACTTGAAAGGGGTTCATTGGTCCATCAAAATACCTATACAGTAAAACATGTGAAACAACTAATTTTCTATAACCTTAGAGTGCTGTATGTGTATATGAGAGGGATTGCTTCTGAATACCGTGTGGTATAGCTAAGTAATACAGTACAGTAAGTCATGGGACACTACAAAATAAGGGGTATACCAGGGATTACCATCTGGTTTTTTTCTTGTACCCTGTCTATCACCTTTACTTTTTTCAATGTATTTGTCAAATTAGGACCATGCAATTGTACAGGCCCAAAATCTTCCCTGGCCACTGGTATATCTGACAATGAAGCCGTTTTCTGTGACTTCCCAACTGTGATCGCTAGTGGTAAATTGTCAGGTACCTCTGACATTTACTTCAGACACACATTCAGAACTGGCTACCTCTTTTTTCCCCATAGTTCCCAAAACAGAGGAAAATCACAGCTCAGTATAATACTGTGAAAAAGTTCTTAACCACACTTATGACATGATTTACAGTTCCTCTAGGTGTTTCCTCTAACAGCACTGCAGTAGGATAGTCTTTAACATCGTCATGTATACAGATTACTCCTATTCGGTCTGAGCCAAGCTTTGTAGGGTCCCCCAGAATGGCAAATCTAAAGGTAATGAGATTTACCCAAGGTTAACTTCTTCCTGTTTTTAAGGGCATGGTGTGCATATTCTGCAGATATTGCTTGACAGATATTGCTTTCATCTGTAATATATTTCACTGTATCTGCTTGCTGCTGTGTTACGCTGTCTCTGTGAGATTAACAAGTGGTGTAGTGACTCTATGCTTTATATGCATTTGTCTGTGATATCAGCTGTGCCTCTGGTCCATGATACATGAATCTATCCTTGAAAGAATCTGATATCATTACTTCTAACAAAACCGGAACTGCCTTTAAATGTGTGATAGAGGACTTGCTGTGATGCATAGTGCTCCAAGACTTTTTCTGTGGCTGCTGATTGATATCAGCTGTGCTCCTGGTCTGTGACACATAAATCTTTCTTTGAATGAATTTTATACATTGTTTTCAACAGAAACGGAACTGCCTTTAAACCTCTGACAAAAGATTCACAGCGGTGCACAGTGCCCCAATATCTGTTGCTAGTTGATTCACTGTATCTATGGTGTCTATGGGGTCTAAGGAAGAAATTTGTATTACATTTTGATACATTGTCTACAACAGATACGGAACTGCCTCTAACTTTCAAGAGGGGATCTAGTGCTACGTATAGTGTTTAAAGATCTGCTGCCTGCATGTCTAAATTCATGTTCTGAGTTTAAAAGGAAAAATCTCTCTACATGAGGACTTATTATCAGTGTTTATTTCTGAATGTAGTCTCTAGTCACTTTATTAGTTCATGGATATATTCATAACTATCTGTGTGTGTGAATATAATAGTATCCACATCCCAGATTAGTTTATTCAGAATTTGAATGTGCCGTTATGACATATTGGTGCAACATGGATACTTTGAATGCCCTTTTTGCCTACAGGAATGTCCTGCATTTTTAACCTAATAATGCTGCAGCATAATTTTTAATATCTATATTCAGTGAGATATAGTGAGTAAGTTAGGATTTATTATTTTCCTTCATTGACATACATCTAGGATATTATGTATGTGGCCCCTCCCCCTACGTTTCAATAAAGCCAGTTTCAAATTTTGTATCATAAGCCGTGGCTGATTCTTTCCCTTTTTTGCTCTCCCGGGGCTCCCTTGTCCCATATTTTCTTTTTCTATGTAGTATCTTGCTTATGTGGTAGGTATCCCGTCTTCCATAGACGAACCGGCTGATACTTTATTATCTTTATATTTAGGTGAGGGATTCTAGGACTCTTTTATCTTTACTTTCACACTGGGGTGCTTTTCAGGCATTTTTATGCTAAAGATAGCGCCTGTAAAGCGCCTGAAAAGCGCCTCTCAAGCCACCCCAGTGTGAAAGCTTTCACACTGGGGCGGTGCGCTTGCAGGACGAGGAAAAAAAGTCCTGCAAGCAGCATCTTTGGGGCATTGCGGGAGCGGTGAATTCACTGCTCCAAAAATGCCCCTGCCATTGAAATCAATGGCCAGCACTGCCGAAGCACCTGCAAAGCACTTCGGCAGTGCCGCTTTGCAAACGCTTTTAACCCTTTGTTCGGCCGCTAGCGGGGGTTGAAAGCACCCCATTAGCGGCCGAAGAGCCACAAAAACAACGCCCCCTGCCCCAGTGTGAAAGTGCCCTTACTGTTCCCTTGGAGATTGCCATGATCAATTCTTACTTCTTCCTCCCCTCCACTCCTTGCCATGCTCAGCTTCTTCATTGGCTCCTTTTTTGCCCCCTGTGGTCCAGAGCCAGTTGCCATTGTGGCTCCTTTAACCACCCCTTCCCCGAAGTCTATGTTCTGCTGATATTCTGCCTTCTTTTTCTTCGATCATAGTCCATGATCAGTTTGAATTTTCCCCACCATGGTCACTTTTAATGCAATGGCACACTTTACCAAATATTGCCCAGCTAATTGCCCAGTAATGCACTCCACTGAATTGTGTACCACTCAAAAGCCAGAAATCATTCAACCAAAATGTGTATATATTGTGAGGCACTGGCAGGATTGAGGATGGTGCATATATGTCACCTGGGTTTCTTGCCTATACATGGTGAGAGGCTCCAGGGTTTGTATCAGGTATGGAGAAAACAAAGAGTTTATTGAGTGATCTTGATAGGTTCCAGTCCTGAGTCCTGGACCCCGGAGGTTTTGTAGAGCTTTGGGTGAGATAAGCCTCCATCCACATCTGACCTGCTTGCCAGACCTCATTATTGATCTTAGCTGATCACATGTCTTTTTATATGTAAGCTGACTGATGCTTGAAACTCTTTTTGTCTGCTGTGAGAGCCTGTTGTTGGGTAAAAAGGCTACTGCTAACAGAATACTAAAAAAAAAAAAGTATATGAGCTGCCTGTTAGTCAGGAATCAACTTGGGTATTGTTATTGGCCTGGACAAGGAGATGCTTTCTTTGGTTTATGCTATGAACTTTCTGCACAATATCCTCCTGCATGGAGGAATATTATACTCCTGTATGTTGAATAATAACGTAGAACAAACATGCTTGGACTGTTTCTAAGTTTCTCTGTCTTCTGGATGATTTACTGCTACCAATACATGTTAAGTCCCACCTATATATGCTCTTTCTTAGAGCTTTTTCCTGCTTAAAGTTAGCCATACACCACTGGCTAAAAAAAGAGTTTTTGGCCGGTCCCTGCTAAACCGGTTGAGTTCTGATTAGCGTATGGTCAACCTAAGGTCCTGTTAATGTTCGATCTTGCTGTGTTCGGCTTTCTTTTTTTTTTGTGAAAGAAGTTTTTATCTGATATGCTCTTAGTTTTTACTTTCTTTCTTCTTTTGTAGATTCATGCTTTGCACTTTATTTGTTGCATGGGAAAATACCTGTCTTCTGCCAGCTGGGTTATCTACAGAACCAAGGACTTTTAAGAAAAGAGCAACAAAGACAAAATTCTAATAAGACCTACACACTGAGAACTGACATAACAGCTGAAATACCATATAAAATGCAACAAAAGGATGAACTCTGACATTTCCAAAAATTGAATTGGGATCTATGGACATTCCAGCAGGCAGTACTATAAATGATAATTTGTTAAACTCAGGAAACTGCATTCATTATTGCTGAAGTAAAATCAAGGTTTTCATCTCTAAATTAATTAATAAAGCATTAGATAGAACAACGAGGCTGTACAAATAGCAGTATACTAAAGCAACCAATCATTTATGCACTCTCTGCATAAGTAACATTGTGTGCAACTAAAAGAGACCAATCATTTTCAGAGGTTTAAATACAGTCTCTTAGGCTGGATTCACACCTATGCACTTTTAGTGTATTTTGCAGATTTGCACAACAGAACGTGTTCCATGGGAAACAATGTTAAATGGACTGTAGTGCAAATCTGCAAAATGCAAAAAGCACTAAAACTGCATAGGTGTGAATCCAGCCTTAAAGCCTCTTGAGGAAAGCAAAAGAAGGAAACATTAGAGGTAGAGCTGAATAAAGATTTATTAGAAGAGGCTTTCAGTGGTTAAATGTTCCTTTCACAGAGACAAACAATTCCACAGCAGTGCATTATTTATTTTTGTGAACTGAACTTTTTGGTGCAGATATTATCTAGAGATAATATAATAAAGGAATGTCAAATAAAGCTTACGTTACTGTATATTTTATTTGATACAATCAACTTTGGATTTAACAAAACTATAAAAAAAGTGAGACATTTTCTAATCTAGCCAAACAATGGGATTGATTTACTAATGGCAAATATATTGTGCACCGCAAGTGCACTTGCTCCAGCGCTTAGTAAATGAGGTAAAGCTTCAATTTGCAACGAATACTCAATCACACGCAAGCAAAATGAAAAAACTGAATTTTTGCTTGCACAGGATTGGATGACAGAAATCAGCAGAGCATTCCCTCATTTCAGAGCTTCCCCTCAGAGCAACTGCACTTGCAGTACACAGTATACTTGCCTTAAAGTGGAAGTAAACTTCAATCGCTAAATTTTCTCTATAGGGAAGCTTATAATAAGGCTTACCTATAGGTAGTGTCAATATCTCCTAATCATACACTGTTTAGGAGATATTTACTGTACATGCAGCCAGCAACATCACTGGCACATGCACTCTGAATGAACAACCACATGTGAACGGTGGCTCCTGCGCGCATGCATCATCATCACAGAGCTGGATTCTGCAAACCCGGAGGCAAGACGAGAAAAACTCACCCAAGCTCTACCGCTATATAGTATAGTTGGTGTGTAGAGTAGTCGGTGCTGTGGCTAATTAAGCTCACAAAAGATCCATAGATCCATCGACAGCTTCTCCATAGAAAATATTTATTTGAGCATTACAGCAATAACATCATCCAAAAAGCATAAAAATATGACATTAAAAACAAGTATATATAAGGGAAGCAGCCCTTATGAGGTATGAAGGGCATAAATCACTCAATTAAAAAATCAACCCATTAATTGGTTACAGGAGGAGATGGCCAGGCATGGGCCAAACAAACACACAAAAACAGGGGATTTCAACAAAAAACATGAAATGTTAACCATTACAGACCCACTGATACAACAGTGGAAGATTTGCAATAAAAAATCAATAATTGCTATACTTCAGAGCATTATTTCAAAAACAGTCTAACATCCATCCTATTGTTCATACCCAACAGCATTCTGGTATTTAAACGTTTGTATCCACCACACTTCCTGTTGCAGCAGGGTGCGATGGGTATCCCCCCCTCTTGTAGACCGTTTAACATGTTCTAAACCAAAGAAAGAAAAAGTATCAAGGTTACCTCCATGTACTGTCATGAAATGTTTAGATACATTAGAAATATTTTTGGCATTTAGATTGACAGTGTCATTATAGTGTTTAGAGAGCCTGATTCGTAGGTGGCGAATGGTGCAACCCACATAATGTATCAAGCACAAGCACTACATTCCACTACATAAACCACTGATTTAGAGCTGCAATTAATAAAATGAGTGTAGGTTTTGCCTGTGGAAAAAGAGGTGACAGTTTTGTTTTTTTTGTGTCTTCTACATTGTCTACATGTGCTGGTGCCACAAGGAAAAGATCCAGTGGTACTTAGCCATGTCCTTGGGGGATGATGAGGATGAAAAAGGCAAGGAGATAGGATAGATCCCAGTGTGGGAGCACTTCTACTGGGAAAAACTATAACCCTGTTGTAAAATGTTCATACAATGTCGTATCCGCATATAGAATGGGAAGGCACTTTTTGACAATTGCTACAATTTGGTTATATTGTCTAGAGTAAGTAGTAACAAAATGTATTTTATTTCTATTAAGGGGACTGTCTTTTCATACTAGGGCTCTCTGCATTTATTAGCATGCTACCTTTTTCTCCGCCTTGATCCTGCCATTATCAATCAAATGTTTTTTATATCCTCGCCTCATTAGTCTTTATGAGACTACAGCACATTCTTTCTCATAATCTTCATGATCAGGGCAGTTCCTTTTTGCTTGCACAAACTCCCCCACTGGTAGTGCATGTATGGTATGAAAGGGGAGACAACTCGTAGCAAGCAAATGTGAATTGCCAGTACATTGCTTTCTGAAGGTTTTTGTAGTTACCCTGCCACTGTCAATGTGTCCAGTAAGTGTTATATCCAAAAAATAAATACTGACAGAGTGAAAGTGATGACTGAACACTTACTGGACACATTGACAGTGGCAATATAATAAATAAAGACAATATAATCAAATTGTAGCAATTGTCAAAAAGTGCCTTCCCATTCTATATTTGGATAAGAATATGGGGCTGATTTACTAAGATGAATGTGCTGCGCCGGTTCAAACCTTAATTACTGCGCCAGATAAATTATCAATTGGGTGTATGAACCGGCGCACATATAAGCGCAACGCATAATATGCCGGCGCACCGCGATAATAATATACCATTGATAATAGCGCACGCCGAATCATTAACAGTCCATTCACACAGGGGGACACGACTTCCAGCGCAACTTACAACACGACTTGGGGGCGACTTACAACGCGACTTGGGGCGACTTACAACCCCAGGCCAGGCGACTTTAATTTAAAAAAAAAATGGCATGGGTTCCCCTCAAAGAACATACCAGGCCCTTCAGGTCTGGTATGGATATTAAGGAGGAACCCCGCACCAAAAAAATGGCGTGGGGGTCCCCCTCAAAATCCATACCAGACCATATACGAGCACGCAACCTGGCAGGCCGCAGGAAAAGAGGGGGACGAGAGAGCGCCCCCCCCTCCTGAACTGTACCAGGCCACATGCCCTCAACATTGGGAGGGTGCTTTGGGGTCCTCCCCAAACACCTTGTCCCCATGTTTTGATGAGGACAAGGGCCTCATCCCCACAACCCTGGCCGGTGGTTGTGGGGGTCTGCGGGTGGGAGGCTTATCGGAATCTGGAAGCCCCCATTAACAAGGGGACCCCCAGATCCCGGCCCCCCTGTGTGAAATGGTAAGGGCCTACCATTTCACCAAAAAAAGTGACAAAAGTGTTAAAAATGATACAGTTTTTGACAATTCCTTTATTAAAGTCTTCTTCTTTCCATCTTCTTCCTTCTTCTTTCCTTCATCCTTCGGTTTCTTCCTCCATCATCTTCTTCCTCCGATCCTCTGCTTCTTGCTCCGGTGTTCTCATCCGTCATCTTCCTCCATGGCGTCTCTTCTTCCTCGCTTCGTTCTCGGGCCGCTCCGCGCAATGGGAGGCTCCCGCTGTGTAACGCTTCTCTTCTTCTGACAGTTCTTATAAAAACGGAGGGCGGGGCCACCCAGTGACCCCGCCCCCCCCTCTGGCGCACGGTTCCCTTATATTAGTGTCAGAAGAAGAGAAGCATCACACAGCGGGAGCCTCTCATTGCGCGGAGCGGCCCGAGAACGAATCGAGGAAGAAGAGACACCGTGGAGAAAGATGCCGGATGAGAACACCGGAGCAAGAAGCAGAGGATCGGAGGAAGAAGAAGATGGAGGAAGAATAAGATGGAGGAAGAAACTGAAGAATGAAGGAAAGAAGAAGGAAGAAGATGGAAAGAAGAAGACTTTAATAAAGGAATTGTCAAAAACTGTCTCTTGTAATTTTTAACACTTTTGTCACTTTTTTGGTGAAATGGTAGGCCCTTACCATTTCACACAGGGGGGGGGGCGGGATCTGGGGATGTTGTCCTCATCAACATGGGGACAAGGTCCTTTGGGGGGGGGGGGGGGACCCCAAAGCACCCTCCCAATGTTGAGGGCATGTGGCCTGGTACATTTCAGGAGGGGGGCGCTCTCTTGTCCTCTTTTCCTGCGGCCTGCCAGGTTGCGTGCTTGGATAAGGGTCTGGTATGGATTTTGAGGGGGACCCCACGCCATTTTTTTTTGTCGCAGGGTTCCCCTTAAAATCCATACCAGACCTGAAGGGCCTGGTATGGATTTTGAGGGGGACCCCCACGCCATTTTTTTTTGGGCGCAGGGTTCCTCTTAATATCCAAACCAGACCTGAAGGGCCTGGTATGGAATTTCGGGGGACCCCTGCGCATTTTTGTTTCTTAATTTTGTTTTTCTTAATGCTAACATGACCTGTGTGCAAATAGCCTTAAAAAAAAAACATAGACGTGAACCAGCGTAAAAAAAAAGTAAAGTTGAGAGGTGCACCCGTTCAACTTATGCAAATGAATTTACGTGGCTTGACATTTATTAAGATTTTGCCAACTCAGTGAACCAGAGCACTTGAACACACGCAAATGCCGCTTACGCATGTGCAGTGCAATAATTGACCTCACGGAAATTGCGCTGTGTTACAGGCGCAAATGTTTTGCATATACGAAAATGGCTGGTGCGCATCGCCGTGCGCCGCAACCCATGGCGCAAACCATTTGTAAATCAGCCCCATTGTATGACATTTTACAACAGGGTTATAGTTTTTCCAGTAGAAGGGCTCCCCCACTGGGATCTATCCTATCTCCTTGCCTTTTTCATCCTCATCATCCCCCAAGGACATGGCTAAGTACCACTGGATCTTTTTCTTGTGGCAGCAGCACATGTAGGGAATGTAGAAGACACAGAAAAACCAAAACTGTCACCTCTTTCTCCACAGGCAAAACCTACACTCATTTTATTAATTGCAGCTCTAAATCAGTGGTTTATGTAGTGCTTGTCAGATACATTATGTGGGTTGCACCATTCGCCACCTACGAATCAGGGTCTCTGAACACTATAATGACACTGTCAATCCAAATGCCAAAAATATTTCTAATGCATCTAAACATTTGAAGACAGTGCATGGAGGTAACCTTGATACTTTATCTTTCTTTGGTTTAGAACATGTTAAATGGTCTGCAAGAGGGGGGGATACCCATCGCACCCTGCTCCAACTGAAATATTATGGCGGACAGATTGGACACTTTTGGTGCGATTTTGGGACCATTCACATTTATACAGCGATCAGTGCAATTAAAAATGCATTGATTACTGTGTAAATGTGACTGGCAGTGAAGGGGTTAACCACTAGGTGGCGCTGTAGGGGTTAAGTGTGTCCTAGGGAGTGATTCTAACTGTGGGGGGGGCTGTGTGTGACACGACACTGATCACTTCTCCCGATTACAGGGAGCTGTGATCAGTGTCACTAGGCAGAACGGGGAAATGCTTGTTTACATTAGCATTTCCCCATTCTTCCTCTCCGTGAGACGATCACGGGTATCACCGCAGACATCGAGTCCGCGGGACCCGCGATCATGCTCACGGAGCACCCACAAGCCGCCTCTTAAAGGGCAACGTACAGGTACGTGATTCTGCCACAGTATACATGCATGAGGCGGTCAGGAAGCGGTTAATATTATATTTTTATGCTTTTGATGAAGGCCTAAGGCCGAAACGCGTCAGATTTGGGAAGCTGACAGGTGGGAATTTAATTTTTTTTTTTTAAATCTTTTTATTAAGTTTTTTAAACATGACATACAACAGTGGATATGTCCATTCAGGACAGTATCCATAACCAGGCCAAGTGGCCTACCTATCTAACAATAACCTGCTATCTAATCCCATCCCATCTCGATATTCCTGAAGGATCCACCGTTTCCTGTTACTCGTGTATGCGTGGTGCTGTTATGAACAGTCTACGGTACCATCCTTAACAGGAATTACCCCTTCGTATACCATATGTTAAGTATTATGTTACCTATATGGTGAATCCATCTGGCTCAGTGCCCGTCAGCCTCCCGTCCCCCCCTCACCCTACAGTGGTGCTGGAATTAAACCATGAGTGCCATATTTTTTTGAATTTGTTCCTACAGCCCCTGGCTTCATATGTGGCTTTATAGTAAGGTAGCATTGAGTTTACCAGACCTTTCCATGCGGAGATGCTCTGATTTTTTCCAGGCCAGCAAGATAGCTTTTCTTCCATAGAAAAAGGAGGACATTCAACATTGTACGCATGGCCCGTGTGGGCACCACATCATCTACTAGACCCAGGAGACAGACCTTAATGGTCTTCGGTATAGGAACTGACATCTCCAACACTACGTTGAGGCCGTGGGGAAGATTTTACCCAATCTGGCAGGAGTGTAATAGCTCCTGTGCAAAAATTTGAACTGAATCAACCTATCCCTGGCGGACACCAAGTGCTTGAACGGTTGGGTCCACAGGTCATCCCAGTCCTCGCCTTGTACATCCGGGACTTCACTCACCCATCTTTCCCTACATCTAGTGACTGCCTTTGGGGTTACCTTGAAGAATTCTTTATACGTTTCTGAAAGAGGTTTTGTTAGTTCGTCGTTTGTCAGCATTGTTTCAAGAGCCGAGGGTAAGGATTCCACTCTCTGCTCGTGAAACTGCACCTGGAAGGCATGTCGAACCTGTAAAAATCTAAATAGATAGGAGTTGGGAAGGTCATGTCTTGATTTTAATTGGGGGAAAGATTGTAGCTCGCCATAGGATGTTATATCTTTCAGTGTCTTGATTGCCTTTACTGCCCATATCATGGGATCTGGTAAATTGTAGAACTGGGGTAATGTTGGGTTCATCCAAATGGGGGTTGAGGGCGACATTCCCCCATAGCTGGGGCATGCCACCTTCACCGCCATCACCCATGCCTTAAGAGTGGCCTTTATTGTTAATGTCAGTGGAAGTTTAGATCTAAGTCCTCTAAACAATGCAAATCCGAGACTGTCATATAACCCCAGATGAGCGGCCTCCAAAACCGTAGCTGCGTCTCCGTCATCAGCAGTTAACCACCTGCGGGCAAAAACCATTTGTCCGGCCAAGTAGTATTTTTGCCAGTCCGGCACTGCTAAGCCCCCCTGATCCCTCGGTTCCTGTAGTACCTTGAGTCCTATCCTTGGGGGTTTGGGAGCCCATAGAAAAGTGGAGACCACGCTGTCAAGCCTCCAAAATAAGGATTTCGGAATCCAGACAGGCGCGTGTCGCAGGAAATACAATACAACAGGAAGGAACATCATTTTCAATAGACTGATTCTACCTATTAAGGACAGTGGGAGTTTAGACCACGTCTGTGCTTTTTGCTTCAGTAGTGTTATTAAGGGGAGTAAGTTAAGGGATACGTAATCTTGTACGTTTGCTGTTATCTGGACACCCAGGTATTTTAAGGATGGGACCCGGTAAATTTGGATCAGCCTTCGACTGGGCTTTGGGATCTATCGGCAGAATGGAGGACTTGCCCCAGTTTACCTTTAAACCCGAAAAGGTGGCAAAGTGGTCAATGATCCCTAGGGCCTTTTTCAGGGACTCCCCCGGATCATCAAGGAACAGCAGCATATCGTCTGCGTATAGTGCCAGAGTTTGGACAGGTGCGTATTTACAACGATTTTACCGCAAATGTTTTAGGAGGCAGACAGTGAACAATTCGCAGACATGTGAATTGTGTGCTGCGAGTTTACTGCAAGTTCAATTGAAGCCTATGAAGACAAAAATTTGCACTGTACCATAAAAATTTGCATCGCACCCGCAGTCAACACGCACAGGGACCTTTTTTTTCTCACACCAAATTTGCAATGCATAGATGTGAACCAAAGCCATGGAATGCTATGCTTTTTACATGACCTGCAAATCTGTATGTTCCTAAATGCATCAAACCCGCTGTAATTTCGCATCAGTGTGAACTCAGGCTTAAAGTGATATCAAAGTCTTGTTTTTTTTAGTTTAAAAATAACAAACATGTCATACTTACCTGCTCTGTGTAGTGGTTATGCACAGAGCAGCCCTGATCCTCCTCTTCTCTGGTCTCTCGCTGGCCCTCCCGACCCCTCCCTCCTGGCGAGTACCCTCACAGCAAGCAGCTTGCTATGGGGGCATCCAAGCTGAGCCGCTGCTCTGTGTGTCCATTCAGACACAAAGCTGTGGCTTGGCCCCACCCACTCTCTCTCCTCATTGGCTCACTGACTTTGATTGACAGCAGCGGGCACCAATGGCGCAAGTGGTGCTGTGTCTCAGCCAATCAGAAGGGCTTAATGTATCAAGATAAAAACCTTCTGCCTTTAGAACCACTTTAAAGTCACGAAGGTGGACAAACAAATGTTTGCTCCCCCAATTACCTTTGGTGACTGTTTCTATAATCAGATACATAAAAGCCCAACAGATCCAGTGCTGCCCTTCTCTCTCTCACCCGGTTGTCCTTACATAGGTCCTGTCTTACAGCTTCATCTTTCCTTTTTATGTCACAGGGAGCCAGCTGTCTCTTACTGCTATTCAGCTCCCCCCATCTTGCTCATGCGCAGAGAGAGATCTGTTGCTACAGTATGACTGTTACCATACTGTTCTATGAATTGAACATTGAATGACTTGAACCGTCACATATACCAGGCATTGCTTTTCCTCTTTTCTCCATTCATAGAACTATGTAAACAGTCACAGTGACAGATTTCTCTCTATGCATGTACAAGATATGTGTCAGGTCTGTTTATATGAATGGGAAGGATTCTCCTGCAGCCTCTAGGATATGTGACGTCAGTATCACAGTAGGCTGGAGGAGGAGAATAAAAAGTCATAAGCCTAGGAAACAATGAAAGGGGAGGGTCAGCACAAAAATTAGGAAGAAAAGGTAAATAAAAGTAAAAAAAAGTAAAACATCACACTGCTTTTAGTAAAGGGTGGAGGATTACAAGGCAGCAAACTTTCATTTTAGGTGCATGCAACACAAGTAAGGTGTAGCATTTTGCAGGTATTTATTAACTCCCAGAGACTACAATACTCCCCCTGACAATGCTTTTATCTGCTTTTCTTGCCAGAAGGATAGTGCCATCTTTATTTAGGCACTGTCCAGGGTCAGCATATTCTTCTGTATAAATTATAGCTCAGAGATGACAAAATTATCCTGTGCAGACTGACACAAATCAGCCTCCTACTGCCATGTCTCAGTTTACGACTTGCCACAAAGTTAAAATGTTGCAATCTGGGTGAGAATTTGGAAAGAGGAGGCAGAGAAAATACTTCACCACTACAGCTACATGGGGTATCATTTGTGAAGCCAAAGCAAAAGCAGGGTGTAAACAGGACTTTAAGCTAACCATTTTATTTAGTGACAGGAGCTTTGACTAGCGTTCAGAGAGTGTTAACAAAGCCTGTCCAAAGCCTTGTGTCAGGTCCAAAGTGTAAACTAGCGGTTAATGTGTGTTGAAGCCAAAGCAAGTGTAAATGAGCCCTAACAGTTATTTGCTGGGGGGACTAACTTGTCATAAGCCCCCCATTATCCAAAAAATTTACCAAACAGCTATTTTGGAAGCTATTTGCTAGATCTGGTAAGATCAAGTGTTTTTAACCTTAGATCTCACATTGGAGACTTATTAAGTGATTAAAGGGGGAGCCCCCCCTTATCAAATTGTCTAGCAAAAAATAATTCAGGCTAATAGATATTTGTTAAATCCGGTAAGATCAAGTGGTTTTAATGTTAGATCTCACATAATTTCAGAGATATTCCACATAAACAGGGATATTAGGTGGTGGTACATAAGGACAGCCTTTGGGCAATCATGGCTCAGGGGAACTAAGTCCACGCCCCACACTATATAAGGCTGATTACATAGCGGCCGTGTGTAGTGTTGTTGGCGTGGACATAGAGATAGCTTGAGTTAGATTAAGCAGGCAGGTTATTCAGTTAGTGGCAGTGTATTTGATATATATATATATATATATATATATATATATATATATATATATATATATATATATATATATGTGTATATATACACACACACATATATATATATATATATATATATATATATGTGTGTATATATACACACACACAGTCAGTCAAGTATATTCAGTGTTTACTTAAAATTCAGTCAGTGCAGGGGAGGATGCCGACCCAAGCAGACGTGTGTTGAGCTCTGCTCTTCCTCCTCCCCAGTCAATCAGCTGTAAGCCCTGATGAACTAATGAGAATGGACGAGAAAGGCCTGCAATCCTCAGACTGAAGCCCCAGTAATCACAGCATAGCAGTGAAGACAAAGCGATCCCGTAGCAGATGGGCAACTACTCCAGCCATATCTAGATGCAGACAAATACACCTTTTGACCTCACTTGCTTTGACTGGACCTAGCCACCTGAGGGGACCACAAAAACCTGCGCCTCGATAGAGGAAGATACCTGGCCCGATCGTACGGTCCCATCCCACGGCCCTGTGCTGCGGTCTGAACGCGCACCCTTGTATTAAACCAACCGTAGCGTGGGAGAGAAACAACAGCCCAGGAGACACTCACCCGTCGGAGGCTAGCGAAGCCTCGATATCAACCCCGCGCCCTGCCTGAAAACAGCTGAGAGATACCGCCGTTGTGCGGAGACATCCGGGAAGGCACGACACCATATTGCGGCAGGAGGACCGCGCTACACAGCGGCACGGAAACTTGGAGAGCCTCGGAACACACAAGCAACAAAAGGTAATACACCTGAATGCACATTATGAACCCCATATTTATCTGCGCCAGGTTGGCTACCTCTAAGGGACAATAAGTACACTGAATGCATGAGGAAATCTAGAGGACCGAATCGCCCTGAAAACTAGGTCTGAACCCATTTTTTTTTTTTTTTTTTTTCTGTCTTGTTTATAAATACCTATTGGATGCATCTATTTGTATATGGTCTACATAAGCTGTCGCATACCTAGCTCTAACTACAGCAAGAGCATAATAGACTTATCTGTGTCTGGTATAATCAATGGCAAGTCCCCCCCAAACTATCTCAGGTGGACTTATACAACACCAAGCACTATCTTATTAGAGAGGAACAAACGATAAGTGGGTCAGGGAGGAGAGGGAAGAGAAAGGTGGGAGGAGAGAAAAACAGCCGAAAACACACCACTATATCTCCCCGGACAATCCATACAGATCCCTGTACCCTACCTAACTCATAAACCCTAAAACACACTAGCGAGATATATTCCTCTCTACCCCACTCATCTCCCCTCGTTGGAAATGCCACCTAAAAACACCCACGCACCAAAAGTGAGAAGAGGATCAATAGGGGGAACTACAAAAAATTCCTTGAATGAAGTAAAATCAAGCCCTATACCGAAAACAGACATTACGGGATTTTTTAAAAAACCCAAACCCGCAAATACAACTGGAGAGTTCAATGATGTCTGAACAGGAACTTGGGAGCACTCGAAAGGACCCAGAAGCAATAGTAAATAATAGCCCAGAAAGTAATATTCTACATAGCACAACGCATATGGAAGGAGTGGTGGGAGGACGAAACTGGGATATAGAATCATACATCAAATCACTACCCACAAGAGAAGACATGGACAAATACGTATACAGGCTAGAGACGTCATACAAGACCGAAATACAAATAATAAAAGCATCGGTAATAGACACCCAAAATAGAGTAGAAACCATAAGCACCAATATGGAAGATATAAACCAAAAAATATTAGACCTGGAAGAAAGGAACCAAAAATCGGACAGTTATTTGGTCCAACTACTAAATATAAACGACGAATTGGAAAATAGAACCAGGCGTAACAATATTAGGGTCAGAGGATTGCCGGAATCAATAGCATCAGACGAACTAAAAAACACGCTACAAGAAATATTTAACACAATATTGAATCGATTAAAAACCATACCTATTGAAATAGATCGAGCTCATAGAGCACAGGGACTCAAAGATAAGGACCCAACAAAACCAAGAGATGTAATCTGTAGGATACACTTTTTTCAGATTAAAGAGAATATCATGATGGAGGCAAAGAAGCAAAGAAATTTCGAATACGAGGGTACCCCATTGATTTTTTTACAGGACTTGTCCAAATATACTCTGATTAAGAGAAAAGCAATGAAACCATTATTGGACATGTTAAGAGAAAAGCACATCTTATATAAATGGGGCTCTCCGTTTCAGCTAATTGTCCATCAAAATGGTCAAAAAAAAAAAAAAACACATGTCGGGACTTGAAAGATCTTCCAGATTTCTTGAAAAACCTGAATTTACCCCCAATAGATCTACCAATGTGGCCACAATTATATTCGGACATCTCGAAGGGATTGTATAGAAGAAGATAGACTGCATGGGATAGAAAGACTCCCGGGGAGATGGGGGGGGGGGGGAGAGGGGGGGTGGAGAAGCTATACAGAAAAGAAAAGGAAAACTTATTTTATTTTTTGTTTTATTTTTTTTTTTTTTTTTTTTTTTTTTTTTTTTTTTACCACCCGTTTTTTACCCCCCTTTTTTTTTTTTTTTTTTTTCAAACTGTCCTAAATGGACAATATATAGCACACTAGAAACACATGCACCAATCTCTATAGTCCTTGTGGTGTTTTTATTTATTTATTTATTTTTTACCACCCTTTTTTTTGTTTATTTTACCACCCTTTTTTTATTTTTTATTTTTTTTTTTTTTTTTTTTATTATTTTTTTTTTTTACACCATTGCACACGTTGGCACACATACAACAATGTGAATTTATGTGTATTTTTTTAAAAGCTAAAATGGATATTGTTTGATTACACGCATGATAAATTTGAGTAACAAGAATCATAAACAGAAGCACCCTCACTGTCCAAAATGGACAATATTAACAACACAAAAATCACGTGCACTAATTTTTTTTTTTTTTTTTTTTTTTTTTTAATTTAATTTATATGTATATATAATATGTACCCAGCATCTCATGTTTACACATGGTTAAAGTATATATATGGATATTGTTTGTTGCATATGTACAGGGGGATAAATGTGAAGTATATTATATAATAGATGCATGATGATTTTTCCTTCTACTGCTGGGTTAATAATGGGTAATAGGAAGACAAGAAAGTTAAACCCCTTTTAAATGGACAATATATAGCACATTAGAAACACGTGCACTAATTTTTATATTCCTTCTGTTTTCTCCTTTTTTATTTTTTTGATTTTATTTTAATTTATTTTTCTCTTTCCCCCCTCTCTGCCCCTGCCATCCCTTCCCCCCCCCCCCCCCCCAATAATCCCACAGACGGACCCATGAGTCTCTGTATAAACTCTCGTCTTGTTTTGAAAACACATTATTAGGAAAGGAACCAAATACAAAACTTATGGGTGTAGCTGAGGGACTGGGGAGGGCACCGTCTTGCGAGGGGTAGCTTCATACACCCCAATTAGGGACCTTACACGTAAGGGTAGACTTAATTTAGTCATAGATAGATAACACAAAAGTATGGCGTAAGAATGGTATGAATGTGAATGCTTGAGGAACAAAGAATCTGCAAATATAACGCGGACCCTTTGACCCTAAACTTTTTCACCTTTTTTTTTTTTTTTTCCCCCCCTTCCTCTCTCTCTCTCCCTTTTTTGTCTCCTCTTGCTCTTTCTCCTGAACTCTCAGGATGATAAAAATATGCTCATACAACGTTAGAGGATTAAACATACCCTCTAAAAGATCTCAGATTCTATACTCCCTCCACAAACAAAATGTGGGTGTTATTATGTTTCAGGAAACACACTTTCGTTCAGATCACATACCTAATATACAAACAGGATACTATCCAACATGGTATCATGATTCTTTCCCATATTCAAAGTCTAGGGGAGCCTCCATTGGAATACATAAATCAATACCACATCAAGTTCTAGAGTGCTATAGGAACCAAGACGGAAGAGGAGTATTACTGAAAGTCTCTATTTTTGGTAAGAAATACACCTTTATAAATGTATACCTGCCCAACCAGGACCAGATTGAGTTTGGGACACAACTAATATCAAAGTTAATGGAAAGGGCAGAAGGGACTATAGTAATAGGTGGAGATTTCAATTTCGTCTTTGACATAGAACTAGATACGACAGCTCCCTTAATTAAAAGTAAGAAAAATATGAGAAAAAGATTTACAGAAATGATGAATAAACACCAATTAGTTGACATATGGAGAATCGATCATCCCCTTGAAAAGGATTATACTTTTCTGTCAAAAGTGCACGGAACCTACCGTATCACCGACTCGATTATTTCCTGATAAATCAATCAGGAATGGCCGAGATAACTTCATCTGAAATAGGTAGCGCAGTTTGGTCAGACCATACACCCATTTATATAACACTAACAATAGATAACATAAAAAAGACTAGAGGGTCCTGGATACTAAATGATAACCTATTATTTGACGAAATATGCACAACAGAAATTAGGTCAGCAATATCCAACTTTATAATAGATCACACAGGCGATACCACGTCTCTCCCTAATCAATGGGAAACCCTGAAATGTATCCTACGGGGGTAATTTATAAAACACGGGGCGAGATTAAAAAAGTTAAAGGGAAATCAGGCAATACAATTAACAAATGAGATTAAAAAATTAGAAAAGCAACATAAAATAAACCCCTTACAAGAAACACTAAAACAATTAAATAAACAGAAAACAGAACTTAGAGTATTACTAGACGAACAAACTTTACAAATTAGAGATAAAATGAGATCATTATACTACCATCAAGGCAACAAACCAGGTAAAGTACTGGCAAATACACTACGTCAACGCACAAATCTTACACCTATTACTAAAATTAAAACTGAACAGGGCACATATGCCCAAGATCCAAAGGGTATAGTGGAGACTTTCCGGAGCTTTTACTCTAGGCTTTACAATATCCCGAACGAATCAGCCCAAAAAAAAACCCGAAATCTTTAGACATAAAGTACAGGAATATATAAAAGAGACCCCGCTACCGACCCTAACAGAAACAGATAAAACACAATTAGAGGATGAGTTCACTGAACAGGAAATTAAAGGGGTAATAGACGGACTAGCAATAGGGAAAAGTCCAGGACCAGACGGTTTTACCCCTCGATTCTATAAACATTTCAAAGAATTATTAATCCCAATTATGAGATATTTATTCAATGGGGTGTCAAGGGAACAACCTTTTGTCCCACAAGGGATGCAAGCATTCATTTCCCTTATACCCAAACCCGAAAAGGATCACACTCTATGCGGAAATTACCGCCCCATTTCATTAACAAACGTGGATCTCAGAATCTACTCAAAGGTCATATCAAACAGACTCACTCCCATACTCCCAAAATATATTCATTTGGATCAAACAGGATTTGTAAAGGGGAGGGAGGCCAGAGATAACACTCTAAAGACGATAACACTGATTGAATATGCGCAGAGACACACCATCCCATCCTGTCTCCTGGCAGTGGATGCCGAGAAGGCATTCGACAGGGTGGGATGGTGTTTCCTCGAAGAAACACTTAAACAATGGGGAATAGGCCCAGTTCTACTAGAAAAAATCATGGTGCTATACCGAAAACCCATTGCCAGAATAAGAACGGCGGGAGAAGTATCTGAGCCGATTAAAATAACCAACGGAACTAGACAGGGGTGTCCCCTGTCTCCCCTACTGTATGTCCTGGTTATGGAACATTTGGCAATAGCCATTAGAAATAACCTCGACATACAAGGACTGAGAATACAGCAAACTGAATACAAAATCTCTATCTATGCGGACGATCTTATGGTTTATATTACCAACCCTATGATAACACTCCCCAATTTGATACATGAGTTCGAGAGGTTTGCAGGAGTAAGTTACTTTAAAGTAAACTATAATAAATCTGAGATGATGGATATCTCACTCCCTACAGAGAAAATAGAGTTGATTAAGACTAACTTCCCCTTCAGATGGCAATCAGTAGCAGTTAAATATCTAGGAATACATATTCCTAAGGAACTAGATAAATTATACGAGCTTAATTATCTCCCAATTATAACTAAAATAACGAAAACGCTTCAGCAATACACAAAGGGGATTCACACCTGGATGGGAAGAATAAATATAGTAAAAATGGATATATTACCTAAAATATTATATATATTCCAAGCTACCCCATTGTTCCCGGCAAAGAATATGTTAAATCAGTTAAAGAAAGTGATTGGAAGTTTTGTCTGGGCAGGGAAACCCGCAAGAATAAGCAGATCAACACTAACCCGTATTAAAGAAGAGGGAGGACTAGCACTACCAGATTTTACGATATACCTAAAAGCGGCTCTAATAACAAGGATTGTAGACTGGTTCCAAAACAAGGACTCCAAACAATGGGTTAGCTTGGAGGAAGATATCACGGCCATTAGATTGAAATCATTACCATGGGTTAGGAAAGAAGAGCGCCCCTCGGATGGTGAAACCCCATTTTTTGTAGCTCGGACTATGAAGGTGTGGGATGGGCTGGCAAGAAAAGGCCAGGGATTTTCATATATAGGCCCTATGACCCCTTTATTTGACAACCCAGGATTCCCACCAGCCATGAAAATAGGAACCTTCTTGAAATGGAATAAAAAGCAAGACACTAGAGTTGGGGAGATAACTGAACACAATAAATTAATACCCTTAGAAGCCATTGGCATAGAATATAAAAATAACTGGATACAATATTGGCAATTACATAAATATATATCCTCCATAGCTAAAGAAGAGATACTTAATAGACCCCTGACAAGTCTTGAACAAACTCTGATACAGAAAGAAAAACCAACACATAACCTGTCGAACATATACAAATACTTAATGAGGAATAGTAATACACAAGAGATAACATACACAGAAAAATGGGAAGAAGAAATAGGAATACAGATCCCTAAACATAAATGGAAGGAAGCATTCGGAACAATACATAAATTATCAAAATCTAGCAGACATCAGGAAAGAAACTATAAGCTCTTGGTCAGGTGGTACAGATGCCCAACAGACATGCACAAAATAAACTCAGAAAATGAAGAAACATGTTGGAGATGCCAAAAAGATATCGGAACAATGTCACACATCTGGTACTACTGCCCCGGAGTTTATAGATTCTGGGAACAAGTATATAAAATATATACAGTAATGACAGGAATAGAAACCGAACCAGATATTTTAATGTCAATATTATCTATGAATATGGGATCGATAAAAAAAGTTAAGAAAAGTATTCTTAGATGTTTTATCACCGCGGCACGTACCATAATAGCTAGAAAATGGAAAAATAGTGTAAGCCCAGATATAAAAGATTGGGAGATGGAAATGAACGAAATGTGTGCAATAGAAACAAGATGGGAATTGGAAAGAGAGCATAAAAAAGAACAAAGTAATTTGTGGCAGATATGGATCGAATTTAATATCCAACAACCCAGATGGAGAGAGCGGTTATAGATATAGAAAGGGAGAGTGGAGACATCGGACCCCTTCCCCCCCCCCCTTTTTTTTTTTCTCTTTCTCCTCTTTTTTTCTTCTTCTTTTTTTTTTTTTTTTTTGTTTATGAACTGACTGATTGGCAAGGAGAGAATGTTGTAGAACCATTATTGAGACGCCAGTAACATGAAGGAGCATATAAAGTCATAATTAAGATGTAATATGATAACCATATATGTTACGATATGAAGTAGATGCAATTCTTTAGTTATTTGTGTGTAAGTGTAATGTAAACTGATTTGTAACAGAAAATTTTGATAAATAAAGATATATAAAAAAAAAAAAAATTCAGTCAGTGCAGGCAGTATATATTATATATATACACACACAGTCTAGTATATATATATATATATATATATATATATATATATATATATATATATATATATATATATATATATATACACACACACACACTAGACTGTATATATATATATATATATATGTATATCTTAGTACACCACCTGCACTGTATTACAAACTGTATACACTGTATTAGATACTGTGTACACCGCCTGCACTGTATTTGAAACTGTACAACGACTGCACTGTATTATATACTGTGTACACCACCAAAAGTGTATTAGAAACTGTACACACTGTATTAGATACTGTGTGCACCGCCTGCACTGTATTAGAAACTGTACAACGGCTGCACTGTATTCTATACTGTGTACACTACTAGAAACTGTACACACTGCCTGAAGTGTATTAGAAACGATACACCACCAAATGCACTGTATATATAGGCTACACTGAATGCAGAGTATATATATATATATATATATACACACACACACACACACACTCTGCATTCAGTGTAGCCTATAAACAGTATACAGTTCATTCAGTGGTGTATACTTTCTAATACACTACAGGCGGTGTACACACTATCTAATACAGTGTGTACAGTTTCTACTACACTTCTGGTGATTCACCTGGTGTCCTTTCAACTTAGCTTCCAGGCTCTTGCCGAGCAGCCAGCCTTGTGCGTGGCCCTCTTCTGAAGAGTCCTCCCCTGGTTGCGTTCTCAGTTGCTGGGCCTCTCCAAAACCGAGACGGCACCGGACCATCTTGGAATCCTCCCTCCAGTTACTGTGCCTCGGGCAAGCCAGCCCCGAGAATCGGAAATGGATGGATCCGCTCCCCAGGCCATGAGGGCCCCTGAGGGCTGGTTAGGAGGACCAGGACGAAACAGACAGAAAGATCTTCAGGACCGGAACCCAGAAGCACGTGACCTCAGTACCTTAAGTACCTTTTCCCACAGCGAGACAACACACTCACTGGTTGGTTCCGAGAGAGATTGGCACCCAATGCGTCCAACTGGACTGCGTTCCTGTGCTTGCCAGAGGTGACACCAACACCTATGGTCAAGCAGAATACTATGCAATCCAGCCAAACTGGTACTGAGACCATAATTTAGAGCAATTAACCCTAAAACCCAACTGTGGTTTTAGGAACATTAAATCTACAAAAAAATATAGCGCATGCTCATTAGGAGCCCGGCGCTACAAAAGTAAAGTCAGATGCAGAAGGGAATATCCACAAATACAAAGCCAGACTAGTTGCCAAGGGTTACTCCCAGAAATTCGGTGAAGATTAAGATGAAACATTCAGTATCACCTACTAAGGGACAATCAAGAGCAAGGTGTTATTGACATACAATACTGCCCATCAGAGGAGACGATTGCCGATGCACTCACCCAGCCTTTATTAATCGGACACTTACCTGTCCCAGGGTCCAGCGATGCGGGGGATCAAAGCCCAGCTTGTCTCCCCCTCCGCTAGGCGGCGCCAGCATTGTAACTGTGGGCGCCCGGCTGTGGCTTCACAGCCAGGCACCCACTGCGCACCGCGCAATCATCTGGGACCTGTGACGTGTCCCAGATGATTGCCTAGAGGGAGGGGGCAGAGCTGATCTCCCTTCCGGCTCTAAGGGAAGTGATGTAAGGAGCCGAGGTGAGTAAGGAGGCAGATTCCGAGGGTCCCCCTAGCAACAGGCATTAAGAGGTGAGTAAAAAAAAGAAATTCTCCAAATGTTTTTATTTATTTTTTTCATTTCATGCACCTTATTGAATTTTTTTTTTTTTGTGGAACTCCACTTTAAGGAATGTCATAGTTATTTCCAGCAGAAGCTGAATGGAATTTGACAAAGCACATGCTGTTGAAAAGGGGCTTTGGAAGAACATCAGCAAAGTTGCTTATATAAACTGAACTATATATATGCATTGTACCTTTCTATTCAGCAGGTGGCACTGCAGTGTTATGTGTATTCTATGGTAATGTAATGAGAGGAAGTGTACGTTCTGTCTATGCTCAGTGTACTTGTATACTTCTGCTTCCTGTGTTCCTGTTCCATTATGATAAAGACATAGAAGCATCCAAAACATGATTTCAATACTCGGCTAATATCCTGAGGAAGAAGTGAAGATTGAGGTAATTTGAGGTGCAGGTAAACCGCAGTGCATCAGCGTGAAAGCAGCCTTAGCCGCGATCGGTCCGATCAGGTCCACCTGTCCGTTTTTCGGACGGACCCAATCAGACCCTCCATTCACCTCTATAGTCTTATTGTGATTTTTGGCCAGAAAATTAGATAAGGGCGGTGAGCCCTCCCCTCTTACCGGATCTAACAATAGCATGGTCTTCTGATATTTAACAGAAGTGAGAACAAATATTTTATTGAAATGTCTCTTTCTTGGTATAGAACCTAAAACATATTTATAATAATATTAATGCATACACAGGAGAATTACCCATTGGTTATCATCTTCCTACGTCAGACTTAAATTCTTTGCAAAGATGTCATCCATCAGCTCACATTCATCTACAGTATATCCAACACCTGTCTTAGTTTGTTAAAACCTTTGAAATATAGCAAGGAGTGCCAGATGAGTCCAGGATTATTTTAGTAGTTGGTAAATAAGTCATATAAAAACAACCAATGCGTTTCAGGAGCAATGCCATTTCCCCCTTCATCAGGGCTCAACACAAGATAAAATCTGGATAAAAAACAACTGACAGCAGTTGCTGAGCAGCACTGGAACTCCAGGGCTATTGAGCTACTTTCATATTTTCCTTCATCTGACTGCACAAGCAAGTCTGAAAGTTCCCATCGGCTCTTTGATTATTTTATTCTGGAGTCCTTAAAGCCTAAGTTTAGCCTTAATTAAAGAGAAAAATCGACACAAGGGGCATAACTTACATCTAGTATGATGGGTACCTTGTGGTGTTTCTTTGTGTTTAGAAGAAACCTTCCTTTGTCATTACTACCTACAACTTAATGCATAGATTGCATTAACTACTTCAGCCCTGGAAGAATTTACCCTCTTCCTGAACGGCCATTTTTACGGCACTGTGTCGCTTTAACTGACAACTGTCTCAGCCAATCAGGAGGGAGCGTCTCGGATGGCCGAGACACCCGTGGACATCACTGGACAGAGATGGGGCTCAGGTAAGTATTAGGGAGGCTGCTACACGCAGAAGGCTTTTTATCCTAATGCATAGAATGCATTAAGATGAAAAACCTTCTGACTTTACAACTCCTTTAAGGCTTTACAATCACTTTAAGCTGGTCATAGATGGTGTGAATTCCTTTCCTGCAACCACTAGAGTAGTGCTTGATCTAGGTTTGTGTCAGAGTCATTTTTTTTAGGTAGGGTTAAAAAATGGCCATTTGTCAGTGTGTTTTAGGTATAATAAAATAAAATGTGCTCTATTGTTTTTGCACCCTACTACTGGTACAAACAGCAGACATATGTGGTATCATTCTGAATGAAAAATTATCTAAATGTGTATGTCCAGCTTTACTGTGCCACAAGTGGCAGTCTCATAGACACACATACACATCAAGGATCAGTTTTAAAAATACAAACTCTTTCATGGCTTTTGTCTTTCTTTACACAGATTACTGACACTTTGTTTGAACCTATCATAAATGAACTACTTAGCTACCAGTTAAAGCGGAGTTCCAGTCATACATTTTTTTACAGTATTTAGCTACAATAAATACAAATAAGAACCTTTTGGAGATTTTTTATTTTTTTTTACTCGCCTTTTCAAGTCTGTTGCTAGGGGGTCCCTCGTAATCTGCCTCTTCCTCTCCAAGGTGCCTGACATCATTTCCCTTGGTGCCCATGCTTGCTAGTGCTCCTGGGAGATGTCTGTCATCATTTCCCAGGAGTCACTGGGCAGGGCCGAGGGCTTCGTTGCCATCACAACGTGGGCAGGCACTTCCGACGACGCCGCCCGTTGTGATGGCAATGTCAGAAGTGTACGGCGCTGCGCTGTACATACTGCGCTTGAGAACGGGCAGTGCATGCTGGTCACTCAGCTGCACCAGAGCCTGGAAGATAGTGCTTGTGGGCTTCACATGCCCACAAACACTATGGAAACTGCCACGAAAGAGGAATATAAGATATATTCCTCTATGAAATCGGCACTTGAGCACCGATTAATCACACAAATGTTATTGGTCTAAATAAGCCTTATGCCGCGTACACACGTTCGGACTTTGTCCGCTGGACTTCCGAGCGTGTGACTTGCCCACACACGCCCGGACTTCTCCGGCGGATAATCCGCTGGACAAAGTCCGCGGGACTTTTGAAAATGAACGGACTTGCCCACACACGGAGCAGTCCGTTCATTTAGAACATAACTGCAGGTAGACGGAGCTAGCAAAGGCAGTGAATGCCGCCGCGCTAGCCCCGTCACCTGGCATGGATTTAAAGGGACTCCCAAAGCCGAAAAAACTGCGTGGGGGTCCCCCCCAAATCCATCTCAGACCCTTATCCGAGCACGCAGCCCGGCAGGCCAGGAAAGGGGTGGGGACGAGCGAGCGCCCCCCCCTCCTGAGCCGTACCAGGCCGCGTGCCCTCAACATGGGGGGTGCCCTGGAGAAAGGGGGGCCGTGCGGCCCCCCACCCAAAAGCACCTTGTCCCCATGTTGATGAGGACAAGGGCCTCTTCCCGACAACCCTGGCCGTTGGTTGTTGGGGTCTGCGGGCGGAGGCTTATCGGAATCTGGGAGCCCCCTTTTATAAGGGGGCCCTCAGATCCCGGCCCCCCACCCTATGTGAATGAGTATGGGGTACGATGTACCCCTACCCATTCACCTAAGGTGTAAAATGTAAAGTAAAAAAACACACAATTTTGAAAAAATATTTTATTGCACTGCTCCGGGGGTCTTCTTCCGTCTTGGGGGTCTTCTCGCCAGACTCCTCCGCCATTTACCTAGCTCTTTTACCGAGCGGAGGAGGCCGGCTACCTTCTTCGTCGTCGACGCCGTCGTCTGGGGGTCTCGATCCGCCTTCGGGGGTCTTCCGGGGTCTGCTGGGACTGTGACATCACAGGGGGGCGGGGTCACCATGTGACATGAGCATGTGACCCTGTCCCCTTGTCCCTATATAAGTCCCAGCACAGCGCGGCTCTGGCATTCCGGCCAGAGAGAGCGACGGGTCAACATCGGAAGAAGAAGAAGAGGAAGAAGGCGGAAGACCCCGGAAGACCCCCGAAGGCGGATCGAGACCCCCAGACGACGGCGTCGACGACGAAGAAGGTAGCCGGCCTCCTCCGCTCGGTAAAAGAGCTAGGTAAATGGCGGAGGAGTCCGGCGAGAAGACCCCCAAGACGGAAGAAGACCCCCGGAGAAGTGCAATAAAATTTTTTTTCAAAATTGTGTGTTTTTTTTTACTTTACATTTTACACCTTAAGTGAATGGGTAGGGGTACATCGTACCCCATACTCATTCACATAGGGTGGGGGGCCGGGATCTGAGGGCCCCCTTATAAAAGGGGGCTCCCATATTCCGATAAGCCCCCGCCCGCAGACCCCGACAACCAACAGCCAGGGTTGTCGGGAAGAGGCCCTTGTCCTCATCAACATGGGGACAAGGTGCTTTGGGGTGGGGGGGCCGCACGGCCCCCCTTTCCCCAGGGCACCCCCCATGTTGAGGGCATGTGGCCTGGTACGGCTCAGGAGGGGGGGCGCTCGCTTGTCCCCACCCCTTTCCTGGCCTGCCGGGCTGCGTGCTCGGATAAGGGTCTGAGATGGATTTGGGGGGGACCCCCACGCCGTTTTTTCGGCGTGGGGAGTCCCTTTAAATCCATGCCAGGTGACGGGGCTAGCGCGGCGGCATTCACTGCCTTCGCTAGCTCCGTCTACCTGAAGTCATGTGCTAAATGAACGGACTTTCCGATGATCGGAAAGTCCGCTCATTTCAAAAGTCCGGCGGACTAGCCTACTACGGCGGGATTGTCCGCCGGACTGCCAAGTCCAGCGGACAATTTTAAAACAAAACTTAAAACCTAGTCCGCCGGACTTTTGGCGCCAAAAAGTCAGCCGGCGCCCACACTTGAGGGGATTGTCCGGTGGACTTGAGTCCAGCGGACAATCCCGCGGGATAGTCCCTTTGTGTGTACGCGGCATAAGAGAAAAAAAATATGCATCCTAAAAAAAAAAGAAAAGAAAAAAATTAACAGTGGGAACTCCGCTTTAAGACAATAAATAATTTGGTCAGAATGATGTAACATACAACATAGTGTATAGAGTGCAATGTTCAGGAGTATGTAACGTACATCAGAGCAAACTAAAGTGCAGTAGTCAGGGCATGTAATGTACAACATAGTGTATAGACTGCAGCGGTTAGGACTGTGTAACACAAAAAGTGCAAGGGGAAGAAGTAACACATACTTCCCAACTTGGGAATGACAGACATGATAGAAAGTAGTATGTTGTGGAAAAAGTGGGTATGGTTAAATTATGCTGATTTTCAGGGTGGAAAATGATAGAGTCTGATAAGAAAAAACACATAAACACAACCAGGGGATTATCCCTAAGTAAATTCAATGACTGTACAAACTTCCCCCATTTTCCCTGTACACATTGCTCACCTCCCTGAACAAGCTGCCTCTCCCTGTACAATTTTCCTTTTTACCTGCACTCACTGCCCCTCTCCCTGCACACAATGACCCCCTCTCTGTACACACTGCCCCCAACTTCAGCTGTCCCCTAAAGATTGGAGCCTTGTTATGGGCAGATGAACTAAAGTGCCTTTCCTCTGTCTGTTCAGGATGTTCATGGATCGAGGCCTTGGACAAGAATTCATGTGCACTTTCTTTGTGTACTGTGATTTTACAGTTCACTTTTTTTGCTCTCAGGGTTTGGCAAAGATGTATTGCACTATAGAGCTCCATAAAGAAAATTGGGTGCTCTTCCATGCAAGAATTGACCCATGGCATTGTGAGTAAATTGTTCCTGATAGAGGACAGGTTATATAAAGATGGCATTAAATGGCAGGCTTTAGAACAGATACTGCACTTCCAAGTCACAACCGAGAACTTAAAGGCTAAGTTCACGTTTAAAAAAAATAAATGAACATCTTCTTTCAGGTAAAAATATGTGCTCTTATTATTTTTATTAGGAGCCTGTAAAGCATTGTACCTGCTGTGGCAGGTTCCTGCAGGCTGTCAGTGTAGCTGTCTGCCCCAAGCTAGTACGGGCAGGCAATTATCGAATGGCAGGAAGATCAATGAACTACTAGAGTGCTCACCAGTGCCCTCTCAGTTCATTGAGAACTACAAGCTGTAAGCCGCAGTTGATGACTGTAGTTGTAGTTCTCTCATTCAAAGAACTCTGAATGAATGACATGACCAAAGGGGTCCTTACACTGCCATGCTCTTTTTAAATTGTGACAGCAGGTGGGGGAAGAAGATCCCCCCACCCGCTGTCACAAAGGAGTCTGGGGGGCCGCTGGGGCTGCTGATTTAGTAACATGTTAGACTTTGAATATGGGTGTAACATGTTATGAAAGCTGAGCTTATTCTTTAAAGTGGTAGTAAAGTCCCCCTTGTTTATTTGTACCTACAGGTAAGCCTATAATAAGGCTTACCTGTAGGTACCGTAAATATCTCCTAAACATGCACCGTCTAGGAGATATTTACTTTAGTAGCAGCTGGTGACATCACTAGCGCATGAGCACTGCTCTCAATGGACAGTGTGACATCCATTGACAGCTGTGCCGTAGGAGTGACGTCATCATGGCTCAGTGATTCAATTGGCCAGCATACACAAACACGGAAGGAAGACTGGGTGAAAATGGAAGCCCTGGCAGTATGCCGCTGGAGGGCTTCATTGTAAGACAAGTCTTTTTAATAATGTGCTAGTATGAGTTGCATTATGCTGCAGGGATCCATTTTTTGTGATTTATTCTTGCTTTTATTCTCTATGATCTAACGCTCCATTCACACCTGAGCATTTTATAGCTCTAAAACACTCAACATCCAAAATCCCATGGTTTGTGCCTGTTCGCTTATGAGAGTACATGAGCTTCTTTTGAGGTATTTTGGGCCAAATAAATGAAATGAGAGTGCCTAAAAAACACAAAAAAAAGGTGCAAAATGCACATATGTTTTTCTCTAGTAACTAGCTTTCTATTGGCTAAAAATAATAAAAATAAAAGCCTCAGATGCCCACAAAAACGCAAAAAAATAAATAAAAAGCCTGCAAAACAACCAACTGAGAATGGGGCCTTTCAAAGGAAGCAGAAGACTGGTGTGTGTAATGGGGGCAGTCAATGTCTCTGCAATGAAGGCATTCTGGAAGTCACACTAAGACCTGTCCTTTGTATATGTATGATAGAAGCAGGCCATACACGGTTCGTATTTCGGCTGGTTAATTAGGAATCGAGATTCGAACCGTTAATGGGCAGGCTGAATGTACCAAGTTGAATAAACTTGGGTACAACCAGTCTGCTGGATTCTCTTACGGTTAGCTGCTATAGACGCAAGTGATAATTACGGCTTCCCCTCGCCAGGAGCAGACAGTTGCTCGCAAGGAGGGTTTCCCCTGTCAACACTGTCTGGTCAACAACCTGTGGTTGCAGGAAAGAAATTTGCAGCGTGTATGGCCGGTGTTTTGTCAGAATCAGCAACCCGTCAGATTAGGTAATGGAAGCGACGTACTGTCAGCTGCGCATGTGTCCACCGCTACCAGGTTTGCTCATCTGACAGAACACCTCCAGTCAGAAGAAGGCAGTGGACATCTTACTACACCCAGCTACGTCTTAAATTTCACAGTAATTTTACCTATACAGTGGATGTTAGATTTTGAAAGAAGCTGGATACCAGCAGTAGGAAGGTGGGGGAGGCCATGTTGGTACACCCCGCACTGCTCAGCGCTAAACCTTTAGGCTTTCAAAATGTAACATCCATACCCCATCACAGATATGAATATACTATATTTATTTATATACGCTCACTTTATTGCTAAAATTACTCTGAAATTCAAGACGCAGCTAGGTGTAGTAAGATGTCCGCTGCCTTTTTCTGACTGCAGGTGTTCTGGTAGTGGTGGACACATGCGCAGCTGACGGAACATCACTTCTGTTACCTAATCTGACGGGATGCTGATTCTGATGGAACACTGGCTATAGATGAGGCTGTAGTGCTGTGCTGCTTGTAGTGATGACAGAATAACACATATTGAAAAAGCATATTAAAAATGTTTTATTCACTAGAGATGTGGAGGTGGTTACATCCCCAGACTAAAGCTTATTCATGTTTTTCTACCTCATATAAAACCTCCTTTAGAATTGACTACGCATTTGCAAATCAACTTATGCTAAATGACATAGTAGAGGCAACATACCTACCTAGCAGGCTTTCTGATCACTCCCCCCTCAAGATCACTATGGGGACCCGAGACAAACGCAGCAGCTCCATGTGGCGTCTTGGGGCCCACTGGATCTCCCATGACGAAATTTCAGTCAGAGTCCACAAACATTGCGCAAATTTTGGGAACATAACGCAAGCGTTCACTAGAGCAATGGTCATCAACCCTGTCCTCAGGGCCCACTAACAGGCCAGGTTTTATGTATTACCTTGGGGAGATGCAGACTAGAATACTGCAATCACTGAGCAGCAAATTATATCACCTGTGATTTATTTAAGTGTAGCACTGACCCCCCGAAGGAGCTGCTGGTTTGAATTGGGCCTGCACTCTATTGAGAAACCCCACTAACTTAACTCAGTCCCCTTGGCACAGCTGTGGTGCAATGTAATACAGTACAATATAAGACAGTGCAAAGTACCTGTATAATACCCTCAGGATCTGCTGGTTCCACCTGGTGGGGAAAAACAGTATGCAACACAACTGGATACTTAACAAGAAATATTTTTACTGGTAAATATTTAAACAGGTGATTACAGAAATTGTGCTGTCATCCCAACATAGGACGACAGCCCAATATATTTTAGTATAAAAAAACATAAAATGTATATTTATATAGATAAACCTGGGAGTTCCCCCTACTTTAAAGCTATACATGAGATCTCACTTAAAGTACTTGGTCCAGATCTTCTTTCTTCGCTAGCTAAAGTCACTCCTTTGTTATTTGTAATCCAAAGTCTGTAGAGGGTTAAGCTGAAGTGCTCCTGGTATAACTTCAATAACTTATTTATAGAGCTTGAGGCGCCAAGGTAGATAGGCCTCAAGCCTGCTCAGTGTCAGTTGCTCTGCTACTCCTCCGTGGAACTACAGATTCCAGTGAGGCCTGTATGTGAGTCTAACTGCATGCAAAAGTTAACAAACGGTGGGCCGTATCCCGCTCACCAACTGGATCGGAGTTCCGTGTGATCACTGTGGTCCGGTGACTGTAGCTTGCTTCTAAGTCAGCTGGGCCAGACGCTCTGTACCGCTCCGCTGGATGGATCCAGTCCTCCGATACTCCGATGAGTGTCTCTGGGTCTTGTCAATCCGGTCACCGTCTCTCAGGCTCCATCAGGTAACTTCACAAACAAACAGGTCTGCGCTCCGTAGTGACTGTCTGCCGCTATCTCCGGGAAGCCTCCTCACAGATCCGCACAGGCAGGCAATGTGATCCCAAGAGAGCTAAGATGGCCGCTCAAGGTCCTTTTATCTCCTACCCAGCATGCACTGTCAGAGAGGGTGTCCATAGGTAGGTCACCTGGCATCCTGGGTAAAAAAGATCAACCTTCTTATCAAAACAACAGTACTTCCTGTAAAAATCTTTTGTGCTTGTTCTGATGTAATAAACATATCAGTGCATTACCAGTATTTGGTCACTTGATGGCTCCAAACACTGAACCATAGCAATGTCCATAGACTTTACATTACTATATACATAACCACATCAATAGGCAAGGATGTCAGCGCTACATCAGTTATCTTGCAAACCTGGCCTGTTAGTAGGCCCTGAGGACAGAGTTGATGACCACTGCACTAGAGGACACTATATGTCAGCAATTAAGGTGGTGAAAGTTACTCAACAAGCCAGCACAAAGCGGTTGGAAGGGGAAATTGAGGCGGTATCAGCCACGTACGGGTTTGACCCCTCGGTTTCCAATTTCAAACTGCTGTAGTCCACAAAGAGAGATCTCTACCACCATCTCACTGAAGTTACGCGTTGAGTTATTCCACACCAAACAAAGATTCTTTGAGCAGGGTGATAGAAATGGCAGACTACTGGCAATGATGTCCCATCATGACTCCCCCATAACTCTGATCCCCGAATTGATCTCTCCCACAGGTGAATCTATAACGTCCCAAGAGGATATCCTAAAGGAGTTTCAGACGTTTTATCAGACACTATGCAGTACCACGCTCCCTCAGGATATGACTCCTGGCGAGATGGCACCTCTCCTGGACCCCCTGGCTCTGGGGTGGCTCTCAGATGAGGAGAGGTCCCAACTGGTTAGGCCTATCACTGCAGAGGAGGTACATGCTATCATTAACACACTGGCAACTTGGGTCCTGATGGTCTACCCGTCAAATTTTATCAGTCTCATGCGGATCTCCTGGCCCCCCTGTTGGCAGACCTGTATACCTAAAGATCCCAACCAGTGCACCTCATACAGGCCCATTGCACTTCTTAATATTGATTTCAAAATCTTATCTAAACTAATTACTGTTAGACTCAACCCACTGCTGCCCTCCATTGTAGACACAGATCAGACTGGGTTCATGTCACATAAATCAACGGATATTAACCTCCGCAGATTATTCACCAATTTACATGCCATACATGACAATGTGGGCATTATAACATTACTCTGGGAAACTCTGCAGAGGATGGGATTCCTGTTGGTTTTTATTGCCTGGCTGCAAACATTATACAACTCCCCAAAGGCAGCAATCAGACTGGGAGGTAATGTTTCTCCCCCTTACCGCTGTGCAGGGGTACCAGGCAGCGCTGCTCCCTCTCTCCAGCATTGTTCGCAATAGCTATGGAACCGATGGCGTAGGCACTGCGAGTTTCGCCCCATATAAAAGGACTAAAAATAGCGTGGCTGGAGGAGAGGGTAGCTCTGTATGTGTACGACCTCCTGCTCTTTCATAACGATGCGGACTCCTCTCTTATGCCCCATACACACGGTCGGAAATTCCAACGGAAAATTTATTTTTCCGATCGTGTGTAGAGAATTCCGACGGACAAAGTGGCAGGCATGCTCAGATCAAACTATGAGACCAAAGCTTTTGGCTACTAGCCTCTACGTAGTACCGTCGTACGCAACGAACGTCACCACGTTCGGAATGATCGGATTTTCTGACAACTTTGTCCGACCGTGTGTATGCAACACCAGTTTCGGACAAAATCCGTTGGAAAAAATCCGACAGATTTTGTGGTCGGAATTTCCGACCGTGTGTACGGGGGCTTACAGGAGCGCTGCAAGTATTGACTGAATTCTCCAAGGTAACAGAATTATGGGTGAACAGGAAAAAATCCCAGTTGCTGGATATTGACCCTGAGGCAAAAAGACTATCCCCGCCAGATCTGCAGATGCAATGGGTGGACAAAATGGTGTACTTGGGGGTACGTGTCTCGAGAGACGCATCCAGCTTTATCCCCCTTAACTTAGACCCGGTGGTCCAAGGAGTCAAGGCCAAACTAAAAGCCTGGGAGAACCTTCCTCTATTCCTATTAGGCCGCATTAACCTAATAAAAATTAAAATCATACCTAAATTTACCTATCTATTTCGTAATTCCCCACAATGAATACCTTGCTAATTTTTCACAAAATTTAACCAAATTTTCTCCTCCTTCCTCTGGGGCCCAAACCCCCCTAGATTTAAACTCTCCACACTGATGCGTCCGGTGTTGCAGGGGGGTTGGCGTTCCTGTACTGCCAGAAATATTTTCTGGCGGCCCAGCTGGTCACGGCAGTTTGGTGGCTAGTCCAACCCTGCTGTGGTTCTGGAGGCTGGGGTGGTCCGCTCTGTGGATGCCTTAACACATTTACCCCTTTGAGGTCCCAAGGCTCCATATGATTTGACCACCCCCATCCACACAACTCTAAGGGCCTGGAAGGGGGGACTGGGACTTGAGAAATTTCCACGGAATGCAGTCTCCCCGCACACCCCCCTATGGAACAAACCTACCTACCCCATCTCTACTCGCCAGTGTTGCCAACCGTCCGTTAATTTACGAGCAGCCTGTAAAAATCACCCCATTTTAAAGGTGCCCGTAAATGTCCGTTACGGGGAGCGCTGCCCGTAAAAAAGATGGCTGCAGGGCTGTCATCCAACTGCGCATGCGCCATTCCGAAGCCTACAAGCCTCGGGAACGATTGTACAGGCTCGGCTGGGCGGCACATGCGCAGTAACATAATGTTGGTGCTTGGCGCCATTTTTAAACAGGAGCCACTTGTTCTTCTCGGTGGTGCGGTGCTGCGTGCCGGGAGGGGGGAATGTAACAGTGCACAGAGGAGCCACAGGACTCTTACTGGGGGAGTGAAGCCGATCCTGTAGAAGAGCGGAGGTCTGATATGCCTGACTCATCCTGACAGAGATGAAAGGGACACAGTCACAGGGACAGAGGGCGGCCAGACACTGTCACTGACTGATGTGGAGACAGGTATGCCGGTATGGTAATATAAAGGGTAACAGTGGAGGAATCTACCATGTCCACAGCATCTAACCATCTCCTGTTCACACAGCCTTTAACCATGTCCTGTCCACACAGCCTTTAACCATTTCCTTCTCCTGTCCAAAGCCTTTAACCATGTCCTGTCCACACAGCCTTTAACCATTTCCTTCTCCTGTCCACAGCCTTTAACCATGTCCTGTCCAGGGCCTCTGACCATGTCCTGTCCAGGGCCTCTGACCATGTCCTGTCAACGGCCTCTGACCATGTCCTGTCAACGGCCTCTGACCATGTCCTGACCACGGCCTCTGACCATCTGCTGTCCACGGCCTCTGACCATCTGCTGTCCACGGCCTCTGACCATCTGCTGTCCATGGCCTCTGACCATCTGCTGTCCACGGCCTCTGATCATCTGCTGTTCACGGCCTCTGATCATCTGCTGTTCACGGCCTCTGATCATCTGCTGTTCACGGCCTCTGACCATCTGCTGTCCATGGCCTCTGACCAGCTCCTGCATCATGCCTGCTGCCTCTGACCATCTCCTGCATCATGCCTGTAGTCTCTGAGGGGGAATCGGGAGAGGAGTCGTGAGTGGGAGCGCCGCCGGGATTATGGGGGTCACTGGAGGAGTCAGATGTGTGTGGACTGTGTAGAGGAGACTCTAGGATAAAACCAGAGTCGCCAAGCTGGAGCCATCTGACTGAGCCATGCATGATGCACCTGAGAGGAGGTCAGTGACAGTGCCGCCAGTCCAGTCTGGGGGGGGGGGGGGTTGCTGATGTAAGGGGGGAGTGAATACAATAATGTAAGGGGGCACTGATATAAAGGTCCCCCCCTATATTAGTAACCCTCCCCTTACCTTAGTGTATTCACTCTGCGGAAGGTGGTCTCTGGTCACCAGAGTAACCCCCCACATCAGAGTTCTTGGCATTCCTCTTTACAACAGAGTCTTCAGGATTGCCCCTTACAGTGCAAGGGCAATGCTGCAGCTGCTGTAAGTGGGTACTCTGATGTAAAGGGAATGCAGTGGACTCTGATATAAGGTGATCTCTGGTCACCAGAGCCTCCCCTTACATCAGTGTCCCCCCTTTAGATCATGATCTGCAGCTTTCCCCTTTACATAAGAGTTCTCTTTCACTGTAAGGGGGAATCCTGCAGACTCTGTTGTAAGGGAGAACCCAGTGCTGGCTGGGTTATAGTAACCTTGACTTTCATTTTAAAGGGAGAAATATTTTTTTTTTTGACTTTTATTTAAGTTAAACGCATTGCTAATGGCAATAGCTATATGTTTATAGTTTGAATATTGAAATGTGCACTGTTTATCACTTAAAACTGTAATTTCAGGTACTTTTTTGCAGTGGCAGTAAAAAATGCGTCTGTAATTTTCAGGATTTTTTGCCAGTAAAAAAAATTGGTGCCGTTTGTAAATTTTGGCATCCTGCCAGTAAATTTTACTTCGGGGGGTTGGTGACATTGCTACTCACTACCAGACCCTAAAATATGGGTTAAATGCGGTATTAAACTGATATCTGACCTCACCACCGGCACCGCCATACACCCCTTCAATCACCTAGTATCCCACAACAATGTGCCTCCCTCGCATCTATTTTGCTATATGCAACTGTCTCATGCGTTTAAAGCCCAAATAATACCCAACGACACGCAAATAGTGCAATCCAATCTGGAGAGGGTCACAAGATATGAATGCATCAGGAAACCGACCTCGGTCCTTTATGCGCATCTCCTCAGAGTTTCCTCTCCAGGTCTGTCAAAGCTCCGGCAGCGATGGACACAGCATATCCCAGCACTGGACATGTGGGATTTCCCCTTCAAAATCCTGGTCTCACTTCAAGACCATCTCATACAATACAAAATACTACACCGGGCATATATCACCTGTATAGATTGCATAAAATGAGAACCTCCCTGTCCTCGGAGTATTGGAGATGTACTGGGGTTCTGGGTGATTTTATACACATCTTCTGGTCCTGTCCAGGAATTAAAAACTACTGGTCACAAGTACTATCTGTAATACAAGAAGTGGTGGGAATAGATATAGCCCCAACCCCACAGATCTGCCTTCTAGGTTTAGTGGAAGAATTAGCCCCCAGGATCGCAGAGAGAACCCTCATAGGACTCCTGCTCTTTTATGCCAGGAAAATGATCACTCTCTGCTGGAAAAAACGCGCCCCGCCATCCATATTGTTATGGAAAACACATGTCAATAAAGTACTACCACTCTATAAGGAAACCTACCAAAATAGTGGATGCCCCAAAAAATACGATAGAGTGTGGGCCAAAAGGTTAGCTGAAGCCTCCACGGCAACCGCAGACTGATTGAACATGTACATAATACCACTCTATGGGAGAAAGTGATATTGATACATTGGTAGATTTTTTGGTAATGTAATCTCTGATATGGGTTTATTTGATATCTATTATTGTCCCTTGGGTCTCGACTGATAGATTTGATCCTGAGCTACCTTAATGGAGCAGGAGCCAATACAGCACTAGGTTGTTTGTTTTTTTTGGATGTGCTACAGCTGTATGACACTAATGCTGGAAGCTGCCCAATGGCCAGCTGGCACCGACTCCTGCGTGGGTCTAGTCCCAATGCTGTGGCAGGTTTACTGTTCTTGTTTGCTTGTATGTCTTATACTCAATAAAAAGATTTAAAAAAAAAAAAAAAAAATAATTGTATTCACTAAATATGCAGAAATGTGTGCAATCTAGGGCCCTCTGATTCCTACTCTATTAAATTGTATTGCAATTGTACTGTCTGCCCTTGTGTGCTACACAAACTGTTGGCGTTATAGAAATCCTATTTAACCCCTTCCCGTACGCACATATGCGGCCTCGGCTTTAAGGGGTTATACCAGGATAATGCCTGCAGCTGCGGTACCGTTTTTTAGAGTGTGCGGTCGGCTCTTCAGGGATAACAACCGAAAGCTGTTATTCCGGGGGAGGGGGGGGTCGCTTCCGCCAGCTAGGGTGAGACTGGAAGGAAGCTGGAAACGGTTTTAATCCAGTCTCCTTAGTGTAAACACAGAAGCGACGTCACAACGTCACTTCCAGTTTACTTGGCTGCTGATGGCGCAGTTTAAAAAAAAAAATACAGTATTCAGAATCGCCGATTTTGGCGATCTGAATACTTTGAAGTGCAAAGAAGGGATTTGGGGTCTTTGAGACCCCCGATCCCTCTATAAAGAGTACTTGCCACCACCAATTACTGTCACAATGGATGTTTACATTCCTTGTGACAGCAATAAATGCGATCAAATTTTTAGTTTTTTTAAAGTGACAATGTAAAAAAAAAAAATAAATAAAATACATAAAAAAAAAAAAAATGTAAAGCGCCCCGCGAGCTCATGCAGCAAAGAAAATGCACACGTAAGTCGTGCCCGCATAAGTAAACGGTGTTTAATTCACACATGTGAGGTATCGCAGCCATTGTCAGAGTGAGAGCAATAATTCTAGACCTCCTCTGTAACTCTAACCTGGTAACCGTTATATTTTTTAAAGCGCCGCATATGGAGATTTTTAGGTACCGTAGTTTGTCGCCATTCCAGGAGTGTGCGCAATTTCAAAGCATGACATGTAAGGTATCTATTTACTCAGCGTACCATCATCGTTCACATTATACAACAAAATTGGGCTAACTACTGTTTATTTTTTATTATTCATGAAAGTTTTTTTTCCCAAACAATTGAGTTTGAAAGACTGCTGCGCAAATACAGTGTGACATAAAATTTTGCACTAATCGCCATTTAATTCTCTAGATACTCTGATAAAAAAATATATATATAATGCTTGGGAGTTCTAAGTAATTTTCTAGCAAAAAATATGGATTTAACTTGTAAGCAATAAATGTCAGAAATAGGCTTAGTCATGAAAGGGATAATAATGAGGACTGATAATAATGAAATAGTACATTTGTGTTTCCTGATTCCTCATCTGCATGTAAATATGTCCAGTCCTACTGATGAGAATAGAGATGTAGTCAGGTGATAGGTGTCGGAGGGGTGATCAGTGTGGATTGTACACACAGGACCTGAGTGACATGCCGTCACATGACCAGGTCTAGCTGTTACCAGAGATCCCTGGTCTCTCACTCCGCTCAGGTGTCTGCAGTCTGCACACTTCCTGATGTTCTCTAGCCCTGCGATGAGCGGCTGTGCGGGTTGGATATTGGTCACATGACCGTGTGATGTCATCAAGGTCCCTTCTGTTGGTAGGAAGAAGGAGGATCTACAAGGAGAAAAGTAAGGACGCATGGTGCAGGTGTGAGTACGGAGGGGGAGGGGGTGTGCAGGGCCGGGATAGGGTGCTGAGGGGTCCTATAAGTGGGCTCACCTCTTAGGTAGGTAGGTAGATATTATTTGTGAACAGTAATAAGTGGCCGAACATGATGAGAGTGGCTGTGAAGATCAGAGGGAGGTACAGGCATGCTCTGGTCACAGAATGTGTACATTACCCATAATAATCATCTGCTTGGAGCTAAACAGGCAGGAGGATGAGTGTGAGGACCCCTGTGACCTCCTCATACACATGCCATGTAGACAGTCCTAGACATGTGCCATACTCATAGGAGGAGTCCCAGCCAGGGCTCACTGCCACCCTATAGGTAAAGGGCCAGTTCATTGTCCATCAGACTGGGGCCACTAGGAGAGAAAGAATCGTATGCATTGGAGCTCAGTAGTGGGAATACATTCTGCGGTGTCAGTGGGGGGTAATGCGTGTTCCGGTGTCAGTGCGGGTAATGCGTGTTCCGGTGTCAGTGGGGGGTAATGCGTGTTCCGGGGTCAGTGGGGGTAATGCGTGTTCCGGTGTCAGTGAGGGTAATGCGTGTTCCGGTGTCAGTGGGGGTAATACGCGTTCCAGTGTCAGTGGGGGTAATGCGTGTTCCGGTGTCAGTGCGGGTAATGCGTGTTCTGGTGTCAGTGCGGGTAATGCGTGTTCCGGTGTCAGTGGGGGTAATGCGTGTTCCGGTGTCAGTGGGGGTAATGCGTGTTCCGGTGTCAGTGGGGGTAATGCGTGTTCCGGTGTCAGTGCGGGTAATGCGTGTTCCGGTGTCAGTGCGGGTAATGCGTGTTCCGGTGTCAGTGGGGGTAATGCGTGTTCCGGTGTCAGTGGGGGGTAATGCGTGTTCCGGTGTCAGTGGGGGGTAATGCGTGTTTCGGTGTCAGTGGGGGTAATGCGTGTTCCGGTGTCAGTGGGGGTAATGCGTGTTTCGGTGTCAGTGGGGGTAATGCGTGTTTCGGTGTCAGTGGGGGTAATGCGTGTTCCGGTGTCAGTGGGGGTAATGCGTGTTCCGGTGTCAGTGGGTGTCAGTGGGGGTAATGCGTGTTCCGGTGTCAGTGGGGGTAATGCGTGTTCCGGTGTCAGTGGGGGTAATGCGTGTTCCGGTGTCAGTGGGGGTAATGCGTGTTCCGGTGTCAGTGGGGGTAATGCGTGTTCCGGTGTCAGTGGGGGTAATGCGTGTTCCGGTGTCAGTGGGGGTAATGCGTGTTCCGGTGTCAGTGGGGGTAATGCATGTTCCGGTGTCATTGCGGGTTATACGTGTTCCGGTGTCATTGCGGGTTATACGTGTTCTGGTGTCAGTGCGGGTAATGCGTGTTCCGGTGTCAGTGCGGGTAATGCGTGTTCCGGTGTCAGTGGGGGTAATGCATGTTCCGGTGTCATTGCGGGGTATACGTGTTCCGGTGTCATTGCGGGTTATACGTGTTCCGGTGTCAGTGCGGGTAATGCGTGTTCCGGTGTCAGTGGGGGTAATGCGTGTTCCGGTGTCAGTGGGGGTAATGCGTGTTCCGGTGTCAGTGGGGGTAATGCGTGTTCCGGTGTCAGTGGGGGTAATGCGTGTTCCGGTGTCAGTGGGGGTAATGCGTGTTCCGGTGTCAGTGCGGGTAATGCGTGTTCCGGTGTCAGTGGGGGTAATGCGTGTTCCGGTGTCAGTGCGGGTAATGCGTGTTCCGGTGTCAGTGGGGGGTAATGCGTGTTCCGGTGTCAGTGGGGGTAATGCGTGTTCCGGTGTCAGTGGGGGTAATGCGTGTTCCGGTGTCAGTGGGGGGTAATGCGTGTTCCGGTGTCAGTGGGGGTAATGCGTGTTCCGGTGTCAGTGGGGGTAATGCGTGTTCCGGTGTCAGTGGGGGTAATGCGTGTTCCGGTGTCAGTGGGGGTAATGCGTGTTCCGGTGTCAGTGGGGGTAATGCGTGTTCCGGTGTCAGTGGGGGTAATGCGTGTTTCGGTGTCAGTGGGGGTAATACGTGTTTCGGTGTCAGTGGGGGGTAATACGTGTTCCGGTGTCAGTGGGGGGTAATGCGTGTTCCGGTGTCAGTGGGGGTAATGCGTGTTCCGGTGTCAGTGGGGGTAATGCGTGTTCCGGTGTCAGTGGGGGGTAATGCGTGTTCCGGTGTCAGTGGGGGGTAATACGTGTTCCGGTGTCAGTGGGGGGTAATACGTGTTCCCGTGTCAGTGGGGGGGTAATACTTGTTCCGGTGTCAGTGGGGGGTAATACTTGTTCCGGTGTCAGTGGGGGGTAATACTTGTTCCGGTGTCAGTGGGGGGTAATACGTGTTCCGGTGTCAGTGGGGGGTAATACGTGTTCCGGTGTCAGTGGGGGGTAATACGTGTTCCGGTGTCAGTGGGGGGTAATACTTGTTCCGGTGTCAGTGGGGGGTAATACTTGTTCCCGTGTCAGTGGGGGGGTAATACTTGTTCCGGTGTCAGTGGGGGGGTAATACTTGTTCCGGTGTCAGTGGGGGGTAATACTTGTTCCGGTGTCAGTGGGGGGTAATACTTGTTCCGGTGTCAGTGGGGGGTAATACTTGTTCCGGTGTCAGTGGGGGGTAATACGTGTTCCGGTGTCAGTGGGGGGTAATACGTGTTCCGGTGTCAGTGGGGGGTAATACGTGTTCCGGTGTCAGTGGGGGGTAATGCGCGTTTCTTCTTCATCAGTTGGAAACCTGCATGCTTCAGCATCAATCTGATTATTAAATGACCCTGCACCTGTGGGAATATATAATGCCCAGCAATCAGTGAGAGTAATAAATGTGTTAGTGAGGAAGAAATGTCCCTCCATCACAGAGAAATATACATCCTCTACATGAATGGAAGTAATAAATGCCCCTCATCAGTGGGAGTAGATCATTCTCCTGCATATGAGCTCAGTAAGGGCGTTTTCACACTGCTGAGCTAGAAAGCACCTTTCCAGTGGGACAAAAGCACATCAAAATGATGTCCCTTTAAATCCTCTCTGACTTTTCACATTGCTGTGCTGCAGTCTGAAAAATTGTGCATGCTGCGTTTTTGCGCTTTTCAAAAGTGCACCAAAAACGCATCTTCCATTGTATGATAATGGAAAGGCACCGAGGATGTTTTTGCAAAAACTGTAGCAGCTGACTTTTAACCACTTAAGCCCAGGACCAATTTGCAGCCAAAGGACCAGGCCCCTTTTTGCGATTCGGCACTGCGTCGCTTTAACTGACAATTGCACGGTCGTGCGATGTGGCTCCCTAACAAAATTGGCGTCCTTTTTTTCCCACAAATAGAGCTTTCTTTTGGTGGTATTTGATCGCCTCTGCTATAATAAATATCCCCAAAAAATATTCTAAAAAAATATATTTTTTCCTCAGTTTACGCCGATACGTATTCTTCTACATATTTTTGTTAAAAAAAAAAATCGCAATTAGCGATTATTGATTGGTTTGCGCAAAAGTTATAGCGTTTACAAAATAGGGGATAGTTTTATAGCATTTTTATTAATATTTTTTTATAGCGATTTTTTTTTTTTTTTTTTTTTTTTTTTTTATTGTGACTGTGACCTTAATTTGGCGGACACAGCAGACATTTTTGACAAATTTTGGGGACCATTGTCATTTATACAGCAATCAGTGCTATTTAAATGCACTGATTCCTCTGTAAATGACACTGGCAGTGAAGGAGTTAACCACTAGGGGGCGGGGAGGGGTTAAGTGTGACGTGTGTGTGTGTTTTTTTTTTTTTTTTACTGTAGGGGGGTGTGGCTTGACATTCGACATCACTGATCGTCTTTCCCGATGACAAGGAACAGACGATCTGTGTCAGTGGTACTAGGAAGCACGGGGAGAGGATTGTTTACACATACCTCTCCCCGTTCTTCAGCTCTGTGACCCGATCGCAGGGACACCAGCGGCGATCGGGTCCACGGGTCCCGCGGCCATGGAGCTCAGGACTGGGTCACGAGCGCGACGCCGGCAGGCCCGCGCGACCCAGGGCTGGGCTCTTAAAGGGCAACGTACCTGTACGTTGATATGCCCAGCCGTGCCTTTCTGCCGGCGTAAATGTGCAGGAGGTGTCCTTAAGTGGTTAATACACACTCGCCTGTCCCAGGATCCAGCGATGTGCTTACCCAAGCCATCCCTTCCCTCTCCCCAGCATTTCAACTGGGCACCCAGCTTGCGGCTTCACATGCGTGAGCCGTGCTGCACATTGTGACTGGTCCCACAGGCTTCTGGGACCTGTGACGTGTCCCAGAGGACTGCAGAGAGGGAGGGGGAGAGGAGAACTTCTGGTCAGATCACCTAGGCCGAAGTGTCAAAACCGGGTACCCGCTCCCCCTCCCCTTATAGAAAAAAAAAAGTGCCATTTGGAGAAGGAGTGGGGGGTGGGGCAGGAGGCCTTAAAGCGAAACTTCCCCTTTTGGGTGGAGCTCAGCTTTAACAACCAGTGAATAGCTGGTTGTTAAGGAGCCAACGCATGCCAGCATCCTTAAAAACTAGCAGATTTCTACACATACAGTTGCCCCCTTACCTCCATGGGGGTCACCCCCAGCTCCTTTATGTTTAGTCTCTGCATGTAGAGGAGTCAGTCTGGCTGCCCCCCTCTCCTCCACTCACATTTACAGAGCTGTCCTGATCCTCCCTCCCCCCTCAGTAGTGTCCAATGGCAGGCTCTGCTCTGTGTTTGCTTTGTAGCCACTCTCTCCACTGCCAGCCAACTGCTGGTTGTTAAGTAGCCGGCACCAGCCTGTATCCATACCAACTAATGCATGGCAGAGCCAGCACCAGCTTAACAACCAGCGAAAACTTTCAGTCCGTTTTTTAAAACGTGCCAGTGTGAAGGGCCCTAAGTCAGTGGGAATAATAAATGACTTTATGTTGGTGGTCATTGGGAGTAATAATAGGCCAATGTTAGTGGCAAACAGGAGTAATGAATGCCCCAACGTCAGTGAGGTTTTTAATGTCCCGGCACTAGTGGGAATTATAAATGCTCCTACATCAGTGGAAGGAATGGCGCTTCTGCTGTTGTACTTCATATATAGTGTCATATACCACCTTGTACGCTCCTTGTCCCACACCACTTTTCATCTTTGTCCTCTTCTATTTGACTTCCTGTAAAGAAGCTCTCCATGCAGGGCCTTCTCATTGTTGAATGGTTGTTTGTGGAAACCAGCAGGCCTGACTGAAGTTTGGGGACCACGGGTCCTAACAGTCCTGAGTGAGAGACTGTGCTGGCCACTGGAGGTCTGCCTTGGACTGGTGAATGGTTGGTTTGCGCTTCATCTCAGTGTGTGGAAGGCTTATCTCAAAGTTTGATGTATCATCAAAAGTTCACTTTAAAGGGACTCTGTTGCTGGCTAAAAAAAAAAATTAAATTTCATGCACACCGTACATATAAATACTTCCTATTCTGGTAGTGGTAAGTCATATCTTTACTCTCTTAAAGAGCGGTAGGCAGCGCTGGTATCTGACATATGCACGTGTGCCATATAATGAGCCTGCATTGTACCCATTAGTTCCTAAAGCGCTACAGGGAGCCAGATACCCAACACACCCCTAAGGGCCAGATACCATCAGGTCTGATCAAGCAACTGATCAGCAGATTGCACAACTAAAGTCTTGACCACCCAATGTATAGCAGTAAGGAGCATGTTAGTCTAAAGGGATGCTGGGAAAGTGTAATTTCAGCTTGGGTCCAGAGATTCATCACACGCAGAAACTAATCCTCACCCTGCTATCAAACAATGAGGTCTGAAGGTACATGTGCTATCTCAAATGACCACAGGATGAAAGAGGCAAAAGTTATTTGAGCTTAAAGTATAACTAAAGGCAAAACTTTTTTTTTTTTTTTTTTTTTGGATAAAGTGCAGAGGGGCTAGAATGCTTTTTTGGTGCTGTCTGTGCGCCTGTTAAGGAGATTCATCCTCTCTATTTGCTCTGTTTACTATTATCATTGAAAGTAAAAGAAAATCCAAAATTTGTGTTGTCCCCAGAAATGTAATAGAAGAGGAATCTTCCAATTGGGACACTAGTTCTGGTGACCTGGGGGTCCCCAAGAAATTCCCTTTGCAGGGATTTCATCTCACTTCCTGTTTGGCTATGGGACAGGAAATTAAAGAGAGAGAAAATCTCTGCAATGGGACACAGATGGCAAAAAAAATAAAAATCTAACGGGTTTTAACCCTCTCTTGCTCTATCCAAAATGGGGGGAAACAATGTTTTCCCTATACTTCTTAAATTAAGTTGTGATTTATAGCCAATTATGGTTAGGGTCTTAATGACTGTTCATAAGCAAAAAGTGGTGCTAATGTGTTAACATACACTCTAAAGCACAGGTGGCAAACACAAGGCACGCAGGCCGAATCTGGCATGCCAGCCCTTGTCATGTGGCCCGCACATCGGCCCCCCGGCCTCCACCTCCTTTTTGTTGCTGCTGTCTATTTTTCTCTCCCTCACTTTATTGGAGACTGCTCAGACCAAACATCATGGTAGAGTGCGGATACAACCGGCCCTTTGAGAGCAGCCAAACTGCTGATGCAGCCCCCAATGAATACACCCCCTGCCCTAAAGGAAACCTATACTAAAAGAAGCCTGTAGGCTAGATATCTTGACAGTGATGATGATCTTCAGTACATTCTTAGCCACTGAACTGGAAGAAGCACGCAGCAAATTAAATCACAGAAAAGTCAAGTCACCTGATCTGCGTGCTTATTCTAGGTCAGTGACTCAAAAATAACTGAAGATATTCAATCGGCATGACAGCCTGGCAACGAACATTTATAGACTGAGAGGTCATTAATGGCAGCCTCCAGGTTTCTCTCAGCTTTTACCCAAACTAGCTCATGCCCGGTTGTTTTTGCACGTTTGGTATATTTTTTCTGGTGTATGTGCTTCTGTTAACTTTATACCTGATGATACTATTTTTATAGATGGTAGAAAAAAAAATTCCACTGTATACTTTGTTTATTTTGGAAATGTCTTGTGTGTATCCTGACAACTTGCACTGTGAAATATTCACTGTGAACGAATAAGTCCACTATGAAAGGTTTGCTTTAAAGTATTATTGTACTTTCAGTGCAGTTGAGATCTAATCCTAATTAGTAAAATGTTATATAAGCAGTAACTGTTTCCCACAACCGTTACATTCAAGGATAACTCACAGTTGCTTGTGCTCTCAACCAAACTGCCAAGCCACCAAATGGCTGGTGTCCTAACTGATCATATCATATAATTTCATATATATCACCATGACAGCCCGCAGATCAAACAAGCTAAGATCAGGCAGCTTCCTTGGTTGTAAGGGATAGGAGGGTTTAGTTTGCTTTAATCTTTTTCAGCTCACACCATTCACTGGATATCTACTGAATTTTTTTTAACCGCTTGCCGACTGGCTCACGCCGATATACGTCAACAAATGGCTCTGCTGGGTGAAATCCCTGTTCTGTCAGGGGAGACGAGACATATCGTTTGTTCCTACTAAGTAGGAACAACGATGTGTCTCCTCCCCTAGTCAGTCACATCTCCATAAAGTTAGAACACATCTAGGGAACACACATTTAACCCCTTGATCGCCCCCTAGTGATCGCTGTATAATTGTCAATGGTTTAAAAAATTTTGCAAATAATTTTATTGTATTTTTTTTTTTAATTGTGCTAAATGTGAAAAAAAAAAAAAAAAAAAAAAAATAAAAAAAAAAAAAAAAAAAATAAAAAAAAAAAAAAAAAAAAAAAAAAAAAAAAAAAAAAAAAAAAAAAAATATTAAAATAAAAAAAAAAAAAAAAAAAAAAAAAAAAAAAAAAAAAAAAAAAAAAAAAAAAAAAAAAGTAAAAAAAAAAAAAAAAAAAAAAAAAAAAAAAAAAAAAAAAAAAAAAAAAAAAAAAAAAAAAAAAAAAAAAAAAAAAAAAAAACAAAAAAAAAAAAAAAAAAAGTCAAAAGTGTCCGATGTGTCCGCCATAATGTCACAGTCCCGATTAAAAATTGCAACTCACCGCCATTACTAGTAAAAAAAAATTATAATAGAAATGCCATAAATCTATCCCCTATTTTGTAGACGCTATAACTTTTGCACAAACCAATCAATATTCGCTTATTGCAATTTTTTTTTTTTTTTTTTTTTTTTTTTTACCAAACATATGTAGAATCTTAAATTGGCCTAAACTGAGGGGAAAAAAATAGTTTTGGGGTTAAAAAATGTGGGATATTTATTATAGCAAAAAGTAAAAGCTAGCTTGTGTTTTTTTTCAAAATTGTCGCTCTTCTTCTTTTGTTTATAGTGCAAAAAATAAAAAACCGCAGAGGTGATCAAATAACACCAAAAGACAGCTCTATTTGTGTGGAAAAAAAGGACGTCAATTTTGTCTGTGTATAGGATCACACGACCGCGAAATTGTCAGTTAAAGTGACTTTATCTCTTGAGTTAATCACCTTTTTTAACCTCCTGAGATCCGCGCTATAGCGGAATGACGGCTACAGAGCGGATCTACATTGCCGGGACGTCGTCCCGTGCACGAGCGGCCTGAAGGGCGCTAGCGGCGTGCTCTGTGATCAGCGAGTCTGTGAGACTCGCTGGATCACAGATCCAAGTAAGGGGTCAATCCCAACCCTCTTACCATGTGATCAGCTGTCAGCCAGTGACAACTGATCATGTGATGTCAACAGAGCTGATCACCAGCGGCACTGAGAGGGACATTAGTCCCAATCACTGCGATGTGCCCGCTACAAGTGCCACCTACCAGTGCCCACCAGCTCCCCCTGTCAGTGCCATCTGTCAGTGCCCACAATAAGTACCTGAACAGTGCTGCCCATCAGTGTCACTTACCAGTGCCCATCAGTGTCACTTACCAGTGCCCATCAGTGTCACTTACCAGTGCCCATCGGTGTCACTTACCAGTGCCCATCAGTGTCACCTACCAGTACCCATCAGGTCCATCTTATCTGTCCCCATCAGGTCCATCTTATCTGTCCCCATCAGTACCGACTTATCTGTCCCCATCAGTGCCACCTTATCTGTGCCCACCAGTGCAGCCTATCAGTGCCCACCAGTGCCGCCTCATCAGCGTATATCAATGAAGCAGAACAATTACCTGTTTGCAAAATTTTATAACAAACTATTAAACGTGATTTTTTTTTTTTTTTTTTTTCAAAATCTTTCATCTTTTTTTTGTTTGTTTTGTTTAGCAAAAAATAAAAACCCCAGCTGTGATTAAATACCACCAAAAGAAATCTCTATTTGTGGGAAAAAAATTATAAAAATGTATTTGGGTACAGTGTTGTATGACCGTGCAATTGTCATTCAAAGTGCGTCAGCGCAGAAATCTGAAAATTGGTCTGGGCAGGAGGGGGGTTTAAGGGCCCAGTAAGCAAGTGGTTAAGCATGCCAATATTCTGTTTGTGATAGAATTTCAAGATTATATAATTATAATTATAATATAATATAATTTCAGGTTATAGTTAGTGATTAGTTTGTACCAACGTTAAGAATTATTATGATAAACAATGTGTGGCCTGTATACATATCAACACAAGATTCCAAAGTCATGTACCTTTTTAGAATGTTCAAATTGATTGATTAACATAATTTAATGCCAAAGTAAGGTATTTTGCAAAACAGAGAATCATTAGTCCCAATCACTGCGATGTGCCCGCTACAATTGCAATTTTAGATTTAGTATAAATAAAAGAACAGGAAAAAAGTTGATGACATCCAAGTGATTCTTTTTAATCCTTTAAGGAACACCTTACCAGAAGAAGCCACAGATGTGCCTTTTATTGGTCAGCACGATCACATGGCTGCGTTGACCAATAAGCGATCTTGCAATTGCGAGCATTGTAATGGATACTCACTCCGTGGCTGTGTTTTGTGGTATTCTTTGTACGGGCTGATGCATCTACAGCAGAGGGCATCACAACAAATGGTTGTGGAGGGGTGGCCAGGATATTTGTTAACTTTTCTTTTCTTTTCTTTCTTTTTTTTTTTTTTTGTGAAAAGGTGAACTTATCATTTAAGTTTTAAAGCTGCCTCTGCAGGTAGTTTTCTGTAAACCAAATGTGATAGACTCGCCCTTGAAGCCTTATTCTGTACCTCTTGCAGAGTACAGTTTTGCCATGAGCATATTCTTCATGGTTCTCCCAGTCTTGACATATGTAGAATAATTTTTAAGAGGTTACTGAGGCAGAAGAGGGTGAAGGTGAAATGTTACGAGGGAGCTACGCATGCACACGTCTAACTGATTAGGCACTAGAACTGGAAGTTTTTAGTCCTGGGATGCAGCTTTCAAAAATTGTGGGTTGGAGGTTGTCTGGGCTTATCGCAAGGTGTGAGTTTACAAAAGTACACTCTACCACCGGTATACATGGCACCTTTATATGCCTAAATTCTTTTAGCTGTTGCCCATGAATTGCAAACAAAATCACTATATCTGTGGTATATAGTGCCATTATCCTTTGATGTATCTCTGCATGGTCTGCTTGTTTTAAAACACTTACGCTTTTTTTTTTCTTTGTAGATGGCCCAGAGGTTACTTTTAAAACGCTTTCTTTCTTTGCCTGGAAGATGTCTGACTAGTCAAGTGCAATCTTTCTCCAGCTTGTCTGTAAAATGCACACAAACGCATGTTCCACATTTTACAACTTTGCCCTGTTCTCGGTCTACTAAATTTACTACTGCTGCTCGTCAGATTTCTACTTCGTCCTCGCGCAGAGTAACGTTCAGTGTTCAGAATAAAGATGACTTTCAGGAACGGGTTATTGAAAGTGAGATTCCAGTGGTGGTGGATTTTCATGCTCAGTAAGTCACAGTTTATTGTGCATAAAGTAATATTCAAATCTGTATGTACATTTGTATAAGTAGGAAATTATAATATATAGTGCCTGATAGAGTTGTATCTACATCCCGAATTCAAAAAAAGTTGGGATGCTGTGTAACATCTACATAAAAACAGAATGCAATGATTTGCAAATCTCACAAACCCCTATTACATTCACAATAGAAAACATATCAAACTGAGAAATCTACCATTTTAAGAAAAAAAATAAGGTAATTTTGAAATTGATGTCAGCGATATCTCTTAAGTTGGGACAGGGCAACAAAAAAGCTGGCAAAGTGTGACTAACATGGAAGAGCTGGAAGAACATTTTGCAACTAATTAAATTAATTGACAACAGGTCGGTAACATGATTGGGTATAAAAAGAGCATCTTATAGAGTTAGTGTCTCAAATGTAAACATGGGCAGAGGTTCACCAATCCTGTGAAAATCTGCTTCTAAAAATTGTTGAACTATTTCAGAATTGCTCTATATTGCCAAAAGTATAGGGACGCCTGCCTTTACACCCACATGAACATTAATTGCATCCCAGTCTTAGTTCGTAGGATTCAATATTGAGTTGGCCCACCCTTTGCGGCTATAACCGCTTCAAATCTTCTGGGAATGCTGTCCACAAGGTTTAGGAGTGTGTCTATGGGAATGTTTCACCATTCTTCCAGAAGCGCATTTGTATGGTCAGTCTGATGTTGGATGAAAAAGCCTGGCTAGCAGTCTCGGCTCTAATTCATCCCAAAGGTGTTATATCGGGTTGAGGTTAGGACTCTGTGCAGGCCAGTCAAGTTCCTCCGCCCCAAACTCGCTCATCCATGTCTTTATGGACCTTGTTTTGTGCACTGGTATGCAGTCATGTCTGAACAGGAAGGGGCCACCCCCAAACTGTTCCCACAAAGTTGGGAGCATGATATTGTCCAAAATGTCTTGGTATGCTGACACCTTAAGAGTTCCCTTCACTGGAACTAAGAGGCCAAGCCCAACCCCTGAAAAACCCCACACCATAATCCCCCTCCACCAAATTTTAAACTTGGCACAATGCAGTCAGGCAAGTACCATTCTCCTGGCAACCGCCAAACCCAAACACATCTATCGATTTGCCAGACAGGGAAGCTCCAGAAAACTCGTCTCCACTGCTCTAGAGTCCAGTGGCGGTGTGCTTTACACCAATGTTTCTCAACTCCAGTCCTCAAGTACCCCCAACATGTCATGTTTTCAGGCTTAACATTCTTAACATTTTGCACAGAAGATTTGATCAGTTTTACTGCCTTAGTAATTACCACAGCTGTTGCATCTGAGGGAAATCCTGAAAACATGACCTGTTGGGGGTACTTGAGGACTAGAGTTGAGAAACATTGCTTTACACCATTGCATCCGACCCCTTGCATTGCATTTGGTGATGTAAGGCTTGGATGTAGCTTCTTGGCCGTGGAAACCCATTCCCTGAAGCTCTCTATGCTTCTATGCTATACTCGCCTCGGTGCATACCTGCTTCTAAGACTGAGAACTGAGCGATCAAAGACTGCTGATCGCTTGGTTCTCAATCTTCTCTGCTCTACCTCTCCAGCGCTCACTGGTGCGCCAGGCTGTGGAGGGGGTGGGAGCTGCTGGCTCAGTCTCCCAGAAGCTCACTGAGAGGCTGAGACAGCTGCTGGTCCAGGCATCTGGGTGGATCCCAACTGTAAAGTCGAGCTCGATCCAGAGCCTGGACTGGTTGATAGACGTCCTGTCAGCTGAAAACATGTCGCAGGAGTGAGTGCAGAACGAACTGCGCTCCTGGGATCCATAGGAGAATAGCCAAAAAGCCATACTTCTTAAATTTTCTCAGTTTAAACATATGATATATTTTCTATTGTGAATAAAATATGGGTTTATGAGATTTGTAGATCATTGCACTCTGTTTTATGTAGATTTTACACAGCATAACAACTTTTTACTGTGGGCACCTGGCTGTGGCTTCACAGCCGGGCACCCACTGCGCCTGCGCGAGCGGCGCCGCGTGCCGTGATATGCCGCGCAGTCATCTGGGACCTGTCACGTGTCCCATGTGACTGACTGCACCGAGGGGAAGTGATGTCACTAGCCTGTGCACTGAAGGAGGCAGACTACGAGGGACCCCCTAGCAACAGGCATTTAGAGGGAGGTTAAAAAAAAAAAAAAAAATCCAATTATTTTATATTTTATTTTTTTGGGGAATTTTAAGCTATTTTTTTTTGGGGGGGGGGGGGGCAAACCCCACTTTAAGCAATACTGGCTTGTCACCCCCTTCTCTAGCTTGTGATTGGACAGTAAGGAAGCAGAATCTAACTGATGAGCGCCACGTTGAACTCCCAATTGTAATATGTTCATTGTCAGCAAATATGCATGAAGCACACCTGCTCATTTTACTCCTCCCTCTACTGGCTTGAATTCCACTATAGAATGGATTACAGAATGGTTTTGGGTTTTAAGACCAACCCCACTCCTTGCCATCTTATAAGCTTTTCTGTTGGTCCTTACAATTATGAACAACCTTTAAAAGTGAGGCTTAGACTTTGTTAAAGTGCAGGGGCAGGCTACTGATTCATCAATACACAGTGTGTGTCAAAGCACTCTGAGCATCCTGGGTATTTACTTTAAGAAAGAGCTTTATGTACAAGTGTAAAAAGGTTCAGAATACATGCTGACTAGGGATGAGCTATGGAATGTTCAGATCCTAGTACTTAGTATGTGAGTGAGCCCGACAGGAGGCTGTCACTGGGCCAATTTTAAGTGGCATTCCCCCACTCCGCAGCCCCACATACTGTATACAAGGGGATTGCTTATTTTGATTGGCCCAGTACAGTGACCGCCTCCTAGTGGGCTTGCGCATGTGGGTTCAGACTATGATCTTAATGCTCTCAAGTTCATCTCTAGTGCTAACATTTGTCAGCAAGTGTATAATGCATGTTCAGGTTTGCATCATAAAGAAAAAGATTATAGTAAATCGCTGTTTATAACTATATAGAATGCTGCATATTTTTTCTTGTGAATTGTCTGAAGAATAGTTAGTCTCACTAGGGCTTAAATGTAAATGTAATATATACAGTCTGAAGGGAAAGGGGAGACATCACTGAAACCTTTAAAAAAACATCAAGGGGGTGAATAAGATTCAGGAATGTAGTATTTTCAGTATGAAGGCTCAAGAACACGGAGACATGACCTCTAACTAAGTGGTGGAAAGTTCAAAGCTAATCTTAGAAAGTATTATTTTACCAAAAGAGTAGTTGATATTTAGTTTTTTGTTTTTAAATATTCTTTATTGAAAATATTTTTTCACATATACATAAAAAGAAAAAACGAACAAAAATGAACATTTCACATTTTTACAAGATCCCGTACATGTCTATATATACACACACATATATAGAACTTGTACATAAATAATTGCATAGCAAATAAATAGACACACAAAAAAAAAAAAAAAAAAACAATCAACAAAACACATGGATCAATCTCAGTATATTTTTCAAAGAAAAAAAAAAATAGTAGTAGTAGTAGTAGTAGTCCCCCATCTTCCTGATATAATTCTTTACTCCCTCTAACTTTATTCTAGTAATATTTTATTTAATATTCCTTTTTCCCTCCCTCCCCTCTCCTGGGTAGTCAACTAGGTAGTTAACTACCCCCCAATTCCCCCCAGTCCACCCCTCCTCACCACTCCCATAGTTCCCTAGTGTGCTATATATATATATATATATATATATATATATATATATATATATATATATATATATATATATATATATATATATATATATATATATATTATAAATATATATATAATGAGCCAGCTAAAAAAGTTAGGAGCCAGGTTTTTTTTTTTTTTTTTAACGACATGGAGACAAGTGAGGGGAAGATGGTCCCACCCGTCTCCAAGTCATTGCAGGGCAGAAGCGACTTCAAATCGTCACTTCTGCCCATAGCTCTTAAAAAGGGACATTTTTTTTTTTTTTTCAAATGCCAATTATTTTTTTTTGCATTTTAGTGTAAATATGAGATGTGAGGTCTTTTTGACCCCAGATCTCATTATTTAAGAGGTCCTGTCATGCTTTTTTCTATTACAAGGGATGTTTACATTCCTTGTAATAGGAATAAAAGTGACACAATTTTTTTTTTTTTCAAAAGAACAGTGAAAAAATTAAAAGTTAAAATAAATAAGAAAAAAATAATAATTTTAAACGCGCCCGTCCCGCCGAGCTTGTTTGCAGAAGAGTAGCGCCCGCATATGAAAGCGGTGTTCAAACCACACATGTGAGGTATTGCCGTGATTGGTAGAGCGAGGGCAATAATTCTAGCCCTAGACATCCTCTGTAACTCAAAACATGCAACCTGTAGAATTTTTTTAAATGTCACCTATGGAGATTTTAAAGGGTAAAAGTTTGTCACCATTCCACGAGCGGGCAAAATTTTGAAGCGAGACATGTTTGGTATCAATTTACTCGCCGTAACATTATCTTTCACAATATAAAAAAAAATTGGGCAAACTTTACTGTTGTGTTATTTTTTAATTAAAAAAAAGTTTTTTTTCCCAAAAAAGTGCGCTTGTAAGTCCGCTGCGCAAATACGGTGTGACAGAAAGTATTGCAACGACCGCCATTTTATTCTCTAGGGTGTTAGAAAAATAAATATATATAATGTTTGGGGGTTCTAAGTGAAGGAGATAAGGCTGTTTTGTTTTCACTGCCTGCCTATTAGTATTGCTGGGTGTCATACCAACGCCGGGGCCTCAATTACCGGCCGGCGCGGGGGGTGCACTATGCAGACAGGATACCCCCAGCTGTGCTGCCCCAGGTCGCTAATTCTAGTCGCCAATGCGACCTGGCGCCTGGTATTCGTCAAGCACTGTGTGTATGTATGTATATATATATGTGTGTGTATATATATATATATATATATATATATATATATATATATATATATATATATATATATATATATATATATATATATATATATATATATATATATATATAATATATATATAAATATTTACATCTCTTATGTCACTACACCACAAAAAAGAGAAAAAAAAAAAAGAAGAAAAGGAAATTTCTTTCCTCTTTCCTTTTCCCCCCCTTTGTGGAGAAGATATAGAAGGGGGTACTATCCATCTCCTACTGTGATATGTGGCAATAGATCCCTATATCTATTTTAGTGATTCTCTAAGTGGTCCTTATTCCAAAAAAAAACCACTTAGTGAAAAGGGTATAGAAGGGGATGCCGCCCACCTCCTACTTGTAATATTATGTGGGGTAAGGCCCTACGTCTATTTTAGTGACTCTCTGGGTGATCCTTGTTCCAAAAGTGAAAGGGGGAAAAAAAAAAGGGAGTGAAAAAAGTGTGGAAGGGGGCACTGCCTGCTTCCTACATGTAGTATTGTGTGGCAGTAGGCCCCTACATCTATTTAGGTTTAGTGACTCTCTGGGTGATCCTTGTTCCAAAAGTGTAAGGGAAAAAAAATAAAAATGTTTGTGAAAAAAGTATGGAAGGGAACACTACCTACTTCCTACATGTGATGTTGTGTGGCAATAAGCCCCTACGTCTATTTCAGTGACTCCCTAAGTGATCCTTATTCCAAAAGTGAAAAAGAGGAAAAGGAGAGAGAAAAGAAAAAAAAAATATAGGAAGAGGAAGAAAACCCTTTCTCCTCTCCCTTTTTCCCTTAATTGATAAAAACACCATTTTTTTTTTTGTGTTACCTCCCTAGGTGCTCGATGAAAAAAGGGGGGGACAATGGAAAGGAGGGAGGGGAAGAGGAGGGGACAAGGGGGGAGTCCAAAAATGGATAATAAGCATCTAATTGTTCCCCACATAACTCATATAAACTTGAGATAATCTAAATTCCAACCAGCACTTCCAAGTGTCAAGGTATTTTATTTCTAAGTTGTTTTGCAGGTGTATTACTTCTTCCATACGTCTAATTTTATCTATCTCCCTAAACCAATCCTTTATTGTCGGAATATTTTTCATCTTCCAATGTTTCGGAATTAATTTCTTTGCTGCATTCAGCAGGAATGGTATAATAGATTTTTTATATTTCTTCCTCGGTATCCCTGTCGCATGGAACAGGCATTGCCAGGGGTCAAGTTCCATTACAGTCCCGCTAATCTTCTTTATCCAATCCACCACTTTCCTCCAATATAATTGGATTAAGGGACACTGCCACCATATATGTGCATGGGTACCTGTCTCTTCACACTCCCTCCAACATAGAGGTGATTGAGTGGGATTGATTTTATGTAATTTAATTGGGACATAATACCACTTTGTTAATAATTTATAATTCATTTCTTTTATCCCTGTGTCCACTGAAGTTGAATGCGTGTAATCAAAGACTTTACTTCTCATACTTTCAAACAACGGGTGGTTTAGTTCCCTTTCCCAATTCTCCACGAGACACAGGGAGTCCAATTCTAGAGGGGTTATCAGTAGGCTATATACTTTCGAGAGACCCTGTCTATTATTCCCGGCTTTGTCAATTAATCTTTCCAATCTCCTGTCTGAGCGGAGCGGCTTTGGAAGAGAGCCTACAAAGTGTTCAAGTTGCCTATATCTCCATGCATCCTGTATTTTACCATATTTTTCTTGTAATTCAGATAGTGTACAGAGAACATTCCCTTTCAGGACATCCTTTAACCTCAAATGGTCCGATGATGTCCACTTTAGGTATAATTTATTTTCTTTGCCTGGAGGGAAATAATTATTTCCTGTAAGGGGTAACAGAGGGCTATTGTATTCCATGGATCTATTTTTAGATATTTTATCCCATATTCTGAGTGTTTCCACAGTAGTTGGAGGCATATCCCTAGGGAGGCCTCTTTATTGGGTTGGGATCCAGATAATCTGGTTCAGGGCAGAATTACTCGGTTCTAGTTTAAGTGTTACCCATTTTTTATATGGAGAGCCATGGGCCCAGTCCAGGACTCTCCGCAATAACGCTGCCTCATAGTATTTTTCAAAATCTGGCAGAGATAATCCCCCTTTCTCCTTTGGTCTACTCAGGACTTTATATGAGACACGATTCCCTTTGTTATTCCATATAAATTTTTGTATTAGTCTAAGAATTTTGAAATATGTGGCAGGGATAACTATTGGGAGACACTGAAAGATATATACAAAGCTTTCAGAAGGGTCATCATTTTAATCACGCTTATTCTGCCAAACCATGACAATCTATGGGCCTGATAACCTTTGAAGTCCTGTTTAATTTTATTTAATAAGGGTAAATAGTTATCTTAATATAAGTCCGTTGTTAATGCTGATAAAGACACTCCCAGATATTTCAATCCTCTTTTTTTCTCCACCGAAATGGGAATAGGGTTCTAAGATCCCTAGCTTCTTCTGGGGAGACCGAGGTATCAAGTATCTCGGTTTTCTCCATATTGATCTTAAAATTTGAGATGGCCCCATAGCCATTCAGTTCCATCAAAATATCTGGGAGCATCTGTGCTGGATTCGTTACGTATAACATAATATCATCAGCAAATGCTGATATCTTATGTTCCTGTCCCGCAACTTCTATTCCTTTTAATTTTCTTATTGGCTCTTATAGAAATCAGGAGGGGTTCCAGAGAGATCACGAAAAGTAGTGGCGAGAGGGGGCAGCCGTGTCGTGTACCGTTATTCAGCCGAAGGGTATCGGACAGGGTTCCATTAACCTGAATTTTAGCCGTGGGGTTCGAGTAGAGAGCTTCGATCCACCTCAGCATTTTTGGGCCTAAGCCGATTTTTTGCAATGTCTGTAGCATAAAATCCCAATCTAACCTATCAAAGGTCTTTTTGGTGTCTATTGATAGGAAGATGGCAGGTTTCTTTCCCTTCTTTGCAGCATGCATTAACAGGATTGTTCTCAGTACGTTGTCTCTTGCCTCCCTCCCCGGGACAAACCCCGCTTGATCTTTCTCAATACAATCAGGCATAAGGGGTCTCAATCTCTCGACCAATATCCGGGCGTATATTTTAACATCCTCATTTATCAAGGAGATTGGCCGGAAGCTTGAGCATATAGTTGGATCCTTGCCTTCTTTTCCTATAAGTGATATGTATGCCCCCAAGGCTTCTTGACAAATTTTCAAGCCTTCCCCTATGGAATTCATATAGGAGTGATAGAATGGGGTCAAGGTGTCAATAAACTTTTTAAAGTACAGGGCAGTGTATCCGTCTGGTCCCGGGCTTTTGCCCCCCTCACTTGTCCTGATCGCCTGCTTTATTTTATCGCTCGAGATATCTTTTTCTAAGTTATTTAAGTCCTCTTCTGATAGTTCTGGCAGCTGAATCTTCTCAAGGTACGGTTTTATATTTTGACTTCTATTTTGTCTATCTTCAGAGTCTTCAGTAATGTTTATATTATACAATGATTGATAATACTTGAAAGAAACTTTACTTATGTCCTTAGTGGAGTATTTCATTTCCCCCTTTTTATCTTTAATTTTTGCAATATAATTTACATTCCTTCTAGGTTTAATCACCCCTGCCAACATTTTCCCCAGTCTATTTCCATATTCATATTGCCTTTTTTCTATTCTCATAAATGCTCGTTTAGCTTCTAGCTCCATTAATTACTTTAGTGCCTCTCGTCTTATTAGCAGTTCTCTCTTTACTTTATCATCATTAAAATTTTTGTGGAGCTGTTCTAGATCCTTGATCTCTTGTAGGAGTGATTGTTTCTGGCCTATCCAGATTTTTTTCCTCTTGGCCCCTTCTGCTATTAATCTCCCTCTCATGAATAATGTTGTGCGTTTCCCAAAGTATGGTTGGGTCGATATTCTCAACATTGTTCTCTTTAAAGAAAAAACTCAAATCTCTTTCCAGGTCCTTCATTATAGCTTGATCATACAGTAGTGATTCATCCAGCCTCCAGGATCTATGCCTATCCGGTATATTTTTTAATTCCAAGCTAACTATAACCGGGGCATGATCCGAGAGGGTGATTTATTTCACTTCTGCCTTTGATAATCCCTCAACATACAACAGCTTATGGTACAAGAAAACATAATCGATTCTCGAATACAAAGAATGTATCTGGGAGAAGTATGTAAAATCCCTTCCCCTGGGGTGCATGATTCTCCAAGCCTCTACGAGCTGTTGCTGATGTAATTTTTGTTTTACTACCTTTAGATATTTACCCTCTGAGCGCAAGGAGAAGGGCTGGGTATCCAGGGCTGGATCGAGCACAAAGTTAAAGTCCCCTGCCATAATAACTTTCCCTACCTTAAAGTTTTCTAACTTATTCAAAACCTTCTTCAAGAACGTACACGTGTGGATATTGGGACATTATATGTTCACAAATGTATAGTCAATGTTAAACATAGACCCCTTAATGAACAGATACCTCCCTTCTGAATCAGATTCCATCCCTTTTAAATTAAATAGTGTATTTTTATCAAAACCTATTGCTATTCCTTTGGATCTCTTATCAGGAGAGTATCCGTGGAACCAGATAGGGAAAGTCTTAGAGTTCAATCCAACCCTGGATGACCATTTGAAGTGGGTCTCTTGTAAAGATATTATATTTGCGGAGAAGCTTTTTAATTCCTGTAATATTTGATGCCGCTTACTGGGATTATTTAAGCCCCGGACATTGTATGTCGCTATCTTCAACGGTGCCATCCCAGGTCACATATAGTTGGGGGGTGGGGTGCTTCTATTATATCTGAGATGATCCATATCCACTTTACTAACAGACAATTTGACAATACACAACAAATCCATACAACAACTCCTAATCCCTCCCTGATAGGGTTCTTCTTGGGAACCCTCCCTCCCCCTCCCAACCTCCCCTCCAAATATTTTGACCTGCCCCGCTCCCGTCCATATCGTGAGCGGTCAGCCGGGCAGGGCATTCCTTGGGGGTTATACTATGTCCGCCCGGGCCCCCAGACCTCATCCCAAATCAAGGGATGGGAATGGGGGAGCGGGCAGGCATTGCCGGATCCCCATGCACCCGGGCGTGTTTCTTCCCTTACTAGAACTCTATACCCCTAATCCATCCCATGCTGATCAGTTATACATTTAGTCCTCTATATTCCATTTAGTAAACATTAAGCTTTTTCCCATTGCTGATCTGTTAGTTTCCTCCATTCAGCTGGTTTCTTTTCCCAGTTCTCTATGTTGATGCGTGGCAAATCTAATTAGCTAGAGAACTCTTTCAAGTCTTCTGGGAATCGTAATGTAGCTGATATCCCTTGATTTTTAGCAATCAAACATGCTGGAAAGCCCCATCTATACGTGATATGTTTTGCCTGTAACTGATTTATCAGAGGTTTCAGTGCTCTCCTTCTGAATAAAGTCTCTTGCGATAAGTCTGTAAAAATTAATATTTCACTCTCATTGAATTTAATTGGTGCAGCAGTCCTCATGCTTTTTGAGACTTGTTGTTTTATTTCATAATGGGAGAATCTCGCTATTACATCTCTTGCTACATCAGGTGTTACCGTGGTTTTTTGAATCCGATGAACTCTATTAAAGTATATGGGAGATGATATATCTTTGTCTAAGATCTTATTAAACACCTCACGGACTGTCTTTTCTGAGTCGCTGTTCTTTACTGACTCAGGTAGGCCGCGGATCCTCAAATTGTTTCGTCTACTGCGATTCTCCTGGTCTTCCAGTCTGTAGCGTATATTCCTCATTTCCAGCCAATCTGATTCCGCCCTTGCCTGTAGTTCTAAAATTGCATTTTTATGTTCCGCCAGTTGTGTTTCGGATTCTTCCACCCTTTGTAGTACATTTTGTATCTCCATTCTGGTGGCATTCAGTTCTCCTTTAATCATACTTTCTAGATGAGACATCATCTCTGCCATGTCCTTCTTGGTGGGTAGAGCTTGTAAGCCATCCATATCGGTACCTCCGACCATCTTCTGTTGTTGAGTCTTCGGGTCACTTACTCCTTCCCCCGTCCTGGCGTGGAGATTACCTTCCCCAGGCCCTTCCCGTTTATTACTTTGTTCTTCTGGAGAGGGTATTGTTGGCTCCACCCTTTCAGATTCAGCGGTAGGTTCAGTTGTGTTTTTGTTTATACACTCCGTTTTTTGCTCAGCTCTATTCTGTACCATATACGTTTTTATAGAGTTGCTATTTTGACTCTTCTTGATTCGTTTTTGCCCCTTTTCTTCCCATTTTATCCTTTCCTGCGTTATTGTTCCTTGTATTCATTCAGTGTCGCAGCAGAGGATTTTGTTACTGAATCGAATATACTTGAGCAATACACTGGAGGTCAGCGATTGTCTATTCTAATACAGGCTATGTTAATAGGTATGACTAGGTATTTATATATTTTTCAAGATAACCAGATAAGTGAGATCCTGAATTATCAGTTCTAAAAGCTTTTCGCTACTGGGAGGAAGAAGAAAAAAAAAAAAGAAATGTCCTACTTAACCTTGCCCTTTACACTACACTATATTTCTAGTTAGTTAATTAATTAACTGTCCCCTACTACCATCAATACCGTCAATTTAATTCAGTTCGTGGGACATGAAATAAAAATCAGCAGATAATATATGAGGAACAATCAGCATCTGAATTCAAGGTGTGACAACATTCTTTCCTCTCCTTTTCTCTCCCCCTCCCCTCTCTCCTCCTTCCCTCTCCACCTTTCTCCAAACCCCTATCTGCCCGACAGATACCTGCTAAGCGTGCAAAAAGACGAACAATAATTAGAACATTTTCAGATATACTAATATTTATAACAAAGAGGAATGAGAAGATCTCAAAAATTTAGATGAACATATACAGATTATTCAGAGAGGCAGTGGGTGGTTCATACCAATGGAACAGAAATAGTGCAATATAGTGCAGTGTAAAACAGGCCTTCAGATGCAGATCCCTAAGTATCTCAGTATCTGAGGTTTACCCAAAAAAATGAAAAAAAAAAAAAGGGGGGGGAGCAGGGAAAAAAAAGGGGGGAGGGGAAAAAGGGGTGGAGAAAAAAAAAGGGGAGGAGAAAAAAAAATAAAAAAATTATAAAAGCTTGAGCAGAACACGTTTTAAGTAGCAAAAAAAAAAGTCTCTAGGTTCCCCTGCTATGATTTTAAGTCTACTATTAGACTATTTAAGTATTGCATGCAAACGTTTCAAGCAGGGGGTTCCCTAGTCCCAAAGAGAAAAAAAAAAAAAAGCGGGTTAGTCCACAGAAATTTTCCCAGATATTCCAGATAGGCTTCTTCACTTCAGTTTTATCAGTTTTATCCCAATGTGTTTTAAATACGTAGTATATGCAGAAGACAAAAAAAAAAAGAGTTCACTCACGTTGTTCAGTTATAGTTAACCACATGCCGACCGACGCACGACGATATACGTCGACAGAATGGCACGTACAGGCAGGAGGGCGTATATATACGTCCCTCCTTTCGCCTGTCCGTGCCATCGGGAGCGCGCCGGGAGCGGCGCGCTCCCGCGCCGGTCGGGACCCCCGTGAGTCCGGCCGCGGTCCCCGCGGACTCGATCGCCGCGGGGACTCCCGCGATCGTCTCACGGAGCGGCTGAACGGGGAGATGCCGAGATAAACAGCATCTCCCTGTTCTGCCTAGCAACTAGTGACGCCGATCTCTGCTCCCTGTGATTGGAGCAGAGATCAGCATTCACTAGCTGACAGCCACGCCCCCCCACAGTAAAAAACACACCCCTAGGCCTACTTAACCCCTACACTGCCACCTTGTGGTTAACCCCTAAACTGCTAGTGTCATTTATACAGAAATCAATGCATTTAAATGCATTAATTGCTGTAAAAATGACAATGGTCCCAAAAATGTGTCAAAAATGTCCGATGTGTCCGCCATAATGTCGCAGTCACAAAAAAAAATCGCAGATCTCCGCCATTAATAATAAAAAAAAAAATATTAATAAAAATGCTATAAAACTATCCCCTATCTTGTAAACGCTATAACTTCTGCGCAAACCGATCAATAATCGCTTATTGCGATTTTTTTTACCAAAAATATGTAGAAGAATACGTATCGGCCTAAACTGAGGAAAAAAAATGTTTTTTTATATATTTTTTGGGGATATTTATTATAGCAAAAAATAAAAAATAATGCATTTTTTTTCAAAATTGTCGCTCTATTTTTGTTTATAGCGCAAAAAATAAAAACCGCAGGGGCGATCAAATACCACCAAAAGAAAGCTCTATTTGTGGGAAAAAAAGGACGTCAATTTTGTTTGGGAGCCACGTCGCACGACCGCGCAATTGTCAGTTAAAGCGACGCAGTGCCGAATCGCAAAAAGGGGCCTGGTCCTTTGGCTGCAAATTGGTCCGGTCTGAAAGTGGTTAAAGCAACCGCACTGGCTTGTGAGTCACAACACACCTTACATTTAAAATGAGCAAAGTCTATTATCCCTTTAAATCGATTAAACAGTCCTACCCGTTCCTCAGGCTTCAAGCTTCTGGTCAATTCCAAAGAGCGGTGTCTATTGCAATCTTCTCCACTTCTAGGGACCACGAAACTCCGGCAAAAGAAAAAAAAAAAAGGAAAACCCTTAAAAAAAAAGGGGAGCCTAAGGTATGTTCCAGTACAATACAACTCTCTGGGGATTTTCTGTTTTTTTCTGTAGGAGCGACTATAGGACCGACTGTCCTTCTTCCCACAGACTCCACAGGTCCAGCTAGGTCCTCGCTTATTGTGTGTGCTCACACACACACACTTTGAGATAAACTCCCACGGTCGTTCCCACGGTCGATTCCTCCAGTGTCTCAATAGGGGGAGCGGTAATAGTAACTACAGAGTTCCACTGAGTTCCCGCCGGAGCATGGCGTGCATAGCGGGTTCGGGATCTCCTCACACAGTCTTCTCTTCACTCCCCACTCCCTCGGTAGTCCCGGCTCGTCACCCCCTGCTTGGTCCTCGTTCTCTCTCCTCCCCTATGCTTCAGCCCGTGGTCAGCTTAGGCTGATGCCGTCTACCTTTTCCATTGGACGCTGATTGCTAACCACTCACACAGGCAAGTGGGGAGGGGGGAAGAACGGGGGGAGGGGCTGCTCACTTCGCTCACCTCGTCACCTACAGTGCACTGCTCTCGTCCGGACAGGAGCAGGCATTGATCGAGTACTGGTCAATGAAACACTTCCGGAAATCGAGGGAGGAAAGGATGTTAGCAAGGCAGACCGGGCTTCAGGCTCCAGACTCCCACTTCAGGCTCCCGTAATCATTGCTGGTCTTTTAATTCTTTTAGTTCTATCCGAGGTCCGGGAAAACTCAGTTTAGTACGGATCTTTAATACGGATCTTTTCACAAAGCAGCACGGCTCAAGCTCTCTCGTTCTCAGCAATAGCAGATAGCAAATAGCGATGCAACAGCATGGGGTGGTATAGGCAGCGTTCAGCGTTCAGACATCCTTATACTCGCCCGGGGTTGTGCATGGATCCTCACGGCAGATTCAAACTTGGCGCCATCTTAATGGTGGCTCCACCCCCTAAACACGTATTGAGTAGTTGATATTTAGAATAGACCTCCAGCAGAGGTAGTGAGTCAGACAACAGTAAGTGGATTCAAACATGCCTAGAACAAACATACAGTAAATATATACGCAGACAAAATGGGGCAGACCGATGGATCACTTGTTTGTGTTTTTTTTTTTTTGTCATCTCTTTTCTATGTTTTCAAATGACAGCTTATCATTTTACTCCTCAGGTGGTGTGGTCCATGCAAGATTTTGGCTCCCCGATTGGAGAAAGCAGTTGCCAAGCATCAGGGAAAAGTGTTGATGGCAAAGGTGGATATAGATGATAATACAGACCTTGCTCTTGAATATGAGGTATTTATTTCCCAATATTATTGTATAACTTTTAAAATAATTTATATATATATATATATATATATATATATATATATATATATATATATATATATATATATATATATATATATATATATAAAATATGTGCATGTCTGCACGATTAATCGTTTAAAAAAAAAAAAAAAAAAAAAAAATCTCGATTTAACCTCCCTCAGGATCTTAATCTGGCATTTCCACAATTCATGTAATGTAACAAGTGCAGAGCCATTCTCTGGTCAGAGCCGGCAAAGTTTATCACAACATTGCTCAGTGCTGAGATGAAAAAAGAAAACATGTATCATTTGGTTCTTTAAGATAAAGGGATGAACTTCTTCGGTCTGTACATGAGGTCAGTTTAACCACTTAGAGCGGAGTTCCACCCACTTTTACAATTTGGTCTTAAACTAAAGACCACCCCTCGTTTTTGGATATCCATTTTTTTTTTTTTTTTTTTACCTTTTTTAGAAGTACATAGTGTACGTCCGTCCTAGCTCAGCCGCGGCGCAGGATGTCATGTCCTCTTCTACGGCGAGCCCTCCTCCTTCTCCCTAGCTGTTTTCTGGGACCTGTACCATTGAAGTGCATTTTTAACAGTAAAGTTAGCCCCATTTTTTTTTTTGTATAATGTGAAAGATGATGTTACGCTGAGAATCGTGATCTTTATTCTAAGCAAAAAAATTTTGATTCTCATTTCTTTATCGTACATCACGGGACACAGCGCACTATAGTAATAACTATGTGGGTTATAGGCCACATTTAGGTGAATGGACACTGGTATAACCAAAAAGGAAACCGGACGTGCGCCTCCCTATATAACCCAACCCATACCTGGAGTACCTCAGTTTTTTTGCCAGTGTTTAAGGTGTTGGTCACGGTTGATGAAATGCTAAGAGCTCCGCTAAGCAATTCCTGACGGGATTAAGGAGCTGTGCAAACGGATCCATCTAAAGTGCTTGAAAGCCAAAATGGATTGTACCTGGGCCTTGTGGAAGAAGAAACTAGGTTTTTGCCTGTAATGCTTCTCTGGATCCTGGAACCTTTTTCATGTTTATACAACCAAAGTGTTCTCCGGGAGGGTGCTGTACAGGTCCAAGGGAGTGGACCCGTGAAAGGGGTCCTGGTCCTTGAAGATTTGGCATGACATGGGCCGCCGTGATGGGTGAAGGCTGGATCTGTCTGTGATAATTTCCAGCAGTCCTGCGGCGGGATCAGGTAAGTCAGAAAGATTACAAGGAATGTGTGTGTGTGTGTATATAGATAGATAGATAGATCTATATAGATCGATAATATAATGATTCACTTGGTCTTTCTAACATGAGTATGTGATGCCTTGCCTGTGTTTGCCACTACAGGGTGTTAAAGCAACATACCTGGCATCCAACATTCCAGGCTTCCCTTGTTGTGCTCAGTGTCAAGGCTCCTACGGCAGCACTGCTATCTCTAGCTCTGTCAGCCATCAGAGGGGTTTGGTGGGACCATCCATCATTTCAGGAGGTCAGGTTCCCCCCTGCTGATACCTATACAACCCCCCCCCCCCCATAGAATAAAAAAAAAGGGGGGGATAGTTCCAGAACATGGGGGCATGGCTTAGACGCCGCCGGCTTGCACGTGAGACACGGCACAGGCGCAAGGCTCACTGGCTTTTAAAAGGTTTGCACTCTGGAAGTGTCTGGTTGGCTGACAGAGGGACACAGAGAACACAAGTGGTATGTAAGCTGTATGGGTGTGTGGATACAGGCATTTTCAAGGGACACGTTTTACTCAGCATTGAGATTGAGCCTCTACAATTTTGTGCTTAGGACTATGTCTTTCCCCAAGAGGGGTAATTCATCAGGGGGGAGTGCAGAGTCACTGCGGTCAGAGCCTGAGGCTCCTAGTCACATGCCTGCAGTTCCATCCCCCCCTGAAAGACCTGTAGCATCTGGCGAATCTGAGCCATCTAGTCTCACAGGCATGGTGGCTACCTCCAACGTTCCAGCCTCTGCATACCTCACTAAGGACAATTTGGCTTTGGCTCTGGCTGGTTTGGAAGGGAAAATAGCCAAGATGTTGGCGTCTTCCTCCCAGGAGGTGAGAAAACGCGGCAGAGCCCCTTCTCCTGCCCTTGACCTTCCAGTATTGGAACAACAATGGGAAGATGATATTGGGGTAGCTGAGAGAAGGGGGTTAAGGCGACTACTCTTCTGAGGATTCAGAGTCTGAAGATTCTTTCTCAACTTCGCAATCTCAGAAATTGCTAATCCAATCCCTTACGGACTTGGTTCATTCTGGATATAAGTTGCCTCCTGCAGAGGTGGAGGATGTTTCCTTCTCCTTGGGTTTGCTAAAACACCCACAGGGTTCTCATGCTTTCCCTATGCACGCGTTACTGGAGCAACTGATCTATGCTGATTGGGTTCACCCAGATATGAGCAGTTTTCTTCTCCTAAAAGGATTATTTCTCCTATGGAGAAAAAGTTCTCAAAGAGATGGGATTTGCCAGCGGTAGATGCGGCTATCTCCTCTGTGAACAGGAGTTTAACTTGTCCAGTGGACAACGTACAAGTATTTAGTGATTCAGCTGATAAGAAGTTGGAATGTCTACATAAGGCCTCATTTGCTGTAGCTGGTGCGGTAGTATAACCTGCGGTGGCAGCAATGGGCATCTGTCAATCCGGGATGAATTCAAGCAGGTTATTAACGTTCCTGCTCAAACTGAAGAGGCCCAAAGTTTAGCTGAGCTACCTAGGGCCCTATGCTTTGTAGAGGACACTATCAAGGATACTATACATCAGGCATCTCGCCTTGCGCTCATGTTGATACATATGCGCAGGATTCTGTGCCTCTACCGTAAGGGGCAAAGGGTAAGCCTCATAACCAGACACAGGGCTACAAAAAGCCCTGGAGTCAGAAGTCTACAAAACAGTCAGTAAGCAGGTAAAGGGGACCATAACAATGAACATCAGCGAAAGTCTTCCAAAAAGTTATGCAATTGGGGAGAGTCCTTGAACATTATCCAAACCAGCTAGACCCATTTAAACTTTTCGTAGGTATTGTGGTTTTTGGCCACCAATTCTTCCATATGCATAATGTCAATGAGAGTTTCAAGCCATTCAGGAAACAAAGATGCGGTAGTTGAGGTGAACTGGAAAGTGATTCCAGGGTAACTAAATTGTAGAGTCTGACAACAGAGTCCCAAAGCTTTTCAATAGGGGCGCATGCCCACCAGATAAGAAGAGTGCCTGGGAGGCTTGACACCACCAACAAGAATCTGAGAAGGACAGGAAAATACAGTGCACTCCGGAAGGGGTAAGGCACCATTGTGAGAGAAGTCCACTCTTGAGTTGCGCAAGCCATGAATAGTTTAGGGGTATTGACAAAAATTCATCACCATTTATTACCAGTAAATGAACAGCCAAGCTCAAGCGCCCATGCAGTAGTGTAGGGAGGGAGACCAGGGGACAAATACACTATATTGTCAAAAGTATTGTGCCTTTACAAGCACATGAACCTTAATGGCATCCCAGTCTTCAATAGTGAGTTGGCCCACCTTTTGCAGTTATGACAGCTTTAAATTTTCTGGGATGTTTTACCATTCTTCCAGAAGTACATTTGTGAGGTCAGGCATGAATGTTGGACGAGAAGGCCTGGCTCACAGGCTCCGCTCTAATTCATCTCAAAAGTGTTCTATCGGGTTGGGAATCAAGACTCTCAGGCCAGTTAAGTTTCTCCACCCCAAACTTGCTCATCCATGTTTTTTATGGACCTTGCTTTGTGCACTGGTCCAAATCATTTGGTAGAGGGGGATTATGGTGTGGGGTTGTTTTTCAGGGGTTGGGCTTGGCTCCTTAGTTCCAGTGAAGGGAACTCTTAAGGCGTCAGCATACCAAGATATTTTGGACAATATCATGCTCCCAACTTTGTGGGAACAGTTTGGGGATGGCCCCTTCTTGTTCCTACATGACTGTGTACCAGTGCACAGAGCAAGGTCCATAAAGACCTTAATGGGCAAGTTTGGGGTGGAGGAACTTGACTGGCCTGCACAGAGTCCTGACCTCAACCCGATAGAACACCTTTAGAATAAATAAAAGCGGAGACTGCGAGCCAGGCCTGCTCTTCCATCATCAGTGCCTGTCATCTCAAATGCGCTTCGGGAATAATGGGTCAAAAATTCCCATAGACACACTCCTAAACCTTGTGGACAGCCTTCCCAGAAGAGTTGAAGCTGTAACAGCTGCAAAGGGTGGGCAAACTCAATATTGAACCTTACGGACTAAGACTGGGATGCCATTAAAGTTCATGTGCGTGTAAAGACAGGTGTCCCAATACGTTTGACAATATAGTGTAATTAAAAAGCATAGCCTATATCTTGAAAATAATGTGAGCAGGGGTGAAGAAGAAGTACAAAATTTCTCAAACTTCGCAAGAGAACGATGTATGGCAGTTCTAGGCAGAAGAGAGCAGTAAAAGCTCTGTAGTTGAAGGTACGGAAGACCCCGTAGCATTCCCTTGTAGGGCCTGAAATGGCGAGAATGAAAGGAGGAAATCGGCAGTAAGAACGTGTGCTGTGGCTAGAAGGATTTGTCCCAACAATGAAAGGTGTTTGAATGGAAATCAATTGAAAAGGAGGGGTTATCTAATAGTGGAGTGAAGGGGCCCGCTATTTACAATAAGTGTAAAGATCGTAAATGTTAATGCCAGTAATCAAGAACAATGCAAGTGAACCAAGGCCAAGAAGCGTGATTCCCATTGTCTTTGGCAGGGATCCAGAGAATGGCCTTAGGGTGTAATGGGGAAGAATCAGTTTCCAACTGAACCCATTGTTTATTGTACAAGTGATGGAACCAGTCTATGACGCAGAAAAGTAAAGAAGCTTTGTGATAAAGCTTGAAGTCTGGTAGGCCTGTTCCTCCAAGAGCTTTCGGCTGGCATTTTCTTTAGTCTTTTAATTCCCTTTTTGCTATTTGTGCCAGTACGCAGAACCAAGGACTGTTCTCCTGTATGGCCAAGGAAGAAATCCCTCTTAACTTTTCTGTTATTTCCCTGAGATGAGGATGAAAGAGGTTTTGGATATCCCACTTTCAACTAGTAGTCCTGCTGGTACTCCAGCATCCTCAATATTCCAGGTCACATGGTTTGGGGAAGATGGGACACCTCAGGATATCCCCCAAGCAAGCTGAAGCACATCCACCAATGAGGAAGCCACTCAAGGGCTAGGCTCTGTGTCATTGGGAGTCATGGCATCAAGCAATGTAGCTGTTACTGGGCAGCCTGCACTGAAGATGTCTCTTAACCGCTTCCCGACCGTCTCACGCAGATATACGTGAGCAGAATGGCACGGGCAGGCAAAATCACGTACCTCTACGTGGCCCTTTAAATGCCTGCCCGTGGGTCGCGCCGCCGGCGGCGTGCTCGCGACCCGGTCGGGAGCTCCGTGACCCTGGCCGCGGGACCAGCGGACCCGATTGCCACTGGTGTCCCGCGATCGGGTCACGGAGCTGAAGAACGGGGAGAGGTATGTGTAAACAAACCTCTCCCCGCGCTTCCTACTCTGCCTGTCATTGATTGGCTGTTCCCCCTAATGTAAAAAAACACACACGTCACAGCCCATAACCCCTCCCCTCCCCCTAGTGGTTAACTCTTTCACTACAACTGTCATTTATACAGGAATCAATGCATTTAAATAGCATTGATTGCTGTATAAATGACAATGGTCCCAAAAATGTCCGATGTGTCCGCCATAATGTCGCAGTCACAATAAAAATCGCTGATCGCCGCCATTACTAGTAAAAAAAAAAATATTAATAAAAATGCTATAAAACTATCCCCTATTTTGTAAACGCTATAACTTTTGCGCAAACCAATCAATAATCGCTAATTGCGATTTTTTTTTTTTTTTTTTTTTTTTTTTTTTTTTTTTTACCAAAAATATGTAGAAGAATACGTATCGGCCTAAACTGAGGAAAAAAACGTTTTTTTATATATTTTTTGGGAATATTTATTATAGCAAAAAGTAAAAAATATTGCATTTTTTTCCAAATTGTCGCTCTATTTTTGTTTATAGCGCAAGAAATAAAAACCGCAGGGGCATCAAATACCACCAAAAGAAATCTCTATTTGTGGGAAAAAAAGGACGCCAATTTTGTTTGGGAGCCACGTCGCACGACCGCGCAATTGTCAGTTAAAGCGACGCAGTGCCGAATCGCAAAAAGGGGCCTGGTCCTTTGGCTGCCAATTGGTCCGGGGCTGAAGTGGTTAACCAGCATTTATCTAAGCAGTGGCTTTGGATGCTGTTGGTAGAGAAACTCACGTTTCCTTCCATTTTCCTTTGGGTGTTTATTGGTATAAGCATATTGTGTTATGTGCTCTTACTTGTACTCTCTTTTAGCTGGTAGTTGTGGTCTCTGTATATACTTCCCTCCCCATACAGGTTCTTCACTCTGCAAAGTCACCTGTGATGTGGTGTGGCAACAGATGTGGCGGTTATTGTAACTCTCTAAAATGACAAGTTTTCTGGTGGACTGAGCATTGAGACAGTAATGAACCAAAAAGAAACAGTAGCACCCTTATCATGTTTAAATTTGCCTGTCTGTTGAAAGTCCGTATTTCATGTACTCTACAACCCCCCAGCATGAATTCTAGTTTTGTCACACTCTAGACTGCAGGGTAATAAAGTCCATTAAGGATACCTGACATGCAATTAAACCTCTTTACATAGGACTATTTGATATTGTAATTCCATTTAGTCTGATCTATAACTTGCAACCATTTCTCTAACCCTACGTTCACACCTATGCATTTTTTGTGTGCGTTTTGTAGTTTGCAGAAACACACTACAGTCCATTTAAGATGGTTTCCTATGGTACTAGTTCACATATATGCGTTTTGTGGCCAGTGCGTTTTTGGAAAGGGTTAGGCACTTTTTTTCCAGCGATTTGCGGCTAATAGATTTCAATGGAACCGCACCAGAAACGCAAGTGGTGCGTCTGTGATGCAATTTTTGATGTTTTGCTGTTTTTATGTTACCACTGTATATACCGTAGCTGGTTGCTAAGCAGGGGGCCGGCCGCCTTGTCCTTAACAACCGATGAGTCATCAACGGGGTTCCACGCTGAAAGCTGAATGTAAAAAATAAAATTTGCTGGCAAAACACTTTGTGGAAAAAAAACTTTGTGGAGTTCCCCCCCAGGTCCATACCAGGCCCTTCAGGTCTAGTATGGATTCGGAGGAGACCCCTATGCCAAAAGTTTTTTTAAAAAATGGCGTGGGGTCCCCCCCAAAATTCATACCAGACCCTTATCTTAGCATGCCGCTGGGCAGGTCAGGAAAGGGAGGGGGCGAGTGCCCCCCCTAACCATACCAGGCCGTATGCCCTCAACATGGGGAGGATGGGTGCTTTGGAGCAGGGGGGCTCTGCGCCCCCCACCCCAAAGCAAATTGCCCCCATGTTGATGGGGACAAGGGCCTCTTCCCAACAACCCTAGCCGGTGGTTGTCGGCGTCTGCTGGTAGCCCCCAGATCCCGCCCCCCCCTCATGTGAATGGGTATCGTACCCCTACCCAGTCACCAAAAAAGCAGTGAAATGTAATAAAAACACAAGAGCCGGTTTTTGACCATTCCTTTATTAATAGCTCTGTCTTCTCTAGTCGTCTTCTCCTTCCCGCCGTCTTCTCCTTCCCGCCGCCTCTTCCTCGAGCTGTCTCTTCCCGCCGTCTTCTCCTTCCCGCCGTCTCTTCCCGCTGTCTTCTTCTTCCCGCCGTCTCTTCCCGCTGTCTTCTCCTTCCCGCCGTCTCTTCCCGCTGTCTTCTCCTTCCCGCCGTCTCTTCCCGCTGTCTTCTCCTTCCCGCCGTCTCTTCCCGCTGTCTTCTCCTTCCCGCCGTCTCTTCCCGCTGTCTTCTCCTTCCCGCCGTCTCTTCCCGCTGTCTTCTCCTTCCCGCCGTCTCTTCCCGCTGTCTTCTCCTTCCCGCCGTCTCTTCCCGCTGTCTTCTCCTTCCCGCTGTCTCTTCCCGCCGTCTTCTCCTCGAACTGTCTCTTCCCGCCGCCTTCTCTTCCCGCTGCTCTCTTCTTCCTCGCCACCGGTTATCCGCTATAAAAAAGCTGCTCTTATTCTGTTGATGTCTTCATCCGTTTTGTTGTCGCCTGCTCTCTACCGACTCTTGTATAGCAATGGGGTGTGACCATCCAATGACCTCACCCAGAGACCCCGCCCCTTGTGACAAGGGGTGGGCTCTCGGGGTGACGTCATCAGATGGCCACGCTCCATTGCTATATAAGAGTCGCGCCGTGGCTTTAGCTAGTGTGCCGTTACCGCGCATGTGTGGGAAGGGCGTCTTCGCAGCTCCAGGCAATCACAGCACTGGAGCCGTGATACCCGGAAGTAACTCCGGGAGCGATGTTGCTGGCCGGAGTTGTGTACTGGGACTGCTGCGGGGGCTTCGATCTAAGGTGAGTATTTCATAATGAGCCTTTGTCTTGCAGTTTTTTTTTTTTTTTTTTTTTTAAGGAATTGTCAAAAAACTGATCTTTTTTGTTTTTATTACATTTCACTGCTTTTATGGTGAATGGGTAGGGGTACCCGATACCCAATTACATAGGGGGGTGGGATCTGGGGGCTCCCTTCTTAATGGGGGGCTTCCAGATTCCGATAAGCCCCCTGCCTGCAAACCCCAACAATCACCGGCTAGGGTTGTAGGGAAGAGGCCCTTGTCCTCATCAACATGGGGACAAGGTGCTTTGGGGTGGGGGGCGCAGAGCTCCCCCTGCCCCAAAGCACCCATCCTCCCCATGTTGAGGGCATGCAGCCTGGTATGGTTCGGGGGGGGGGCTTGCTCGTCCCCTCCCTTTCCTGACCTGCCAGGTGGCATTCTCGCCATGTTTTTTTCTTCTTTTTTTTTTTTTTTTCATTTTGTTTTGGCGTTTTTTATTTGTTGCAAATTGTTTTTGTCTGCAATTTATTTATTTCTTTTTTTTTACATTCAGCGGGGAACCCCGCTGACAGCTGATGACTCATCAGTTGCGAAGGATGCAGCGTCCGGCTTCCCGGCCCCCTCTTTAGCAACCAGCTATGTACAGTGTGTTTTACAGTGCGTTTTAAAGAGGAAAAAACGCAAAATGCATGAAAACTGCATGCAAAATTGCATAAAAAAAATTGCTGGTTTAAAAATGCACTGAAAAACGCATCAAGCGCAGTCTGATAGATGTGAACCTAGATTTAAACTCAGTTTTCAAAGATCTTCACACAATTCATAAAACTGCTATGATAAAAAAAGCTATGTTTATTACAAGTATCTATCTGAAAGTATTGAATGACAAGAAAATACCTTCTATTTATCCTACACAGCCTTTTACCTCAGTGTCCAGCTTGTTGTATACAAAAAGGTCTCCACTACTTCATTACTTCCTGGACAGACCTTGGGTTGTGAAAACTGTTAAGACGCAGGAAGAACTTCACGAGCTGACCTAATTAGCACACACCCTGCAGCTGCCTTCCCCTTCCAGGAAATTGCCCCACACACCTTCTCAGGTGCATGTTTTTTCTTTGCAATCAAATCAGTGATCACTAAATACAAAGGCATCAATGCTGACTTTTAATATCGAGCAACTTACCTGTCCATAAATCCAGCGGTGTCCTTACCCGAGTCGATTTTTCAATTGACTATCGGGTGCTGCCAACGCCATCTCCACAAAGCGAAACCGACACGGGAGCATTGCGGCTTCACAGCCATTTTCCTACTGTGCATGCGCTCTGTGAATGGGCCGGCTGTGGGGGAAGGAGGAGGGTGGCTGAAATTCCATAGCAGACCCCCCCCCCCCACCCCACAAAAGGTGCCAAATGTGGCTGCGGAGGGGGGAGGAGGCAGACAAGCAGAGCTTCCTGTGACGGGTGTCACTTTGGGCAGAGGGCTTGTGGAACCCAGCTTACCTTGGAGAGGTCGGGAAACTCCTTGTCCAGCTCTTCAAGCCCCTCCTGTGTGTAGTTCACCCTGTGTATATTAGGGGCACAGGGTGACCGAGAAGCCCAGTCTGGTCTGCACTACCCAGACTCCCAGTACAACCACACCGGACTCAACATTTCGTTTTACCCCTGTTATCCAGGGTTCTATATGTGTGGTGTGTGCTGAATGATTAAAGGGGTTCTTATTTATCTATATAAAGATAAATAATTTCACCTTTCAGACTGCTATGCTAGATCATTTGACGTGGGGGTTGTTATGTGTTAAAGTGCCTGTATCCCATTCTATTGTTTCTGTCTGCCTTGGGAGCAAAGTATTATGGGATGTATATGTGTGTGGATTGGCTTACATGTTACTATGGAGTTATGGAGGTAAAGTCCTGTGTCATTATGCAAAGGAGGGGGATGTGTATATCTTTGTGTTTCTGTTCAAATAAACAGTTCTTATTCTGGTTTACTCTAAAACTGGTATTGCCTAGTTCTTGGGGTAGCTTTAGCCAGATTCACTGATGTAATGTTCCAGAGCTTGGGTTGCAACTTCTTGGTGGAGATATCCAGTCAGGCTATCCGGATTCCGTCACACTTCCCCTTTTAGGTGGAGCTCCGCTTTGAATCAGACAGGCCCTTGCACTACATAGCTGATGTAGATCTAAAAGAAATTGTACAATCAGACTGTACAGAAAATGGGTGGAAGGTGATATAGTAATGGTGTGGTCCAGAGTGGTGAACACTCCCTATCACGCCCTTTTCTGTGATGCAGCAAGGAAGTGCATTCTGGGATTCAAAGCTTCGTGGATGTTACATAACCTACAGGAAGTGATGGAAGCAAAATTATTTTTCAAACCCATTTAAAATTTTAAAGCTTCAGTGAATGAGTTAAGTAAGAGATAAGCACATTGAGATGGCTGGGCCAGAAATAACATAGTTACATAGTTAGTCTGGCTGAAAAAAAGACTTCTATTGAGAAAACACTTCTATTTATTATGAAAAGTGAAATTCTGCCTGAAAAGGTGAACTTATCCTTTATCATTTTAGGAGTAGTTTAATACCACTCAAGTTTAGGCTGTCATATACAAGAGGCGGAATAGACACGTTTTACCCCCTGTGTTAATCGAAAATCGGAGGTATATAAATGCTTGGTCTCTATAGAATTTTAGTTGAATGCTACACAATATGTGGGTTATCAAATTGTGACATGCGGTAGTATAAAAATAAGACCACATTTATGGAAAACTGACATTGTGGGAGGGTCTGCTGGATTATTATAAAATGTTTCAACGCTCCTACTTTCCACCACTTAACCCTTGTGATTTGGTTGGGTGAGGCCCAGTGACACCCTCTAGAACAGTGTTGGCCAACTTGAAAATTATAAAGGGCCTCAAGTGCAGCCCCCAGCACTTGCCAGGGGGCTGTACAATAGCAGCTAATTTTTGTGAATTGAGGTGAATAGCACCTCAACGTTCCAATAGTTTGATCTTGCTGCATTTTTTGCAGCATCTCACAGTGCACACTGAGGAAGTTGGAGTACTGTAACCCCAGCATTGGAGGTCATGGCTGTGAAAGTTAACCCCCCCCCTCCCCCCCCAAATTGGTGGTCATGGCAGTGAAAGTTTAGACCCCTCTGAAGAGCACTATTATAGTGTATATCTCTGAAATATATCTATCTGTCTTAAAAGTGTGTAGTACAGCCATTTCTTAAATTATTAGATATTGTGAATGGTTTGGGTTTTCAATAGAAACTCTTGGTGGCAGCTGTTTGGATGTTTTTGTTGGGTCAAGGGCATGGTTAGCTGACCCTGGTGTCATTCGCTTTCAGTTTGATGACACTTAGATTGGAGCGGAGCTGGAAAATCTTTGAGCCAGGTGAGGCAGAGCATCATCATCAGGTATTGGTGGCAGCACGGTGAGATCTGACCTGCAGTTTGTCATAAATTGGTGGCAGTGGCTGGGATCTGACACATCTGTTATCATAAGATTGTTTGTTTCTCTCAAGGGGTGTTTTTGGGCTAGTCTTGGGGTGTACGTAAGAATTGTGCATGAAATTGTAGTGGAGTAGAGATTCTGCATAGTTCATACAAAGGTTCCTTTTTTAATAATATTCATTCTACGTGAAGCTGCATCACTATCACTGTAGGCAATGTGTTTTCATTGAGTCTGAGGTTTAACTACTTCTGGACTGCCCGTCTGCAAGCACAGCAACGTACTAGTATGTTACTGCCTGTTTCCGGGTTCAGGGTGCTTGCATGTATTCCCCTCCGCCAACTCCCACTGTGATTGTACACAGCGGGAGTATGTCAGCAGGTCCCGGATAATTCATGGCTGGGACCTGTTGATCAGCTGTGTCCATTCACAGCCCAGACCCTTGTGTTGACAATCAACACAGGACTCTGTACAGAGGAAATAAACGTTTGTTTCTTATCCCCCACAGAGCAGGGATAGGAAACGAAGAGATCTTTAGTAAAAAGCAGCATACATTACACCAGGCATGTCCAAAGTCCGGCCCGCGGTCCATTTGCGGCCTGCGTTCCGGTTTGATGTGGCCCCTACTTGGAATTTCCATATATATACATCTGTGGCCCCCAAAGCTTAAGCGTGTTATGTTTGTTATGCTGTTAATATTTCTATCTTCTTTAGCCTGACAAATCCTAAGTGCCGTGGCAGGGCGTTGCGGGGCGTGTGGCTGGGCGTGTTCACAAGTCTATGTGCCGGAACCGCTATGAAGCTGACTGCGCGAAGAGCCAATCACAGGCACTGTGACTATTCCCGATCTCTGCATCTGTGGACTGCAGATGCAGAGATCGGGGAAATGTCACAGTGCCTGAGATTGGCGGTGGCACTGCGCGCTGTAAGCTTCCTTGCGGGCTCGGGCACATAGAATTGTGAACACGCTCAGCCACACGCCCCAGGTCATACTAATGCCGCGTACACACGTGCAGACTTTTGCCGGCGGACCTAGTCCAGCGGACAATCCCGCGGGACTTTCCAGCTAGGTCCGCTGGACTTTCCGAGCGTGTGGACTTGCCCACACACGCACGGACTTCTCCAGCGGATAATCCGCCGGCCAAAAGTCCGCGGGACTTTTGAAAATGAACGGACTTGCCCACACACGGAGCAGTCCGTTCATTTCGAACGTAACTTCAGGTTACGTAGCTAGCGTAGGCAGTAAATGCCGCCGCGCTAGCTCCGCAAGCTGGCATGGATTTAAAGGGAATCCCCACGCCGAAAAAACGGCGTGGGGGTTCCCCCCAAATCCATGTCAGACCCTCATCCGAGCACGCAGCCTGGCAGGCCAGGAAAGGGGTGGGGACGAACGAGCGCCCCCCCCCCCTCCTGAGCCGTACCAGGCCGCGTGCCCTCAACATGGGGGGTGCCCTGGGGAAAGGGGGGCCGTGCGGCCCCCCCCCCCACCCCAAAGCACCTTGTCCCCATGTTGATGAGGACAAGGGCCTCTTCCCGACAACCCTGGCCGTTGGTTGTCGGGGTCTGCGGGCGGGGGCTTATCGGAATCTGGGAGCCCCCTTTAATAAGGGGGCCCCCAGATCCCGGCCCCCCACCCTATGTGAATGAGTATGGGGTACGATGTACCCCTACCCATTCACCTAAGGTGTAAAATGTAAAGTACAAAAACACACACACTTTTGAAAAAATATTTTATTGCACTGCTCCGGGGGTCTTCTTCCGTCTTGGGGGTCTTCTCGCCGGACTCCTCCGCTCTCTTCTGCTCTTTTACCTAGCTCTTTCACGAGCGGGGGAGTCCGGCTACCTTCTTCGTCGTCGCCGCCGTCGTCGTCTGGGGGTCTCGATCCGTCTTCCGGCGCCTTCTTCTTCTTCTTCTTCTTCTTCTTCTTCTTCTTCTTCTTCTTCTTCTTCTTCTTCTTCTTCTTCTTCTTCTTCTTCTTCTTCTTCTTCTTCTTCTTCTTCTTCTTCTTCTTCTTCTTCTTCTTCTTCTTCTTCTTCTTCTTCTTCTTCTTCTTCTTCTTCTTCTTCTTCTTCTTCTTCTTCTTCTTCTTCTTCTTCTTCTTCTTCTTCTTCTTTCCCCAGGGCACCCCCCATGTTCGTCCCCACCCCTTTCCTGGCCTGCCAGGCTGCGTGCTCGGATGAGGGTCTGACATGGATTTGGGGGGAACCCCCACGCCGTTTTTTCGGCGTGGGGAGTCCCTTTAAATCCATGCCAGGTCACGGAGCTAGCGCGGCGGCAGTAACTGCCTACGCTAGCTACGTAACCTGAAGTCACGTGCTAAATGAACGGACTTGCCGATGAGCGGCAAGTCCGTTCATTTCAAAAGTCCCGCGGACTTGTCCGCTGGACTGCCAAGTCCAGCGGATAATTTTAAAACAAAACTTAAAACTTTGGTCCGCCGGATTGTCCGCTGGACTGTCCAGCGGATAATCCCGCGGGATTGTCCCTTCGTGTGTACGCGGCATAAGAATGAGTGCGGCGCTCAGGATTTGTCCGGCTAAAGAAGATAGATATATTAACAACATAAAAAACATAACACGCTCAAGCTTTGGGGGCCAAGGATGGATATACTTGGGGGGGCCACATCAAACTGGAAAGCAATTCCTTTCCTTTTGAGAGAGAGAGAAATATATAGAGAGAGAGAGAGAGAGAGAGCGAAATATATAGAGAGAGAGAGCGAAATAGAGAGAGAGAGAGAAAGATTTATATATATTTTTTTAAACATAACAGGCCTGAGCTCATTGTTACCCTGAGTGGAGAAGAGAAGATATATTATATATCATCATATATTGTCATCAATGTTATGAAATGAATAGTATGCCTTTGCATAAAATATTTAATTTGCATTTAATTTTAATGGTTCAAAAAATGTCAGGCAAAATGGTCGGCCCTCACGCATGTTCACTTCATGAAATCTGGCCCTCTTTGAAAAAAGTTTGGACACCCCTGCATTACACAAATTAACACTTGTTAAGCACACATTTATCCCCTTGATCACCCGAGATGTTAACCCCTTCCCAGCTAGTATCATTAGTACAGTGACCATGTATAGTATCATCACTGATCACTGTATTGGAGTCGCTGGTGATTTCAGTGACCGTTAGTTCCCACTCAGTGTCCGATTGACCCGCTGCACTATCGCAGTCCCATTATAAGTTTTCCATCACTGCCATTAGTAGTATAAAAAATAAAAATTCCAGTATATATACCATAGCTTATAGATGCTAAAACATTCACACAAACCATTTGATATACACTTATTGGGATTTTGTTTTGCCAAAGATATGAAGCAGAATCCATTTTGGCCCAAATTTATGAAGAAATTTGCTATTTGTTTTATAGCAGAAAGTAATATAATAAATATATATATATATATATATATTTTTTTTTTTTTTTTTTTTTTACTTTCTACTATAAAACAAATAGCAAATTTCTTCATAAATTTGGGCCAAAATGGATTCTGCTTCATATCTTTGGCAAAACAAAATAAATGTAATAATTTATTTTTTTTTTTTCCAAAATGTTAAATTTATTTTGTTTTTATATAGTAAAAAACAAACAACCCAGTGGTGATCCAATACCACCAAAAAAAAAGCTCTATTTGTGTGAAAAATATGATATAAATGTTTTAATTTGTATATAGCGTTGCATGACCACGCAAGGGGGTAAAATCTTCTGGAGCCTAGATGGTTAAAGTTAATAACTGCCAGCTGAGAATGATTTGTTATGCTGGAAATCGGTTTGTTTGATATTTGCCAGTTCATCAGTAGGTCTTGATTGTTTCTATTCATAAAATAAACAGTTTGTTGCCTCATTGTTCATCCAGATGAATCTTCTGGTTTCCCAGCAGCTGCATTTGCATGGGTACAGCTGCCCATTAGTTTAAAAGAATATTTAGGTCAAATGTAAAGCTTCGTACACACGGTACGATTGTTGGCAAACTGAGCGTCTGATTTTTGTCAAAAAGGCGTGTCATGCAACAAACGCGAACGTAGTGACCTACTACGAGGAATTTCAGCTCTTGAGCGCCGCCCTTTGGGCCCCTTCTGCTAATTTCGTTTTACTTTCGACTTTTGTGTGACGGATTTTTGTACTGACCATACGAAAATCTGACATCAAACTGCTGTCCGCTGAAAATTTACTAGCCTGCCATCCAACATTTTGTTGGCTGAAAGTTGGACAACAATTGTCAAAAGGAGCGTATGAACGGTAAGAATTTAGGACAACAGTCTGTCAACAGACAATCCCCTGCCAACAATCGTACCGTGTGTATGAGGCTTTAATGTATACCTGCAGGTGAAAGGAAACCTATGCTGAAGAAATGAGAACCAGCATTGTTGATTTCCCTCTAAGAATACAGTTTATTTGTCTGTCACTGGCTTCATTAGTTCAGAGTCACTGATATGGAACAAGCATGCAGATCAATTAAAAAGTCGGGGTGAAGTCAGAACTCCTGATATGCATGCTTGTTCCAGGTCAGTGTCTCAAAATATTGAAGCCATTGGATCAATATGACTCCTAGAGAGTTCTGATGCTGTCTTTTAACACCTTGGTATGCATAGGGAGAAAGCAGTGGCTTCAGTAAAAAAAAAACTTGTGTAGAACCAGGTTAAAGTAATACGACTCTCTCGTGTAACATCGCTGGATCAAGATGGGGCTCAGGTAAGAATTTTGGGGCTGAGGGGGGCTACTGCACACAGAAGGTTTTTTATCATTAAGATAAAAAAAGCCTTCTGCCTTTACAACCATTTTAAAGCTGTATCTGTACACTCTTTCTAGAAGAAAACAAAAATAAACAAAATTCTCAAACGGAAGTAACAGAGCAAGAATCAAGATCAAGGGGAAGAAAAGAGATGAGAGTAAATAGGGAGGAGGGGTCGTCTGCTATTGTATAAGTGAACCCCCCAGTCTGGCATCCTTATGATGATTGTTAGTGAATTAATCTATTTTAAACTTAAAGGTAACTTCAAGAGTTACAAATGTTTCATATTCCTTAAGGGTAGCGTTTAGTCATTAGGGATGAGCTGAACACCCCCCGGTTCGGTTTGCGGCAGAACATGCGAACAGGCAAAAAATTTGTGCGAACACTGTTAATGTCTATGGAACTCGAACGTGAAAAAACAAAAGTGCTAATTTTAAAGGCTAATATGCAAGTTATTGTCATAAAGTGTTTGGGGACCTGGGTCCTGCCCTAGGGGACATGTATCAATGCAAAAAAAAAAAAAGTTTTAAAAACAGACGTTTTTTCGGGAGCATTGATCTTAATAATGCTTAAAGTGAAACAATAAAAGTGAAATATTCCTTTAAATATCGTGCCTGGGGGTGACTTTAGTATGCCTGTAAAGTGGCGCATTTTTGTCCCGTGTTTAGAACAGTCCCTGCACAAAATTACATTTCTAAAGGAATAACAGTCATTTAAAACTTGCTTGCGGCTGTAATGTAATGTCGGGTCCCGGCAATATAGAGAAAAACGGCATGGGCACCCACCCCCCCACCCCCCCCCCCACCCCCCAGCCTATTACCAGGCCCTTTTGGTTCTGGTATGGATATTAAGGGGAACCCCACACCCAAATTACAAAAAAAAGTCAGTATACAGACGGTCCTCGGGTTACAAACAAGATAGGGACTGTAGGTTTGTTTTTAAGTTGAATCTGTTAGTAATTTGGAACAGGTACATTTTTAAAGTATAGCTCCAGCCAAAAAAAAAAATTTTAAGCTTTGTGGAAGGATTATCACCCCCGTAACATTTGTTTTGCTGTCTGTGCCCCTGTTCAGAAGTTTTCACTTTGCTTTCTGTCCCAATGACAATTGGATTTTGAAAATTTTGGGTTATTAGGGAAACTAGGATTGGTGATAAAGCATCAGTGGAGACACCTTTTTTCCATATTAACTCTTACAGGAGAGAATTTCCCTTCCTAGGGGTACATTTCCTCTCACTTCCTGTTGTCTCCCTCTGTTTGTAAGTAGGAGTCATTTGTAAGTCGGATGCTTGAAAATAGGGGATATTGTATATACTATACACTCTGCAGAAATATGTGCCTTTGGTGTTGGTGGTACCAGAACACTGTAAGGCCCCTTTCAGACGAGGCGGACTCCGCTTGCACGGAGCCCGCCTCTGTCCGCCGGCTCAGCGGGAGATCTGTCCGTTGATCTCCGCTGAGCCGGCGGATGACAAGCCTCTCTCCGCTCACTGAGCGGGGAGGGGCTTGCGAGCGCCGCTGATCTCTATGGAGAGATCGGATGAAAACGGACAGTGTGTCCGTTTTCACCCGATCTCACCCGATCTCACCCGATCCGACGGATCTGGACGTGTGGTCCATACGTCTGCTTTTGGCGGATCGGACCGGATCGGATGTCAGCGGACATGTCTCCGCTGACATCCGACGCTCCATAGAGTAACATGGAGCGCCCGTTCAGATCCGCCGTCAAAACTGACAGGCGGATCTGAACGGGCCTTCCGTGTGAAAGGGGCCTAATCCCTCACAATTACTCTTGTTGAGTGCAGGAACAGGCCCTGCTGTGAAATAATAGATCAAAAATTGTAATTACGTGCCCCCGTTAAACAGAGGAAGAAAAATTGGGCCTTAGGTGGTGGTGCCACAACACTGTAACCCCTCACAAATTCTCTTGTTGAGCGCAGGAACGGGCCCTGCGGTTAAATATTTGATCACAAATTGTAATTGCACGCTCCTGTTAAACCGGGGCAGACAAATTGGGCTTTGGGCAGTGGTGGTGGTGCCCTGAACCAAAAATATTCTTAGAAGCTATCATCATGAAGATTGAGAAGGAATAGGATAGTCACTCAGTATATGCAGTCTTCAAGGGATCCCACATCCATCGAAAAAATCAATCGGTTACATCAGGTGCTTGGTAGCTGGTGATCAAAGACTGATTCATTTTTATGAATGTGAGCCGATCAACAGAGTCTGTGGACAGGCGCACTCTGTGATCGGTTACAAAGCCTCCAGCAGCACTGAATGTGCGTTCAGAAAGAACGCTGGATGCAGGACAGGCCAGTAGCTCAATTGCATATTGAGCAAGCGCTGGCCAGTGGTCCATCCTCAAGACCCAGTAACCCAGTGGATGTTCTGTTGGAAAGGTCTCCAAGTCTGATCTTGCCCCTAGATATTCCTGCACTATGTAATTCAGACGCTGGCGATGGTTGCTGGAACCGATCAGACCTTGGTGCTGAGGACTGAAGAATTGTCTGAAGGCATCAGTCAGCCGGCCACCTGCTCCACCGCTCTTTCTGTGACTGAACGAAACCTCAGCAACACGTTGTCCAGCACCAGGAAATTGTTAACTCCCAGGCTCTGAAAAAAGCATTGCACAAACCTTTCTGCAAGGCCTCCTGAAGATGTTTCATCGTCTGCTCCCTCTGCGAAGGCAGGATAAGTTCTGCCACCTTACCCTTGTAACGTGGATCAAGAAGGGTTGCCAGCCAGTATTGATCCCTCTCCTTAATACCACGAATTCTAGGGTCCTTTCGCAGGCTTTGCAGGAACAGGGAGGCCATGCAGCGTAAGTTTGCAGAGGCATTCGATCCTGAGTCCTCTGGTTCACTAAGGATCACATGATCCTCAACCACCTCCTCTTAGCCATGTACAACTCCATGGGTTTCTGGGGACTGAAAACGATCCCTTGAAGACTACTGCTGATACTGTGTTCTCCTCCACCTCCATGCTGACACAATCCTCCTCCTCCTCCTTCCTCCCCCCCTTCCTTCCTCCTTCTTCTGTGATCGGCGGGCCCGCAGGAATACTATCTGGATAAAGGGGGCCTTGAGAGGTAAGGAAGTCCTCCTCTTCCTCCCACTGTTCTGCCTCAAGTGCCCTGTCCATTATTCCACAAAGCATGTGCTCCAACAGGAAGACAAGAGGGACAGTATCACTAATGCATGCACTGTCACTGCTAACCATCCTCGTGGCCTCCTCAAATGGTGACAGGACAGTGCATGCATCCTTGATCAGTAGCCACTGGCGTGGCAAAAAAAAGCCAAGCTCCCCTGACCCTGTCCTGGTGCCATACTCACACAGGTACTCATTGATGGCCCTCTGTTGCGTGTGCAGCATTGCCAACGTTGAGTTCCACCTGGTGGGCATGTCACAAATGAGGCGGTTCTTGGGCAGGTTGCATTTAGCACTGGCGTTATATGACTGGCGGAAATTACCACAGACTTTCCTGGCCTGCCTCAGGAGAACATTTAAGCCCAGGTACCTGCTCCAGAACCACTGCACCACCAAATTCAGGACGTGAGCCAAACAGGGAACATGGGTCAAGTGTCCCTGTCGGAGGGCAGAGGGGAGGTTGGGGCCATTGTCGCATACAAACATTCCTGGCTGAAGCTGGTGTGGCATTAACCACCTCTGAGCCTGCCTCTGCAGAGCTGCCAGAATCTCTGCCCCAGTGTGGCTCCTGTCCCCTAAGCAGACCAACTCAAGCATTGCATGGCAGCATGGTGCTTGTGAAGCCCCTTTGAACGCCTACGGAACACCGCTGGTTCAGAGGACAAATCTGCAGAGGAAGAGGCCATAGAGGAAGAAGAGGGGGTGGAGGAGAGAGCTGTGGCAGAAACACCACTACTAGCATTTTGGAGGCGTGGTGGCGGAACAAGCTCCAACAATACTGAACCATGTCCTGCATCCTTCCCAGCTGCCAGCAGAGTTACCCAGTGCGCCGTGAATGAAAGGTAACGTCCCTGTCCATGCCTGCTGGACCATGAGTCAGCAATAATATGCACCTTACCACAGATCGCCTTGTCCAACGAGGCCAAGGCATTGCCTTCCACATGCTGGTAGAGAGCCGGAATGGCGTTTGGGAACCTGCCACTGAGGTACCGCACATTCCACAAATTCACGAAAGGGGGCAGAGTCTACCAGCTGAAAAGGCAGCAGTTGCAGGGCTAGCAATTTGGTCAAGCTAGCATTCAGACGCTGAGCATGTGGCTGGCTGGGACCGAATTTAGCAACAGGTAAAACAGGTGCACGGTACTGTGTACACCACCAGAAGTCAAATGGCATCTATGGGTGTACTGTATGGGTACTGGGTGTACTGTATGTATTGTGTACTGTGAACGCAATCATAAAAGTAGTAGCAACTGCACTAAGGGTGCATAGTACTGTGTACACCAACAGACGTGTAATAGCAACTATGGGTGCACTGTATGTATTGTGTACACCACCAGAAAAGTATTAGCAACTGCATTATGGGTGCACGGTACTCCGGCCAGTGAGTCCCCCTGAGCCATGATTGGCCAAAGGCACCCTGCCTTTGGCCAATTATGGCTCTCTTAGCTGAGGGCCCTGGGATCATCATACAGCAATGCACTGTGCTCCCACAGTACATTATGGGGCCTTACACGGCACGCGAACACCCCAAAATGTTCGGTTTTCGACGAATGGGCAAACATTAGTCATGTACTGAGGAATTTCATGCCCTTGACATCAAAGACATGATGTGTGAATATAGTTCTAGACTGGCACGGTTATAGGTCTGCTTTTAGGACATGCATGAGCAGTCTTTCTGAGATTTTGGATAGACCCAAAGAGTTATGATGTTGGCAGAGGCACAGGATGATTTACAAAGTTGTTTTAACCACTTGCCGACCAGCGCACGACGATATACGTTGGCAGAATGGCACGGACAGGCAGGAGGGCGTATATATAAGTCCCTCCTTTCTGCCTGTCCAGGCCATCGGGAGCGCGCCGGGAGCGGCACGCTCCCGCGCTGGTCGGCACCCCCGTGAGTCCGGTCACGGTCCCCCCGGACTCGATCGCCGCGGGGACACCCGCGATCGTCTCACGGGAAGGCTGAACGGGGAGATGCCGAGATAAACAGCATCTCCCCGTTCTGCCTAGCAACTAGTGACGCCGATCTCTGCTCCCTGTGATTGGAGCAGAGATCAGCATTCACTAGCTGACAGCCGCGCCCCCCCACAGTAAGAAACACACCCCTAGGCAAACTTAACCCTTACACTGCCCCCTTGTGGTTAACCCCTTCACTGCCAGTGTCATTTCTACAGGAATCAATGCATTTAAATAGCATTGATTGCTGTATAAATGACAATGGTCCCAAAAATGTGTCAAAAATGTCCGATGTGTCCGCCATAATGTCGCAGTCACAAAAAAAAATCACTGATCGCCGCCATTACTAATAAAAAAAAAAATTATTAATAAAAATGCTATAAAACTATCCCCTATCTTGTAAACGCTATAACTTCTGTGCAAACCGATCAATAATCGCTTATTGCGATTTTTTTTTTTTTTTTTTACCAAAATATGTAGAAGAATACGTATCGGCCTAAACTGAGGAAAAAATATGTTTTTTTATATATTTTTGGGGGATATTTATTATAGCAAAAAATTAAAAATAATGCGTTTTTTTTTTTTCAAAATTGTCGCTCTTTTTTGTTTATAGCGCAAAAAATAAAAACCGCAGGGGCGATCAAATACCACCAAAAGAAAGCTCTATTTGTGGGAAAAAAAGGACGTCAATTTTGTTTGGGAGCCACGTCGCACGACCGCGCAATTGTCAGTTAAAGCGACGCAGTGCCGAATCGCAAAAAGGGGCCTGGTCCTTTGGCTGCAAATTGGTCCGGTCTGAAAGTGGTTAACTACCTCAATACAGTGCACTCACACCCCCTTCTGACCCAAGTCAATTTTCAGCTTTCAGCGCTGTCGCTGTTTAAATAATTGCATGGTCATGCTACACTGTACGAAAACAATTTTTTTTATAATTTTGTTCCCACTAATAGAGCTTTCTTTTGGTGGTATTTCATCACCTCTGCATTTTTTTTATTTTTTGCTAAACAAAATTTTCTTTTCTTTTTGTTTCTGTTATAAAATGTTGTAAATAAGTAAGTTTTCTCCTTCACTGATAAAGCGGCACTGATGGGCATTGATAGGCGGCACTGATGGGTATTTATGGGTGGCACTGATAGGTTGCACTGCTGGGCACTGATAGGTGGCACTGATAGATGGCATTGATAGGCATCACTGATGGCAATGGCAGGCATTGGGGATGGGCACTGATTGGCAGCTGCCTGGACACTTATTGGCATTTCACTGGTGGTCTAGGGTGGCATACCTGGTGGTCCAGGGTGGTGCCAATCCCTGGTGGTCCTGGCGGCATCCTGGTGGTCCAGGGCGGGCATCCGAGGGGGGGCTGTGCTGATAAACAATAAGCACAGACCCCCCTCCCTGTCAAGAGAGCAGCTGATCGGCTCTCCTCTACTCACGTCTGTCAGACGCGAGTGAGGAAAAGACGATCAATGGATCTTCCTGTTTGCATCGTGATCAGCCGTGATTAGACACAGCTGATCATGTGGTAAAGAGCCTCCGTCAGAGGCTCTTTACTGAGATCAGTGTAGCGGTGTGTCTGACTGACACACAGCACCCCCAGGGGCGCGCGAGAGCAGTCGTTCTGGGGGGGGGGACGTCATATGACGCCCGCCCAGAATGGGAGCTGCGCCGCCTGGCCGTCATTTGGTGGGCGTGAGGTAGTTAAACTGCTAGGAAATGTGGAGCAGGCTACCTGTCTGAAAATTCAGTGCCAGCATATTTTAGAAATATTTGGCATAAAGAAATACAGAAATTCAGTATTGCACTAGTAATAGAGTATTTTTTTTTTAATGCAGAAAGTAACCATATCAATTCTGAGACAGATATGCACCTATATTGTACATATTGGAATAAATAAGACAAGGTCTCTGCAATATAGCATACACAGAAGGAATGTATTACAGTTGGCAAGTTATTAAATTGCTGAAGACGATTGAGAGACCTAATCAGACTGTTCAAAGTGCAAAATAATACAGTAATTATAGTATAATTTGTGGAGAAATTATGAAAACCTAAACCAGGCCTGAGTTCCATACTTTAATGTACCAATGTTTTTTTTTTTTATTATTTATTTTTTTTGTGCTGACAATTTTGTGACTTATGTATGCCTATAGCTAAAGTGCCTTTATGCATTCATCTTCTGTTTATCTAGGACTTTATATTGTAATATGCAGCCTGCAGTGAGATAATCAAGTCAACAGTGTACTAATGTCACTTAAGGACTCCCTCGGGTGCAGTCATTTGAGATTCCTGTCAAACTGGATTTGGGACATTGCAGCCTCCTTTTATCTATATATGTAACTTATCTTTTGTGTAATGTAGGTGAAGGAGCTTTTAATTTTCAACTTGTTTGTAACATACGGTAAACTTTATAGTATGTAAAGGCAATACCACGCTACACACAGCAAATAAAATTACATTTTAGCTTAGCAGACCCATGCTAACTGTATACATACCAGAGCCAAACATGTACTAACAGTAAACATGAAGAATGTAGATAAGAGTATTACACAAACTAAATAACTTAAGAAAATATTCATGTTAAAAAAAAATATATAAAAATTACGTGCAAGTATATTTAAAGTGTTCACCTTTTCAGAAAAAAATGAACATCCCGCTCTACTTATCTCCTTGGCTGTAAAGGATTGGAGGGTTTAGTTCTGCTTTAACTAAAGAAACTGAAGCAAGAGGCTGGTTACTATTACTATGCACAGCTGCTACAGCTTCTGTTTGCTCCAGTTTTAGTGAATTCCCCCCACACTGTTTTCTCTAGCCCTTAAACATTTAGCAAAACCAGTTTTCCAGGCTTGACAGTTTGCCATGTTTCGAAAAAGACTTTTACATTTTGTACTGCCATATATTATTGAAAGAAATTAAGAGCTATTGAGATTGTATAAGCCCTCTGTTCAGATCACCTTTCTTAAGAAGAGTCCTTGGTATAAGACCTCTTTCAAACTGGGGTGTTTTTCAGGCGCCTTTGGGCTAAAAATAGTGCCTGTAAAGCACTTGAAAAACGCCTCCCCTGCAGCCCCAGTGTGAGAGCCCGAGTGCTGAGTGCTTTCACACTGGAGCCTATTGAAATGAATGGGCACTTCTGCCAAAGCACTTCGACATCGGCGCTTTTCGTGCATTATTAACCCTTTGTTCGGCCGCTAGCGGGTGTTAGTGCCCTGCTAGCGGCCGAAAAGCGTCACTAAAACTACAGTAAAGTGCTGCTAAAGCTAGCAGCCCTTTACCGCTAATGCAGTCTGTTGTCAGTGTGAAAGTGGTCTGAGAGATGCCTCTAGCATTCTAATGAACTACTGAGAATATGCAGCTAACTGGAAAATATGGTTGCCTGCCCGAGTGTCTTCCTATACTGGCCAGTAAAAGAGTTGTTGTCCTTATTGTTATCATTTTGGAGTGTGTGAGTGAAAGCAGGTTCAATTTCTGATGAGAGAGCCTTCCAGAGGTGAACAGTATAGTATCCCTCCTTTCCCATTACATTTAGTAATATTAAATATCTGATTTACTGTGAGTGGCAGGCGATATAACGGCTAATCCTCTGGCTGTTGCAATGCCACTCTGTGTGCATGCTCCGAATCTTTCTAGTTAGAAAGCCATTCACTTCCATATTTGGCTTCTGGAAGCTGCTGCATGTGAATGAATGAATAATTTGTATAGCGCTGCAATGCGAACTGAATCGCCTCAAGGCGCTGGATTCGTCCTGTGTTGTCAAGCTTCTTAGAAGAGGTAGGTCTTGAGTTTTTTCCTGAAGGCCTGATGGTTTTCTTCCATGCGGATGTTAGTGGGTAGAGCGTTCCATAGCCGAGGTCCTTGGACTGCTTCGTTCTCCCTTTGATTTGTAGCGGGATTTGAGAATGAGGAGGAGGTTTTGGTTAGATGATCGAAGACTGCGATTGGGTGTGTAGTGTTTTATTTTCTCGAGTAGGTATTGAGGAGCGTTTCCTTGTATGCATTTGTGAGTGAGTCAGAGGGTCTTGAATGTGATCCGATTCTTTACGGTTAGCCAACGTAGGCTCCTCAGGGATCGGGAGATAGATTCCCATTTTTTTTTTTCCTGGTATCAGTCTTGCCGCCGTGTTTAAGCGCGCAAGTTGATATTGGGGTAGTCCTATGTATAGGGAGTTTGCGTAGTCGAGTCAGGAATTAATGACTGTTCCAACTACCGCTGCTTTGTCCTCTTTTGAAATGAAGGGGATGAGTCTACGTAGCAGGCGGAGGAGATGGTGAGATCCGCTGACTACTGATCCTATTTGTGCATCTATTGACATTTCTGAGTCAAAGATGACTCCAAGACTCTTGGCTTTGGTCCTTGGAGAGATTGTCTGTCCAAAGATGGAGGGTGGTGTCCAAGGGGTGTTAGTTTTGGAATTTTGGTTTGCGTGTAGGATAAGAAGCTCTGTTTTCAATTTCGTTGAGTTTGAGGGAGCTAGTGGTCATCCAGTCGTCTATCAAAGTGATGCATTTTTCTAGTTGCTGATGATGGTCTTTTTGTCCGGTAATGCGAAAGTAGAGTTGCGTGTCGTCAGCGTATGAGTGGAAGCAGAGGTCTGATGTTCTGATGATTTTGAGGAGTGGGCAGATGTATATGTTGAAGAGCACTGGTGACAAGGGTGACCCTTGAGGGATTCCGCAAGAGTCTGCCTGGGTTTCAGAGGTGAATGCTCCTAGTTTCAGTGTCTGAGAACGATTTCCTAAGAAGGATGCGAACCATTGTAGATCTGAATCTGTGACTCCTGCTACTTCTGTGAGGCGGATGTGAGGCATGTGAATCATCCGCTTGCGGGGTGGCTCCAGTAGGGTGAATTACATCAATTTCCCCTCCGCCCCACGTGATCAGCTGTGTCTACATGTGGGATGGCTCCAGCAGAGAGGATTGATGGAAGCTGCTTCTTCTTTGCTAGCCCCTCCTCTATGTCCAGTGCCCCCATGGGAAGCTGCTTCCCATGGGGGCATTCGTGCATGCTCACTCCTGAGCCCTGCTGCATTAATTGACACAGACAGCGGGACTCAGACTCGGCCCCATCCCCCCCTCTTCACTGGCTTTAATTGAGAGACATTGACTGCCAGTGCCCCAGCAAAGGCAGCGAGACCCAGAAGTGACGGGAGAGAGAAGCAGATGTGCACGGCACTGAATCGCATGAGGGCTCAGGTAAACAAAAGGGGGTGAGGGGGGATGCGGATGCATAAACAAACATTTGCATACACTAAGGTTAAAAAAAAAGGAAAAGTTTAGGCTTTAGAACCATTTTAATCCCATTAGTGCCTTCCATTGATTTAACTCCCTTTTTTCTCTACAGGTCAGTGCTGTACCGACAGTTCTTGCCATGAAAAATGGCTGTGTTGTGGATCGGTTTGTGGGAGTCAAAGATGAAGATCAGGTTGAAGCGTTTCTCAACAAGCTTATTGGACCACGACCTTAGTAGGAAGTATGAAGCCGAAAACCTTTGCAATGCATAACTGTGATCCAAACAAACAGGGACAGCAATGACTTTAATGTGACATTTTACTCCTTAGTTTCTTTACCATGTATACTTGTATTCTTTGTATTATGTCCATTTTTTGAATTTTATTCCTAGACAGGATTAAAAATATGCTGTAAAATAAAATGTATAGTACATTATTACTCAGAACTGTCTTTATCCCTTTTATTTTCTTGAGGAAAATTTTAAGTAGACTTTTTTTTTTTTTTTTTTTTTAAAGGAAATGTCTTGGTCAATTTTAGTAAACCAATTTTAACACAGGGTGGTCCCCTGAGAGATTAAAGGGCTTTTTGCTCATGTGTTGACTTCTTCTGTCTAACTGAAAATACACTGTCTTAATCTACTAGAAAAAAGGGAGTGGTGTCCTCCTTCATTCAGCTGTTATGTCATTTGAAAGTCTGCAGTCCAGGGCAGTTCACAGCACAGCAGTAAAGCTAGTCATACACAGTTTTCTTGTTCAGTCCATGGGTAAGAGTGAGAATCTCCCCTGTTGGCTATTGTAGTCAGCAGGTTGCTGAATGCCTGAATATTGACTGCATCTACTTAGATACAGTCACTGTTTTGCCAACAATTTTTCTTAGAAAAAAGTGGATTGAATAGATTTTTGTCAAGTTGGGTGGGGCTGAGAGGCCACCCACAGCTTGAATTGTGTCCGAATCAGCAAGAAGCTGTGTGGAGTCTGCTTAAAATGCTATCCAAACGAATAAATATTAATCATAATATCTTATCCAAACTTACATGTTGTGCTTGCTAGCATGATTTTTTTCTCATGGTCATCAGATCTACATGAGATGAACTTAAAGTGGTATTAACCCCAAAAGCAAACATATTATATTGCAGCTTACCAATTCTTAAGCCCCATACACACGGTCGGACAATCCGCGGACCAGGTCGGTCGGATCCTGTCCGTCATACTTTGTCTGATGTTGGTTTTGCGTACACACGGTCGGACAAAGTTGTCTGAAAACCCGATCATTCTGAACGTGGTGACGTTTGTTGCCTACGACGGGACTACGTAGAGGCTAGTAGCCAATAGCTTTGGTCTTGTAATGTGATCTGAGCATGCGTAGCACTTTGTCCGGTCGGACAACCGTACACACGATCGGATTTGGTGTGATCGGACCGTGTTGTCGGCAAATCTTTCCAGCAGGAGATAAGACTTTGTCCGTTGGACAATCCGACGTACACTGTCCGATGGTGCATACACACGGTCTGATTTTTCAACAACATTGTCCGATCGGACAGAATCCATGAAAAAGTCCGACCGTGTGTATGGGGCTTTAGATGTGATGGCTGTATTCATCTCCTTTTTTAACTCTTTTTTTTTTTTTTTTTCTAGTTTCATCTCTTGATCCAGGCAGCAAGTCTGTTGTGTTTCACAATCTCACACTATCCAGCAGAATGTATCAGTTTACATGGATGAGACAAACCACTTAGCATTGGAGGGTGTATAAAATCAGCTTTTATTTATTCATGCAAAACCTTTACCCCAAAAGGAAAAAAAAAAAAAAAAAGTTTGCCTATAACTGATTATTAAGTGTGAGCTGGAGTTTGGGTTCAATTTGTCAGTGTATCTAAATTTTGTAATACATTTAACACTACCCCCCCCCCCCCCCAAGACTGACAATGCGGCTGTATCTCCTGTTCTCGTCCCTCCAGAGCTGTGTCTCACTAATGCAGAAGGTGTGTTACTGGTCAGATAATTAGGTGAAAACAGAGGGAAAAGGCCAAAAAAAAAAACAGATGCAGCCACTATATCTAAGGATTGGTAAGCTGTAACTAAAAAAAGAAAAAAAATACATTTTGTGGTTTTGAATCCATTTTTTTTTCAACTTTCCATCTATTAAATATTCTGCCCTTGTTGCTTTAACATTGGATAGTAAAAAAAAAATTCTGCCTGTAAACAGCCACTTCCTGTTTCTTGTCTGGTCATTAGCCTAGGCTTATGCCATCATGCACAGCTCTCTCTCACTCTTGTGAGAGTTTGCCAGGAAGGGAGGGGCGATGAGTCAAAGAGGGCCAATGAGAGCTGCAGAGCTGGAGGTGTGCCTCTGTGTGTCTGTGTACATCCAGGAAGTGAACAGGCAGCAGCTTTAGCTGCCCACAGTTAAAATGGATGCAGCCAGACTCAGTGGTGGGAGATTTCTGCAGTATATTTGGCAATCACAGTATATATAAAATTAACATGCAAAGTGGTTAGAGGGAAGCTTCAGAATGGCAAAGATGTTTTTATTACAAATTATGGGAGCAGACTGCAGTTCCTTTTTAATACTGTTTGTTTTAAAGCTTTGGCAAAATGTAATGTACCCCCCCCCCCCCCCACCCCATGGGGTGGCTCCGATCCCTTGCAAGGTCTCCCTGAAGCTCTGTATACATGCACGTTCCTGACTACAGACAAACAAGAACGTGCACTCTGTGTACAGGTTCTCAGTAACAGGTTGCTTGGTAACATGCTCCGCCCACCAGCTCTAGATTGACAGGTGAACTAACCAACGTCTGCTCCTGTGTGTTTACCCCATGTCAGGTAGTCTTTGCGTGACTACACTGTGCATGCTCTCGGACAGAAGTTTAGGGGACGGGAGATAGAGACAGACAGCAGCAGCAGTCCTAAGAGGGTAGAGAAAAACTTTTAAAAGCAATCTGTGGAAAAAAATCGGAGTGCGGCTAATGATTTGGATCTGAAGAGAAATATTTCAATATATTAAAATTTTCCCTCAGGGTTTAATAGGACTTGGTCAGTTTGGTGAAAAGCTGGAGAGTAGCCTTATGCATGTCACCTACTTTGCTAAATATGGAATATTCTTATGAATATGAAGACATACTCCCACCCCTGTCTGTTATGTTGCTGCTGTTGCATTGCTGTTTAGGGACTTTAAATAGGTAATATAAAATTACATTTGGGTAGTTTGCTTTTAAAGAAATGTATGTGTGGTGTGAATGTTCTCTGATTCTGTGTGTAAATGTCTTGGAAATGTTTTGTCCAAAATGTTTATATTAAAGAATACGAACCATAGTAATGTGTATTTTATTTTTATATCTTACTGATCTTTAGCTTTTTTAATTCTGATTCATGCAGAGCCTGAAGCTTAATGTACAAACTTGGTTCTAGGATCCTGGGATTTACAGAGTCATAGGGATACATTTAAAGACAGAGGTAGTAGCAGGCACCAGAAGCACTGTTGCGTATTTGTCAGAAACCACGAATCAGACTGAGACAGAAGTACAGTTAAATCGCACTTGTTTATTAATAATAAAAAGGTAAACAGAGTAAAGGTAGTCAAAACATAGCCAGAGTTCAGGAAATGGAATGGATAGTCAGACAAGCCAAAACATCAGGGAGCCAGAGAGGAGCTTAGTAGAACAGCAGGCAGGATCTGGAGCCAGAAGGAATGGCAGCCAAGCAAGTCTTTAACAGGAACCCAGGAGAGCGTCTCTAGAGATGTGATCAAGGCAAAGATCATCTGGACTGGACGGCTTAAAGAGGGAGTCAAATAGTTTTTTTTAAAAGTCAGCAGCTACAAATACTGCAGCGGTTGACTTTTAAAATATGGACACTCACCTGTCGGCAACCGACACCGATCTGTCGATTGGCTCTCGGGTGCTGCCGCCGCCATCTTCGGTATGGGAATCAGGAAGTGAAGCTTTGCGGCTTCACTTCCCGGTTCCCCACTGCGCATGCGCGATTTGCGCTGCACAATAAGGATGCTCCCTGCTGTCTCTGTGATCCGTGTGTTTTCAGCAGACAGCGGGGGCCCCGCAGGAAGTGGCGTAATAGCCTGCGGCTATCTATGCCCGGAAGTGGGTGCAGATACCTGTATTATACAGGTATCTGCACCCCCCTCCCCCCTGAAAGGTGCCAATTGTGGCACCGGAGGGGGGGGAGGGTTCAGATGAGCAGAAGTTCCACTTTAGGGTGGAGCTCCGCTTTAAGTAAGCAGGACTGACTATCAGGATATCATCAACAGGTGAGTCACTGTGGAGAGAAAGGAGGCGGCAATTAGCCGACAGCTGAACGGCCAGCTTTGAGAATGAAGGGCTGAGCCCAGCCCTGACAGTATTGGAAATGTTTCTTTCGGGCATGGATTTAGTGAGAGACCCTTTCATCAACTTAAATTGCAGGTATTTTAAATGCTGTTGTCCTGTCCATAAACATTTTTTTAAATTTACTTGCAATGTGCATTTTAAACTTTATAGAAAATGTAAATGGTCAATTCCCTAGTACAGCCCCCCTCCCTCTTTGCATGTCATAGCCTTTATGGGAGTGTTAACTTTCTATGTAGTTCAGGGGGAGGAGCATAGGGCAATACTATAGAGCAGACCTGGGCAAACTGCGGCATTAGGGCCATATCCGGCCCTTCCTCAGTTAGGCAGCTGACAGGCTCAGAGAGGCACACTGATGGGTATCCATGTGGAGAGCTGTAAGAACTGGGAGGAGAGGGCCTAAGGAGCTGATTGGTGTAGTATCTAATATATATATATATATATGTATACATATATATATATATTATATATATATATATATATATATATATATATATTTATTATATGTAGTGTTTTTATTTAGGCATTCTAAAGACAAGTTTATTCTAGGCAGGCCGCTTTGGTAGCTGTTAGTCTGGTTGCGCATATTGAAAGAGGGTTTGTTGGTCAAAGGATAAATGGCCAGACCAGACTTACTGGAACAGATAATGATTATCTTAATCTAATCAGTATTCACACATATCAAAGGGGGAATATGCAAGAATGTAAATTGGGGCAGCTTTATAATTACAACTATTCACAGCGTGGGGTTGTCTCCGGTCACTCTGAAAGACCGGGGCAGATCAAAGCATTTAATGGAAACGCCCAATCAAATTGCTCAGACATTCAGTGTGTGTGGGGGGGATATAACAGGATGTTCAATCTGTTTAGAAGTGTGTGTTCTTACGAAGGCACCCAAGAGTCACATGGTTCCATGGGGCTCTAAATATTACTAGCACTGTCGTGATATGAACTCTGTTGGATTTTTGTCATCTGTAAGACTGTTCTGTTTGGAAGTCAATAAAATTGTCTCTCTCTGGGAGAATCGGGTTTTGCTGCGGAGACAATACTTTTAATAACTATATTCCATCTACGAGGAAGGAACGATTATATATTAGATCACTACATTGGTGCCGTGACCCGGATAGCATGTGAACTGCAAGCTGAAATTTCTGGCTAGTGGGGGAGAAACGCTGAATAAACAATATCATGGACTCTCTCAATATTCATCAAGCAATGGACACTTTTTTTTTGGAACATAAATTTTTTTTTTTTTGTCAATGGACTTTTCCCTATTTTTTATTTTTTCACCCTTTCCCAGTTTTATTCTTCAAGCCCTATTTTTTAATTTTTTAATTTAATTTTTTTTTTTATCATGTTTTATTTCTTGAACTTTATCTTAAAACCAGAGCGAAACATTTAAACCTAAAATAATTTTCGTGTTACATAACATGTTGCATATTACATATTGCATATTGATCAATATATTTGACATCTAAGGTGAGATGCTGCAGAATGGCTTGGCATAGCATAAATTATAGTATGTTGGGTGGTTTTCCTAAATTTATAAGAGGGGTGAGTGAAGTTCATCACTCCAGTCATGATTTGAAACTTTGTTGAATCAGTCATTAATATTATTGACATATGGATGAAAAAAAGACCTAACTTTACTGGCAAGATTTTCCACTGCTGCTTTGTCTGGATAGAAGATCTGATAAACGCTGATGTCAAGCTGATTCTATCTGAAAGTGGGGGATTATATATGGATTATATGGATATATGAATTATAGATTGGTATATAGATTGGTATACCATTCAGGTGGAATTATGGACTGAATGATTCAAGCAACTGCTCTATTAAGGATGGAAATGAGGAGTCGGCCTACAGCAAATTACAAAGTACAGCAATAGCAGTTTTTTTCAGCCTTTTGAACTTGAAAGTGAGAGCTGGTACATGGATGGTTCTTCTTACTATAAAGATGGAAGTAGAATTTCGGGATTTGCTGGTGTTTGTGCAAAAGCATCTTTAAGAAAATGAAAACCTTGGGCCTGGAGAGGAATCCTGGAGTTATGTGGATCGGAGCTCCCAGCACACCAAGTCTACTTTCAATGAGAGTTTTGAAGTTGAAAATTGAAGAATGAACTGTGACATCAGCTCGTTTTTGTGCAATATTCAAGATCTTGATGTGATATAATAAGGATGTTTACCGAATCCTTTTCCAGTCATGGTCTAAAGCTATGTTATCTAATGACTGTTTCATGGGGATATTTTAGAGGCTGGTGAAGAGAGATGTAACCAGTTTCAACTTTATATTTCATATGAGCCATTGTGAAGCATCCAATACCTCAAGTCAGTAATACTATGTTTGTTGCTTGATTTATGGGTCAGTTCTAGTAGTTAGAACGACCCAAGTGGGGGTATATGTAGTATATTATATCTAATATATATATATATGTATACATATATATATATTATATATATATATATATAATATATTTATTATATGTAGTGTTTTTATTTAGGCATTCTAAAGACAAGTTTATTCTAGGCAGGCCGCTTTGGTAGCTGTTAGTCTGGTTGCGCATATTGAAAGAGGGTTTGTTGGTCAAAGGATAAATGGCCAGACCAGACTTACTGGAACAGATAATGATTATCTTAATCTAATCAGTATTCACACATATCAAAGGGGGAATATGCAAGAATGTAAATTGGGGCAGCTTTATAATTACAACTATTCACAGCGTGGGGTTGTCTCCGGTCACTCTGAAAGACCGGGGCAGATCAAAGCATTTAATGGAAACGCCCAATCAAATTGCTCAGACATTCAGTGTGTGTGGGGGGATATAACAGGATGTTCAATCTGTTTAGAAGTGTGTGTTCTTACGAAGGCACCCCAGAGTCACATGGTTCCATGGGGCTCTAAATATTACTAGCACTGTCGTGATATGAACTCTGTTGGATTTTTGTCATCTGTAAGACTGTTCTGTTTGGAAGTCAATAAAATTGTCTCTCTCTGGGAGAATCGGGTTTTGCTGCGGAGACAATACTTTTAATAACTATATTCCATCTACGAGGAAGGAACGATTATATATTAGATCACTACAATTGGTACAGCAGGGAGGTTCCGTTTTTGGCAAGAAAGCATTGTCTAGAAGACATCCTGACGTTCTCCTGCCACTTTGCTACTTGCCCAAGTTCTTTCTGTGGTAGTGGCTGCATGCTGCAAAACCCCACAAGCCATGCAGTTGTTCTTCACTCCAGGTCAGGCACTGCAGAAATTCCCGATTATACTGATCTCAGGCTTTCTCCTTCCAATCACAGTGCTTTTCAGGCCTGGTTCACACCTATGCATTTTTTGGTGCGTTTTCAGTTTTTCTGAAACACACTACAGTCCATTTAAAATGGTTTCCTATGGATGTTGTTCACATGTGTGCATTTTATGGAAAGGGCCAGAGACTTTTTTCTGGTTTTTGGTTCCATTGACCTCAATGGATCAAAAGCCTGTATTGAAAAATGCACCTGGAGTATGCAAACTGAATAGGTGTGAATCAGGCCTAAGGCTACTTTCACACCTAGGCACTGGCGGTAAAGTGGCGCTATATTTAGCGCCGCTTTACCGTTTCTACCGCAAGCTTAACCCTTTTTCGGCCGCAAAAGGGTTAATACCGCCGCTGCAGCGGCGTTTTGCGGGCGGGTTTGGAGCGCTGCCCCATTGTTTTCAATGGGAAAGGGCGCTATAGGAGCGGTAAATATACCGCTCCTACAGCGCACCAAAGATGCGGCTTGCAGGACATTTTTCAGCGTCCTGCAAGCGCACCGCTCCAGTGTGAAAGCCCTCGGTCTTTCACACTGGAGAGACAGCAACGGCTGTTTCAGGTCGGTTTGCAGGCGCTATTTTTAGCGCAATAGCGCCTGCAAACTGCCTCAGTGTGAAAGGGGTCTTCGAGGGCATTCAACAGGCAGTGAGGAACTGTTATATAAATTCTTCACTGCCTAATTTAAAACTATAATGCTGCACTACCAGGCAATATTTGTGTGCATTGCATGCGGTTGCAGCGCGGCCCCATTGAACTTATTGGGCGAGTTTGACAAGCGGTGCTGCTTTTGAGACTCTGTACCCTGAGATAAAAATGCCATGGCATGTGAACAGCCCGATCTGGCTTTTATCTTACAGTTTGGGTGGGTGTCAGGGGTGCACTAAAATCACTGCCCAGCTGTCCGTTTTCAGCACCCCCCAGCCGTTCATCTGAAAGAGACCTACTGCATTTCAAGGGCAGTTGTACCTATTATTCTTAGCGTTTTCCTTGTTGTTTTTTATGTTTACATATTTATGGACCTTCCCAAGTCAAAAATGTATAATTAAGCAGAATTAAGTTTGGCTCTCCACAACAGTTAGTTTCTCATGGGGCTTCCTTGGATTCTCTGGGACTACTGACATCACATCCAAGATGACAATGGCCAGCAGCAGTGTCTACATAACGGAGCCTTTAACAGCTAAATAATATAATAAAAAATGTTAAATGCTTACATAATCTTATAGTAAGATTGTTGTTGAAATGAATGGGTCACTATATCCCTTAGCAGGAACCGGCCGAGATTCAAATGGTTTGTGGGCAGGCTGAAAGTACCAAGTTGATCAATCCATCAACTTGGGTACAAACAGCCTGCTGGATTCACTTGGGATTATCACTAGCAGCTGCTATTGCCGCTAGCAATAATCACTGGATTCCTCTTTCAGCACTGTCTGTGTTGATGGGGGAATCATACAAATCTCTGTCCTGCAACCCCTGGTTGCAGGAAAGAAATTTGCACTGTCCATGGCCTGCCTTTGTTTAGATTATGGTACTCTAAATTCTCTTTAATCCCCCGCAGCAACCATCCAAAGAGTGAGATAATATGGGCATGCAGGTGGCACCCTCTATTCATCTATTTCTCACTTTTGCTTTGTTCCTATATCTCTTTTCCTTTCCTTTCTTTCTTCTCTCACTCTCTCTTTTTCCCTCTACCCTTAATCACCAGTCACATTAAAACTTCCAAGGCAGGTTTTTTTTTAATCTGACTCTGGGGGATTCTAGAACTACACAGAATTAATCTTTTGATGTTCATCTTATTCACATCACATAGATGTGAATAAGATGAGCATCAAAAGAATAATTCTGTGTAGTTCTAGAATCCCCCAGAGTCAGATTAAAAAAAACCTTAGTATTTTGTAAATGAGAACTGCTAAGAAGTGGTTACATTTCTCAGAGGATAAGATAATTCAGTCACCCATGTTTTGAGAATAACTCCTCCACCAAATGATTTTGACCAGTGCACAAAGCAAGGCCCATAACGACATGGATGAGCGAGTTGGGGTGGAGGAACTTGACTGTCCTGCACAGAGTCCTGACTTCAACCCGATAGAACAACTTTTGGCTGAACTAGAGCGGAGAATGCGAGCCAGGCCTTCTCGTCCAACATTAGTGCCTGACCACACAAATCTGTATCTGGAAGAATGGTCAAACATTACCATAGACACACTCCTAACCTGTGTCTTCCCAGAAGAGTTAAAGCTGTTTATAGCTGCAAAGGGTGGGCCGACTCAATATAGAACCCTACAAACGGGATGCCCAATACTTTTAGTAATAGTGTATACACACACATATATGCAGTATATATACACACACACACCAGCACTTTTCATAGAAATGTCAGCCTAATGTAACATTGCTGCTGCCTCTCATTTGCTGGCATGCTGGGACTTGTAGTGCCCCAGCAGCTCACAGACACCTGAGGTGGTCATGCAGATGAGGAGGAGACTGCCTGTGTTAGTAACGAGTTAATGAGTAGGGAGGTTTAGCAGATTGCAGAAGATCTCAGATTATGTCCTTCCAGGAGAAACAGGCAGTGCAGTTACCTTTTAAGAAAAAAAACAAAACAAAGGTAAGCCACTAACTGCATTGTCCTCTGCCCAGTTTATCTTCTCCTGGTGGGCAGAAGTTCATCCCACACTACAGGCTCCTCTCTCTGCTGCCGGCACTCCTGTTGTAAAGTCAAATAAGGTGCGTTGGGGAAGGGGTGCTGTTCCCATTGGCTAAGGAGTCAGCATAGAGGAAGAGCCACTGTAGCCTTGGCATTTTTACAGATACTGCATGGTTGGCAACCCTGGTGATTAGGGTGTGCCCAGGCACATCACTGACACACACCCTGCGCATGCTTATGGTGATCAGTTATTCTTGGTTACAACTGAATTTTAATTCCTTCCTTCTGTCCACTGCCTTGCCCAATCATCTGACCATAACTCTACCTCCAAATTGCATACTTCCCCTAGACCTACGTAAACTGTCAGCTGTTGCCTACCAGGAAATCCAAGGTTCTGCTCTCTAGAAGTTGTCCTGCAGAAAATCGCATCCTCAGGGGCTCCCTTCTGCTGGCAAAAGAAGATCTACTCTATCCATGACATTTGGACTTTTACCCAAAAAAGTATTTGTTGACTCTTTGGGGTTAAATTTACTAAAACTGTGCAAAAGTTGGTGCAGCTGTGCATGGCAGCCAATATCCTAACTTCAGCTTGTTCGATTTAAATGAGAAGTATGTTTTTTTTTTCATTTTTATTCATAAATACCTCGGTGGATGCAGCATCAGACCGATGCTGCAGCTGTCTCCTGCCGTCTCTGTACTGAGAACCGAGCCACCAAAAATCGCAGATGGCTCGGTTCTCACAGATCCCAGAGAGGAAAGCTGCTGGCCGCCAGTCAGCGCCTCTCCTCTCTGATCCTTCATGCTCATTGGAGTGATGAGCTGTGGAGGGGCGGGTATAGAAACCAGTATAGAAAATTGCATAGATTTTAAATGGGATTTTTGACTTTCTTTCACATACTGTCACTTTCACATAAGTGCCAGTTTTCTGGAAGCTTTCCTTTTGGTGATATGTCAGTCCCCTGATCTGACCACTGTTTACAGAACAGTGCTTAGGCAGGTTGTTAAACCTTTCGCTCATTGTCCGGCTTAATATTAACATAGGGAACCCCTGGCTATTATCAAATTAGCTGCCGCTGAAGCTTTTACATAAACCACTGACAGTGCTGAGAGCAAGTGCCCAACACTGTCAATGGTTTGTATAAAAACAGCAGCTCATTGCTACGCTTCACATTCCCAGCAGAAACCCCTGGGTAATCTCATAGAAGCTACCACTGTATTTTTTAGTAGGTATATGAAATCTTATCTGAACTATTTAAACATTTTAGCATTTTAGCATTACGATTCCTCTTGGAAAACCATGTTTCTGTTTTTCGACAAGGAAAAGTTTTATTACATGTAACAGAAACATTAAATACTAAAATACCATGAAATAACACATTACATTTTTTGTCTGCATAATGTTATTTTAGTCACTAGATGGCAGCAGAATACTGCCCTGCAGTACTTGGTCTTGACCCTACATCTGGAGTTAATTCCAGTTAAAGCGGTTCTGCACACACTTCATTTAGTAAATCTCTTTGCCTTCCAAATAAGGCAAAGAGTACTAAATTAAGTGTTTTTTTTTTTTTTTTTTCACTTACCTTGTAGTTGCTGCTCTGTCTCTTCGGGGGTGGGCGGGGTCTGTGCGTCGATCCTCGTCATGCCGCACTGCCTCCTGGGATCTGGTGTCATTGATCCCAGAAGTCAGTGCGGACATCCGCCGGAATCTCGCAAGATTTAGGGGCTCTCGCGAGATTTCGGCCACATCTGCGAACGTGAGCTACACTTTGCCGTTACTGCGCACGCACGAGATCGGCCCAGTAACGGCAGTGCATGCTGGGCCATAGAAGGTGCCTGTGTGGTTTCACATCAGCAGCAACACTTTTTATAAGTGTTTATTTTTGACGAAAACCGGCAGCAGTTTGCTTTGAAAACGGAACACGTGAGTTCTCATTGCACAAAAAAAAAATCCTTCTCATTGCACAAAAAAAAAAAAAACATTAGACAGTGTCATTCCGCTTTAATGTAAGTGAGGTTTCTGGTAAAAAAACTGTTTTAACACAGAATTCTAAAGCCTGAGTAAACTTCAGGGTTAATACAAGATACATCTATGAAATAATTCACAGAGAGCATTATCATTTTTCTAAACATGGAGCACAGCAGAAGCTGTTTGCTTTCAGACACTCCTTCGCTAATAATAAATAGATTAAAAAAACTAGGACCAGTGTTGATTCCTGTGGTATACTGCTAGTAAGGAAAGTGAAATTGTTCTTGTGTGCCCAACAATGTTGACAGAAAATGTTGTGAGATTTTTGGAACATTTTGCCAAACATATGCCATATCAGCAACATGCATTAGTTCAAAGCCATGTAACACCCCATTGATGTGTGATGTGGCTTTGTTTAAAATAACAAGTGAGGTCATATGAGGTCATACTGTTCATGAAGCTACTGTAAATAAGCATACATAACATTGGACTGGCTGTGCGAAACATTTTTACTTGCTTTCTACTATGCAATGTTATGTCACTCTTCGGATAAACACTTGGCATTTTTTGCCACTCTGGAACTGTATTTGCTTTAATAAAGTTCACCCTAGTTTAAAAAAAATGTGATCAGGTCAAGTGAGGACATACTTATCACATGGCTTTTGTATATAAACAAAGCCAAGGGATCACATTTATCACAGGTTTATCACAGCCACACAGCTCTTGCACGCATCTTCTGTTCTGACATATCGTGATACTTTTCTGGGGGTCGCAGAGACATACGGAGAAGTAGCAGCAAGGAAAAGGAGACAAGCTTAGAGGTGTCGGACAGGAACACTTTCGGATTCTGCAAAAACGGAAAAGCTGGAATTACCAGAGAGGAAAATAACGAGAATAATACTGAGCTTTTCCATAGTAGTGATCAAACACAAAAGAGATAAGTGGTGACAGGTTTGTATACATTACCTGAAAGAAAATGCATATACAGCTGCAGCATATAGTAGTCTGGAAATCAGCAATCAGTTTAATAAACCTGCATAGGGCCTATTTACTGTTGTGTATGCATTTGCGGTGCAGCAAAATGTATTGTGTTGCTCAGGCCCAGTAGTGTTTTATGGGCTTTCAACAGGCATTCACAGACCAGAAAACACAGCTGACTTACCTTTTACCAATATATCACAAGATGACGCATATGTTTAGTATTGAGAGAAGTGTTCATGTATGCCTATTGGGGTGCCACTAGAAATCAAAGAAGAGTCACCCCATAGAACATACACCAAAAGTTAGCCCTGATTCACACTTGAGCATTTTTGTAGCTTGAATCTCAAAGTGCAAAAACACTCAACAACCAAAATCCCATGATTTTACATTGTGCCTGCTCACATATGATCACACAGGCACCTTTAACTCAACACCTAAAGTTCAAAAAGGTACATGATCTACTTTAAAGTGTTTTTGCCCAAATAGACATCAGTTAGAGCATCTGAAAATGACTTTGTTTTTCAAGCTTGAACAACCATCGCCTCCTGCTGGTAACTAGCTTTTCATTGGCTAAAAAGAAATGTTCAAGCCTAAACATGTCTGAAATAAATGCTCCAAAATCAGCTGTAAAGGCTTACTATCAGGTGTCAGTGCAGCCTTATTGCAACACATGTTGGCTTGCATTAAAACACCCTCTTCAGCACACTTGCAAGTGATTGAATAAGATCTAAACCAGTATCTCCAAACAAGAAGACAGTAACGCCTAGTACACACGATCAGAAAATCGAACAAAAAATACTACTTTCGAAACGATCGTACGATAATCTGATCATTAGTACACAGCTTTCAAGAGGCGATCACGACAGTTCATGGGAAATTATCCTAAGGGACAAACACGAAAATGATACGATTTTTGTTTAACCACTTCCCGACCGAAGCACACAGATGTACGTCGGCAGAATGGCACGGACAGGAAAATGGGTGTACAGGTACGTCCCTTTAAACTTGCTGCCATGCTATCGTGTGCGCACCAGTCGGGACCTCTGTGAGTCCGATTGCGGGTCCCGCAGACTCGATCGCAGCAGGGATAGGAAGAACGGGGAGATACTAATGTAAACAAGCATCTCCCCATTCTGCCTAGTGACAGTGTCACTGATCTCTGCTCCCTGTGATCGGAGCAGAGATCAGTGACGTGTCACACACAGCCACACCCCCCACAGTTAGAAACACGCCCATAGGACACACTTAACCCCTACACTGCCACCTAGTGGTTAACCCTTTCACTGCCAGTGTCATTTACACAGGAATCAGTGCATTTGTATAGCACTGATTGCTGTATAAATGACAATGGTCCCAAAAATGTGTCAAAAATGTCCGATGTTTTCGCCATAATGTCGGAGTCACAATAAAAATCGCTGATCGCTGCCATTATTAGTAAAAAAAAAAATTATTATTAAAAATGCCATAAAACTATCCCCTATTTTGTAAATGCTATAACTTTTGCGGAAATCAATCAATAAACGCTTATTGCGATTTTTTTAAACAGGAATATGTAGAAGAATACGTATCGGCCTAAACTATGGAAAAAAATCATTTTTTTATATATTTTTGGGGGATATTTATTATAGCAAAGTGTAAAAAATAATGTGTTTTTTTTTGTTTATAGCGCAAAAAATAAAAACCGCAGGGGTGATCAAATACCACCAAAAGAAAGATCTATTTGTGGGAAAAAAAGGACGTAAATTTTGTTTGGGAGCCACGTCGCACAACCGCGCAATTGTCAGTTAAAGTGAAGCAGTGCCAAATTGCAAAAAGTGCTCTGGTCTCTGGCCAGCAAAATGGTCCAGGGCTTAAGTGGATAATCAGTACAGTATTCATCCAAAAAATTGGAAGACCAAGACCACGCAGAAATTACAGAATACATTATGATACAATACAGCCCAATGCATTACATCACTTCCGAAATTGTATTCTGTCGTACTAGAATTTTCGTAATTTTGGTAACCTCTTAATTTTCGATATGAGACTAGCATGCGCAAAAAAAAAAAAGTGGCTGATCATTAGTCCAATATTCTCATTGTGTGTACGAGGCTTAAAGTGATTGTAAGACTTCATCTTTTTTTTTTTTTTTAAATAACAAACATGTCATACCTCCACTGTGCAGCTCGTTTTGCACAGAGTGGCCCTGATCCTCGACTTCTGGGGTCCCTTGGCGGCTCTCACGGCTCCTCCTCTTATCAGATAACCCCCTAGGAGAAGCGCTCTCCCGGGGGGTTACCTTGCGGGCATGCTCCCGAGTCCAGCATTTGCGTCCATAGACACAAATACCGGACTTGGCCCCGCCCCGGCACCAGCGTCATTGGATTTGATTGACAGAAGTAGGAGCCAATGCGTGAGCTGCGCTTCTATCAATCTATCCAATCAAGAGCCAGGACCCCGTGCAGAGAGGGAGAACGCGTCTCCGCCGAGTGAATGAAGGAGCTCAGGTAAGTAAAACGAGGGGGCTGGGGGTCGGTCACTGCCAGAAGTTTTTTCACCTTAATGCATATAGGATGCATTAAGGTGAAAAAACACAAGGTTTTACAACCCCTTTAAGCCTCATACACATGGGCCGAATGTCAGGCGGCATTGGCCGGTTCAATAGAAACCGGCCGACATTCGGTTCGTGTGTACTGCAGCTTCGAAGGGGCATGACCAAAAAAGGGCTGACCGGAGTGTTCTGACAGGGGGCCGTCCCCCTGTAAGAACACAATAGAACAGCAGCAGATATAGCTGTACTAACATCACATAGTTAGTACAGCGGCTCTCTTCTGAGCCGTCAGTTCTTTTTCATTCAGCCCACTGGGTTGAAGGAAAAAAAAATTAGTAGTGTGTACGAGGATTTAAGCATCTGCAAGAAATTTGGCTAATATCCTTGCAGTAAATGGGGGTTTTATTTTATCTCAACAAAACTGGACTTTTACTTTAAACACTTCTCATCCAGATACAGTTTGTGATCTTATCAAACAACGTTGTTTATTTTCCTTGTCCTAGGATTCCATAAATCTCCTCTTTGTTGTTTACGTTTGAAAGAAACAGCTGTGTGTCAGATAACAAAAATGTAAAATGTCCAGCTCTGCGACCAGCAGAAGGAGAACACTAAAATTACTATGCAATGTATTGGGTAATTCCTGTAAGATGACATGTTAAAGCAAATGAAACCCATCTGGGCAAATCATCTGCTCTCTTGTTACATGAAAACATTTTTGGTTTCTCGTTTCACTTAGAACTTTAGAGACAATAAAACTCCAGGTAACTGGCATCCAGTAGTATTCATTAGGTTTTCAGCACGCCCTCGGTATAATAAAATGAATGCAACTCTGCTAATTCGGGTACTAGGAGATAAATTGCACAGTGAGTTTTTTTCACTGAAGTGAGATTAATCTCATGACACTAATCTGTAGGTCACCAAAAAAAAAATCCAGCAATAGTGCTAAATAGTAAATTTGTCTCTGAGAATTCTTTTTCATTCTCTCACTTGTGTGATGCCATAGCTCCCAACTGTCCATCATTTGGAGGGGTTGTCTCTCTTTCGGAAGCAAATTCCTGTCCCTCTTTCCTTCTCGGTTGTCCCTGTTTTTGGCCTAATGTAGAGACCGCTATAAAAAAATGTACTTATGAACTTCCAAATGTGTTATACCACACTAAACGTTTCTTCTAATCTCTAAATTATGAGATTTGTTGTTTTGAGAATCCAGTGTAAAGAAAGATTAGTGAGAAAAAAAAACTTATTGGTTTAAAGCTGTATATTAGCTGTATATTAGCTAGCTGTTTTGTAGCCGGAACATGGCAGAACTCCATGCCGCCACCTCTGGCTTTCACTTTTCACTCCTGCTTCCAGTCTTCTGTGTTTACAAGGGACAGTTTGCTTTCAGCAGCTCCCAGAACTAACAGATACCTGCATGCACTCACGGCAGGAACAGATCTCCAGAATCTGAGAGAATGATCTCCCTGACTGAATGATACACAGTGCTTTGGCAAACAAAATGTCATCTAAGTTAGGGCTTACATCTCGTTTCATTTTGTGATTCTCCAAACTGTATAGAAAGGGCGATAATAACATCTATGTATTCATATGTTTTCATTTAACTTTTATATTGCCCTATTCCAGTACACCTGTCACACTCCTACGTACAGTAGTTTAGGCTATTTGGTGAAAAATGTCTAGCCAAAGATTATATTCAGTGAGAATAACATGTCAAAATGATAAGCAGAGATATAGACTGAAGTTATATGGAAGTCTGAGGCTGTGCTAAAATGTCGGCTATAGAAAGAGACCTGATCCCCAAATTCGAAAAATGATGGCACCCATGGGTAAAATTCCATTTACCATCCAACTTCGATGACAAGGTTCTTCTGCCATGGTAAATGGTGTAAGAATAGACTTATTACATCTCGTGATGGCGTTTGGATCGGCCCGATGGACTCCCCTTCCTTCTCTTCTCTTCTTTTATGGATATCTATCCTTTTCTTATTATTTTGAAGCTCCTGATCCCTCAAACTATAACTTTCTTCCTTAGTTTATATATCCTAATTTCTGCTAGCTTGGATAACCATTTTACTATTAGTCTAGATTCTTTTACCAATGTTTTTATTGCATTTTTGGTTGTATATTATATGTTAAGAATGTCTATTAACCTAATAGTGATGAGCTTCATTTCTGTTTGTCAAATATTATTATGTCTTCTGAAGATATATGTAATGTCCTTTATGAACTTAATAAAAAACATTTGACAAGGGAAGTCTGAGGCTGGATCTGCTATTTCCCACCTCTTGACTTTTCACTATTGGTCAGTGAGGCTACTCACCATTTTAAAGGACAAAGAGAAGGGCTAAAGACAGTGGCGGTGCGTCCATTAAGGGCGCACGGGTGCCGCCCTCTCTATCCAGCCACCCCCTCTATGTAAAAGGGATTGATTCATGCATTGACAGGGGGTGGCTGCGGCAGCCATGGATAGATTCAAGTATTGCATGAATCTATCCATGGCCGCCGCCTCTGGCCCCTTTTCGGACGTCGGGCACCTGAATTCCACCTGATTAAAGCCATAGGCTCTAATAGGCTTCAAAAATTGTGTTCACCCAGGTGTGTTAGAAAAGCAAATGAATATTCACTTTCCTAACACTGAGCTGCCTCTCAGCCAATCAGGTGCGCGGATCTGTTACCCATCACCTGATTGGCTGAAAGGACAGGCGCTACGATTGGACAGGCGATACGATGCACGGAGGATACAGGAGCCGCTGTCTGACCCGCTGCAAGGTCCCACCGATTGCCGCCGTCACCCGCTGCTTGACCCGCCACCGAAACAGGGTAAGTGCCGGGCAGACGCCGATCAGGCAGGGGGGTCACAGTGGCAGCAGTTGATGGGCACAGTGACAGCATTTGATGGGGCACAGTGGCAGCATTTGATGGGGCACAGTGGCTGCATTTGATGGGTACAGTGTCTGCGTTTGATGGCACATGGGCTGCGTTTGATGGGCACAGTAGCTGCGTTTGATGGGCACAGTAGCTGCTTTTTATGGTACATGGGCTGCGTTTGATGGGCACAGTGGCTGTGTTTGATGGGCACAGTGGCTGCATTTGATGGCACAGTGGCTGCATTTGATGGTACAGTGGCTGCTTTTGATGGCACAGTGGCTGCGTGTGATGGGCACAGTGGCTGCGTTTGATGGGCACAGTGGCTGCATTTGATGGCACAGTGACTGCAATTGATGGGCACAGTGGCTGCAATTGATGGGCACAGTGGCTGCAATTGATGGGCACAGTGGCTGCAATTGATGGCACAGTGGCTGCATTTGATGGCACAGTGTCTGCGTTTGATGGCACAGTGGCTGCGTTTGATGGGCACAGTGAGGCTGCAATTGAAGTTTGTTTGCGCCCCCCTAACAATTTTGAGCACCAGCTGCCACTGGCTCAAAAAGGGTGGGACCAAGTTTGACTTTAAGGGAAAAGAGGAATGTTTGAGACGACTCTTAACATTAAGCATGCACAAGTTTTATTTATTTCCAAACACTATAGTTTTTTTTTTTGTTATAATATGAAACAGAAAACCAGAAGTTGTTGGCAAAAAATAATGTTATAAGAAAATAGTAATCTATAAATATTTACGTTTGTTGTTCTTTGCTTTAATTCATTTTTTGTTGTTGCTGTTTTAAATATAAAGTTGGTAATTAGTTAAAGATGTATGCATGTACGTCTGTGCTGTTGTTATGTTAACTGTACATCCGTGCCTGTTTATGTATATTTTGTATGTATCAAGAAATGGATTGCGCAACATTCTTTTACCAGATCAGAATGTCTGTTTTCCATGACAGAGTGTCAGGACCCAGATGTGTTCCAGATGGATCAGTTTATTCTCTTTCACAATCCAGTCTGTATATCATCACATCCAGAGAACATTCATCTCAGCATTTTTACCATTTGTAGCAGTGCATGATCATAGGGACTGAATACTCAAAAGCATGGCTGTAAATATCTGTGTAAAGGCACGAACTTTGAGCAGTGTGAGTAGAAATTTCCCCAGCATCAATGGGAGTAAAGAATGCTCCATAATTGTTGATATTAGGGGAATAAATAGTGCCCCCTCATTGGTGTCATTGAGAGGAATAGTGCCCCATTGTTGGTATCAGGGCAAGGAATAGTGCCCCATTCCTTGGTGTCAGAGGGAAGAATAGGGTTCTGCAGTTGGTGTCAATGGGAAAAATAGTGCCCCATTGTTGGGGTCAGTGGTAAGAAAAGGGCCCTATTGTTGGTGGAGAAGGAATAGGGCCTTGTATCAATGGGAGGAATAGTATCCCAAAGGCCTAATAAAGGCAAGAAAAAGGCCACATCCGGCCCCCAGTTTGGAGACCACTACTCTAGAGCATACATAAATGACCACAAGGGTACCCCTACCACTCCATTATTTGTTAACACTGTGAAGGCTTGCTTAGGCAGATTACCCCTCTCTCTTGAGGGAGGGGGGGAAATATTTCTTTCTTCTATGGTACAGAATGAGCAGCCTGCGGGGACACTTCTCAGAGCCAGATCATCCCTCACAGCCAAGGGGAAGCAAGGAAGTGACCACACTAACCAGAACAATCTGGCACAGAAGCCCAATATTTTTTACCTCTCAAGATCCATATAGTGGGTGAGATCAAATCTATTATACCCTTCTCATCGTTAAAAAAAAAGAGTCACAGCAACTGTATAACTTACGAGCGCTAGTGGAAGATCAGCACATCTCAGTCAGACACTTTTAATAACAATTACTCTCATTAGGCAATATGTAAATATTCTGCTGAGGGGTAACTTTATATTCCCCTTACCTAAACTCTTCTAAACACCACCACAATCCACAGTTTACATTTGCTATATCATTCTCTTACTAAAAACGGGCCCAAAAAACGAATCTCATCATCAGGACCCCCAAAAAATAAAAACAGAAAACTACTTCACAAAGCCAATCTGTAATTCAAACCTTGGACCTTTTACAAGACAACTCCACTGGTTTCTCGACCAGTTTATTATGGCACTTAGCATCCAGTGCGATTTCCTTCAGTGCTGGCAGCCCCCACTCAATCCCCCACTGCTGCTATACTCCCTGCTACCTTTTCTGGGTTCTGAGTTGTTTATTCTTGACCATTTTGTAGCCACTGATTAAGAAACTTCTGAACACACACACATGAGTTTGGTCCCCAGCAGTCATTTCTATTAATGCCATGTACCATACAAAGGTGCATAGAAAAAAATAACTTTGCATGTCTCTTCTGTTAACCCCCCCCCCCCCCCCCCCCCAAAAAAAACTCTAACTTCTAACATTGTTTTATTATGGGACTTTTCATGGGTGAATCTACTTAAATATGTTTACTTTTCCTGCATTGATAACTTTTGTTATATTTTTCACTATTCTACATTCCTTACAACCCCATATCCTCTATATAACCAATTTGTATTGCTAAAAAATGTAAGAAACTGTTTGTATTGTTGCTTAACATATAATGCTATATTTGTTATTAATTCATGGTTTCTTCTTCAGAATATACTTTACGATTGCTTCCATTAATGCTGAAAAATAAAAAATAAAAATGAAGGGGCGGGGCCACGTGACGTCATCATGGGGGAAGGCTGAGGTTAGCCATCTTTGACATCCATCCATTAATACTCATCCTTGAATGTTTAAGAAGGTGATGTAAGCTAGTGCACTGGATGTTTGAATGCACTTTTTTTGTGAGTATTTTTATTTTTTCTGGCTAATAAACTATTAAGTGTGTTTGATACTGCCCCATGAGAGTCTTTCTATTCTATCTTTTTGAATGGGCTGGCTTCTGGAATGTATGGTGATTTAAAGCTACCGATAGCTCCTTGGAAGATTGCTGCTGAGCCATGAACCCAGGTTGCCGGGAAAACGCTTATTGACCTTACTGAGTGTGGGTCAATTCTTTAGGTAATTTCCACATTTTGTTTTTAATTAAATCTAAAAAAGTGCATAAACGTTTTGAATGTATGTATTTTTAAATGTATATGTATATATTTGAATGTATTTTTTTTTTTTTTTTTTTTAAATTTTTTCAGGATACACATATGAGGTTATTTTATTTGTTTTGTTGAGTTGTGCTACACTTTTTGATATTTCAGCATTTATTAGGTGTGGGAATGCACAGCATTGATTAGAAGCAACACAGTACAGTTATTTATATGTATTTTATTTTGGTTCTTATTTTTTATTTTTATATTGTACTTGGTTCCATAAGATGTACCATAGAACCTATGTGCAATGCATGACTGAGTGCTGGAATGGGAATCAAACCAAAACACGCAAAATAATAGATTACTTTCAACAGACCTTTCAGAAATATCCTGCTCTGACAATGCAGTTGTCCTGACCTCATTCAAAAACTTCCTCCTGTTTCTGAAAGCAGGCCATTGTAATTTGAATTAAACATTGTCAGCAGATGATGTATGTGAGAAAATTTGCCAAGAAAAAGCAAACAATTACAAAACAAATTCTAAACCTTTGAATTACCACACAAGCCAGCTATATGAAGATTCCTCATGAAGATAGCTTTACACCACAAAAAAACCTTGATACCAAAATTCCTAATTTCATCATAAAAGATTTGGAAGTGAAGCACAAGATAAACTGGTTGGACAAGAAATGAACCACACTTAAAATTTAAGTCACCGCCCTGCTGACACAGAAAAAGCCCCTACCTTTACAGGTCAACTATATTAAAGATGGAACAAACTAAAATTACCAGCCTGCAAATTAAACAGCAAGACTGTTCAGTCTAGACTTATTTCCTATAGGTTAAGACAGGATACCTGATTTACAATTAATTTGCAATGCTCCAACAGTTTGAAACCTACTATGAAACTCTCTATGGCGGCATGACAGTACAGTTTCTAGCGCCTCCATTTATGACTATTTGTGACTATTTATGACTAGTTATCCAGAAAAAAAAACACTCTCAAAACATTGTGAAAAACATTGGACCTATACCTCACATAATTTATCACTCAAAGTCTAGACCATCCTTTCTCAACTTTTTTATCTCAGAAGAGTTACTACAGTCAGGGATGGACTGGCCATCGGGACTGCCAGTGTGGGCCGGTTTCAGCCGCATCTGCGGTGCGCGGCTATCTACCCATCAACCGCCGACAGCTGGCGCCTGACGGGTAGATCGAGATGCATGCAGAGTAGCGGAGGAAGCATCTGTCTGTAATAAGTTCCCTCTCATGTCACAAGGCGCTGCTCGCTCCCCGCAGGCCCTCCTTTCTTCTCGTCTATCTCCATTGGCTTGTAAGATCATCTGGGATAGATGAGAAGAGAGGAGGGGCCGCTGGGGATCGAGCAGCGCTGCGTGACATGAGAGAGAACTTATTACAGATGCTTCCTGCGCTACTCTGCATGCTGGCTAGTAAGATCCCATGATGTTCCCCCTGATGTGCCCTATAATGTGCCCCATCATGTGCCCTATAATGTACCCCATCATGTGCCCTCTAATGTGCCCTATAATGTGCCCCCTGATGTGCCTTATAATGTGCCCCCTGATGGGCCCTATAATGTGCTCCCTGATGTGCTCTATAATGTGCCCCATCTTGTGCCCCGTGCAATTATGTGCTATGTGCCCCATGCCCTGTGTCCTAATGTGCCCCATGAACTGATGTGCTTGCTATGTGCCCCGTACCCTGTGCCCTAATGTGCCCCGTGCCCTGATGTGCTATGTGCCCTGATGTGCTATGTGCCCCATTGTGCCCTGATGTGCCCCATAATGCGCCATGTGCCCTGATGTGCCATGTGCCATAATGTGCCCGAGCCCTGATGTGCCCCATGCCCTGATGTGCTATGTGCCCTGATATGCCCTGATGTGCTATGTGCCCTGATGTGCTATGTGCCCTGATGTGCCATAATGTGCCCTGATGTGCCATGTGCCCGATGTGCCCCAATATGCCATGTGCCCCTTGCCCTGATATGCTATGTGCCATGTGCCCCTTGCCCTCATGTGCCATGTGCCCTGATGTGCTATGTGCCCTGATGTGCCATGTGGCCTGAGGTGCCCCATGCCCTGATGTGCCATGTGCCCCGTGCCCTGAGGTGCCCCATGCCCTGATGTGCTGCGTGCCCTGATGTGCCCTGATGTCCTATGCCCTAATGGGCCCCATGACCTGATATGCACGTGACCTGATGTCCTATGCCCTGATGTGCCCCGTGACCTGATGTGCCTTGTGCCCTGATGTGCCCAATGCCCTGATGTGCCATGTGCCCCGATGTCCTGTGCCATTATGTCCTGTACGCTGATGTACTGTGCCCTGACGTGCCCTGATGTGTTGTGCCCTGTACCCTGATGTGTTGTGCCCTGATGTCCTGTACCCTGATGTCCTGTACCCTAATGTCCTGTACCCTGATGTCCTGTACCCTAATGTGCTGTACCCTAATGTGCTGGGATCTGTACCCTAATGTCCTGTACCATGATGTGCTCGGCTCTGTACCCTGATGTCCTGTACCCTGATGTGTTGTGCCCTGATGTGCCCTGTATGCTGATGTGCTGAGCTCTGTTCCCTGATGTGCTGTGCCCTGTACCCTGATGTGGCCTGGTGTGTTGTACCCTGATGTGTTGTACCCTGATGTGCCTTGTGACCTGATGTGCTGGGCTCTGTACCCTGATGTGCTGTGCCCTGATGTACCGTACCCTGATGTGTTGTGCCCTGGGCCGGTCTGGATGAAGTCCAGAGCCACATTTTTGTCCCAGTCCAGCCCTGACTACAGTGCATGGTACATTAGTATGATCAGTAAGTTGTAGAACTTTTCAATATAAGAATAAAGAATGCAACCTGCCTAACATATTTGACATCCAGGATAGATCATTTTTAGATTAATCTCTGCTCTTTACAACAAAATAATTTTCAGTAATAATCTTGAAATTAAAAATGATCCCCCTGCATTAGTGGTTAGTGCAGACATGACCCCTTACATTGGTGGTTAGTAGAAAATTGCTCTGTTGCATTGATGGTCAATGTAAGTGGGATATCAAATCACCAGGGCTCAAGGAACCCCAATAAACCTCAGGATTAGCCCTAGGGTTTTGCACTTGGCCTAGACATCTGGTTTAAGTCTGCCCACAAACTACAACCACTAATTAGTTGAATGATCTGATTCCCCAAAAAACATGGCAGTCAAAGAAAATGTTGACCTTAAAAGACATTGCCCATAATAATATGATTTTATCCTGGGTTCACCTTTTAACAGGAGACATGGGTTTTCATGAAGTGGAATTATTTCACTACCAACAAATATGACATTTGGTGTCATCACCAAACTCATGAACTTCAAGAAAGACTATCTCAGAATCCTATGGGAAAGAGCAAGATTACATATAAATAATTTTTGCTATGTTACATTAGACAATTAAATATACCACCATGACCAAGTGGTAACATAATATGAAACTGTGACTGTGAGAATGTATTTGACCCAATATCCAAGATCCTACTTAATGTTACAATAAAGGAGAAAAGCTGAATATTTTATATGAATAGTATAAATTCCAAATAAAGCAGTAACAGATGTATGATGCCGTGTACACACCAGCAGAATTTCCGACAGAAAAAGTCAGACGGAAGCTTTTCAGCGTATATTCCGATCGTGTGTATGCCTCAACAGACTTTTTTTTTTGAAAATTCTGACGGACCTAGAAATAGAACATGTTCTAAATATTTCCGGCGGAACCAATTCCTATCGGGAAAACCGGTAGTCTGAATGCTGTTCCGACGGACCAAAAATTACGCATGCTCTGAAGCAAGTACGAGACGAAAGCTATTGGCTACTGGCTATTGAACTTCCTTTTTCTAGTCGCGTCGTATGTGTTGTACATCACCGCCTTCTTGACGATCAGACTTTGGTGTCATTGTGTGTACGCAAGACAGTTTCAGCGGAATTTCGATGGAAATTCCGTCGGAAAAACCTTCAGAGTTTATTCCGACGGGAAAACCGGTCGTGTGTACGTGGCATAACATAACTGATAATACTTTTGTTAGAATTTATAGTCAATCAGCTGATATAGTACATTTCTGATGGTCCTTCAGTGTCACATTAAAGTGGTTGTAAACCTCAAGTGCAAGCAACATAAAAGAAATGCATCACATTAATGTGTCCACAATTTAAAAGCAAATTACTGGAAATTACTGGACTCTTACCTTAATTTTTTGATCCCCTGCGCCTGTCTCAGCCCTCAGAAAATCGCCAATCAGTGGGCGTGTCTGCATGCCAGAGCTTGGAAGTGACCTCACTGGACTCTCCTCCCATCTCTACACACCCCTGGCAATCTCCAAGCTGACAGCGTTAACCCTCAGCAGATGGTCACGCCCCCTCACGAGTACCGACCAATTGGATATCGTGGAAGGCACCACCTGACTTCAGCTTGGCCAAAAAGGCTCAGGCACGGAGCAACCAAACCTGGGTGAGCTGGAGGAAATAGGGAATCTGTTAGGGAATGCTGGGCCTAGTCTGTCAGTCACAGGGGCCTGTGACGACACAAATGTTTTAATGTGACGCTTTCTAACCCTGCAAGAAAGTAGAGAGGATTTAACATTGCTGGATTCACCTTTCTTTGCAAGACTGGGGACAGATGGCTTCTGATGCTTAACTGCACCAGCAGGTAAATTGCTTAGTTTATTTTTTATTTTTCAAGTTTACAACTACTAAACGCATCTACCCTGATCCCTAAATGTATGTTTTTGCCAGGGAGATTCCAGGAATGGGAAGGCACACCAACAAATTCATAGAGCATATTTACGCTGTGGCAGGATATGTTATGGCAGGGTAATGACCAAGCTCCCCTATCGCCAAACATTGGTTCCTGGAAAAAAATGTTTTGGATCTTTTAGGGGTCTCATTAAGAGATACAGTTATTCTGCTCTAGGGAGCCCTGAGCCACAGCTGCAGTCTCTAATAATTGGTAAGCTTTAATCAGTAGAGCACCTTAAAGTGGATGGAAGCCTCTGAAATGAAGAATGACCAGAGCATATCCCTCTATGGTGTGTACTAGCCTTAAACCAAAGCACCGAGTGTGAATTTTGTCTCCTTTCTCTTCCCTCTGCTATCCTGAATGAGTCACCGCTGATTTTTGTCAGGTTTTGCTGACATCATAGTTACATAGTTGGTAAGGTTGAATAAAGACACCAGTCCATCCAGTGCAACCCATGTGTGTATTTATGTCTCTAACACTTCTCATATCCCTGTATATTGTATTTACTAAGATAGCTATCTAAAAGTTTTTTGCAATGGTCGATACTTTCCACTGACACCACCGTTTGTGGAAGGGAATTCCACATCTAACAGTAAAGAAATCCTTACACAGTTTAAGGTTAAACTGCTTCTCATTAAACTTCACTGAGTGGCCACATGTCCTCTTGAACGACTTGAGACTGAACAGTTTTCTCCCTATGCTAGAATAACCATTTAGATATTTATATATTGTGATCATATTTCCTCTTAATCGTATCTTCTCCAGGGAAAACTACCTTAATGTTTGTAGCCTTTCCTCATAACTGAGGTCCCCAGCCCTCTTATTAGTTTAATTGCCCTTCTCTGGACTCCCTGCATTTCCAGCACATCCTTCCTGAGGACTGATGACCAGAACTGGATGGCATACTCAAGATGTGGGCGAACCAGAGTTTTGTAAAGTAGTAGAATTTTATATTTTTTTCTTAAGTAAATCCCCTTTCTAACGCATGCTAATATTCTGCTTGCCCTGTTTGCTGGAGCTTGGCTTTGCATGCTGTTGCTCTATTTTATTGAGATCTTCTTGTAAAGTTTCAATATCCACTTGTGAAGTTATTGCCCTGCTTAGCTTTGTATCATCAGCAAATACCTAGATTGAACTATTTATACTAACCTCAATATTATTTATGAATGTAACGCCGAGCGCTCCGGGTGTCCCATCCATCTCACGGCGTACGTTGTCCTGCAGCGCCTCGGTCAGCTCCTCTGACCGCAGGCACTGCTCTGCCGCTGGGATGCGTTTCTCGCGGCGGCCTCCGTCCGCCCGGGGATCGCATCTCTCTCTCCTCACCTGCACCCGCCTGTTCCTCCCAGCGCGCGTCCCCGCTCCCCAGGCGCGCGCGCGCAACTCGGCTGTGTCTTAAAGGGCCAGCGCACAAGTGATTGGTGCCTGGCCCAAATTACTGTTACACCCAAATTCTTTATAAACCCACTTCCCCATCCTATCCTGGCCGGATCTTGTGTTGCCGTAGTGCCCAGTGAAAGCGTTTTGTGTTTTGCTCCTGCTTGTGTATCCAGACCCCTGCTGTTGCCCCTGACTACGAACCATTGCCACCTGCCTTGACCTTTTGCTACGTTTGACCTCGCCCCTGCTCTATCCCTGTGTACCGTGCCTGTCTCAGCTGTCAGTGGGGTCGAGTTGCTATTGGAGGACACGACCTGGTTGCTACCGCCGCTGCAAGTCCATCCCGCCTTGCGGCGGGCTCTGGTGAAAACCAGTAGCAACATTAGAACCGGTCCTCCAATACAACCCGTGCTATCGCCTCATTGACATAGGGGATCCACCTCCCATTTCCCGCCATACCCGGAGCGTAACAGTAGATCCGGCCATGGATCCCGCTGCCAAGCCTCTCGGACCTAACCACGGTGGTCGCTCAACAGGGTCAGCAATTGGCGCAGTTGACTGCTTTGCTCCAGCAGCTTCTGCCATCTCCACCTCCTGCTCCTGCATCTCCTCCACCACGAGTTACTGCTGCTAGAGTCCGTCTGTCCCTTCCTGACAAGTTCAATGGGGACCCCAAGCTGTGCCGAGGGTTCCTATCCCAGTGTTCCCTCCATCTGGAGATGTTATCGGACCAGTTCCCCACAGAGCGGTCAAAGGTGGCGTTCGTGGTTAGCCTGCTATCTGATAAGGCCCTAGCCTGGGCTACACCGCTTTGGGACCGTGGCGATCCTGCCACAGCTTCAATCCCGGCCTTCTTTTCTGAAGTTCGCAGTGTCTTCGAGGAGCCAGCCCGGGCTTCCTCTGCCGAGACGGCTCTCCTGAACCTTGTCCAGGGGAATTCTTCAGTAGGCGATTACGCCATTCAGTTCCGCACCCTGGCATCTGAACTCTCTTGGAACAATGAGGCCCTCTGCGCGACCTTCAAAAAGGGCCTATCCAGTCACGTCAAAGATGTGCTGGCCGCACGAGAAATTCCTGCTACCCTGTCCGAACTCATCCAGCTGGCCACCCGCATTGACATGCGTTATTCCGAAAGACGCCTAGAGCTACGCCAAGAAAAAGACTTTGTTCGCGTCAGGCGGTTTCCTCGCCTGGCTCCTCTCTTCCAGAATCCTCTGCAACCTGTTCCTGTGCCTCCCGCTGAGGAGGCTATGCAAGTGGATCGGTCTCGCCTGACCACACAAGAGAGGACTCGCCGCCGAGACCATAATCTGTGCCTGTATTGCGCCAGTCCTGACCATTTTTTAAAGGATTGCTCTATCCGCCCTCAGCGTCAGGGAAACGCTCGCACCTAGCTAACGTGGGAGAGGCGTTACTAGGTGGGGATTCCTCCTCTCCACGTCTGACTGTTCCAGTGAGGATTTCGTTGCCCAAGAAGTCCTCTTTCTCCGCTGTGGCCTTTCTGGACTCTGGATCTGCAGGAAACTTCATTGAAGCCTCACTCATCAACAAATTTAATGTTCCAGTTATCCGTCTCGTCAAGCCTTTTTTCATCACCTCTGTAAATGGTCAAAACCTGAACTGTATCGTGCGCTATCGCACTGAACCTCTCCTCATGAAAATTGGAGTTCTCCATCACGAAAGGATTGGCTTCTTTGTGTTACCCAACTGTACCTCTGAGATCCTTTTGGGCCTACCCTGGCTCCAGCTACATTCTCCTACCCTCGACTGGGCCTCGGGGGACATCAAAAGTTGGGGTCCTTCCTGCCACAGGCATTCCCTTAAAGCGGTGCCCACTAAACAATTTTCTTCGCTACCTCTCTGCCTAGTCTCCCCAAGCCCTACCGGGACTTTGCTGATGTATTTTGCAAGAAACAAGCTGAGGTCCTGCCGCCACATAGACCCTTTGATTGCCCTATTGATCTTCTTCCTGGCACCACTCCGCCCCGTGGCAGGATCTACCCTCTCTCCATCCCGGAGACACAAGCTATGACAGACTACATCCAGGAGAACCTCAAAAGAGGTTTCATCCGCAAGTCTTCTTCCCCTGCTGGAGCAGGATTCTTCTTTGTCGCCAAAAAGGACGGGTCCTTACGACCCTGCATTGACTATCGTAATCTTAATAAGATCACTGTAAAAAATCGCTACCCGCTACCCCTTATCTCTGAACTTTTTGACCGTTTGCGCGGAGCAAGAATTTTTACCAAGCTGGACCTCCGGGGCGCATATAATCTCATCCGTAAAGGCGATGAATGGAAAACCGCCTTTAAAGCGGTTGTATACAACCACTTTAACACCCGTGACCGACACTTTGAATATCTCGTCATGCCCTTTGATTTATGCAATGCTCCTGCGGTTTTCCAAGACTTTGTAAATGAGATTTTCAGGGATTTGCTGTACTCTTGTGTTGTTGTCTATCTGGATGATATCCTGATTTTCTCCTCTAGCTTGGAGGTGCATCGTCTTCATGTCCGTCAAGTACTCCAACGGCTCCGAGATAACCATCTTTACGCCAAACTAGAGAAATGTCTCTTTGAACGCTGCAGTCTTCCCTTCCTGGGTTACTTAGTCTCTGGACAAGGTCTCCAAATGGACCCTGAGAAGCTTTCTGCCGTCCTAAACTGGCCACGTCCTACTGGACTACGGGCCATCCAGCGGTTCCTCGGATTCGCCAATTATTATCGCCAGTTTATTCCTCACTTCTCCACCATTGTCGCGCCTATTGTGGCACTAACCAAAAAGGCTGCGAATCCTAGGTCCTGGCCTCCTCAAGCTGATGAGGCATTTAACCACCTCAAGTCTGTCTTTGCCTCTGCACCCATTTTGTCCAGGCCTGATCCTCTCAAACCGTTTCTCCTGGAAGTCGATGCCTCCTCTGTGGGAGCTGGAGCTGTGCTTCTTCAGAAAGATTCTAAGGGCAAGAACATAACCTGTGGGTTTTTTTCTAAGACTTTTTCTCCCCCTGAAAAGAACTATGCCATCGGAGACCGTGAATTACTGGCCATTAAGCTAGCACTTGAGGAATGGAGACATCTCCTTGAGGGATCCGTTCACCCCATCACGATCTTCACGGATCACAAAAATCTCTCTTATCTCCAGTCTGCCCAGTGATTAAATCCACGTCAAGCTAGGTGGTCGTTGTTTTTTGCCCGCTTCAACTTTGAGATCCATTTCCGTCCCGCGGACAAAAATGTCAGGGCTGACGCCCTATCACGTTCCACCGATACTTTTGAGTCCGAGTCTCCGGTACAACACATTGTACCCCCTGAGTGTCTGATCTCTTCTGCCCCTGCCTCTTGGTGCAAGTCCCTCCTGGGAAAACCTTGGTCCCCCCACGTCTTCGTCTTCAGATTCTCAAATGGGGCCACTCCTCTCTGCTAGCTGGTCATCCTGGAGTCAAGAAGTCCTCCCAACTGATTTCCAGGTATTACTGGTGGCCCTCCTTAAAAAAGGATGTGACGGACTTTGTACAAGCCTGTACTATATGTGCTCGAGACAAGACCCCTCACCAAAAGCCTGCTGGTCTTCTTCATCCTCTGCCTGTACCTGAACGACCTTGGGCCCACATAGCTATGGACTTCATCACGGACCTTCCTCCTTCCCACGGCCATACAGCCATATGGGTGGTCGTTGATCGCTTCTCCAAAATGGCACATTTTGTCCCGCTTCCAGGTCTCCCTTCTGCACCTATACTTGCAAAACCTTTCTTCCTCCAGATTTTTCGTCTTCATGGACTTCCATCTCACATCGTCTCGGATAGAGGCGTTCAGTTCGTGTCTAAATTCTGGAGAGCTCTCTGCAGTCAATTGAAAGTCAAACTGGACTTTTCCTCTGCCTACCGTTCACAGTCCAATGGACAAGTGGAGAGAGTCAACCAAATCCTTGGGGCCTACCTGCGACACTTTGTCTCTGCTCGTCAAGACGATTGGGCTGACCTCCTGCCCTGGGCAGAATTTTCTTACAACCTGAAAGAGTCTGTGTCCTCCTCTAAATCACCCTTCTTTGTAGTATACGGCCGTCATCCTCTTCCCCCCTACCCTTCCCCACTTCTTCCGGAGTCCCTGCTGTAGACGAAGTCACCCAAGAACTGTCGTCCATCTGGAAAGAGACCCGAAAGTCGCTTGCCCTGGCCTCTTCTCGCATGAAGAAACATGCTGACAGTAAAAGAAGACCTCCTCCTGTCTTCTCCCCTGGTGATAGGGTGTGGCTCTCCTCCAGGTACATCAGGTTCTGCATCCCCAGTTACAAGTTGGGTCCCCGCTACCTCGGTCCATTCAAGGTCAAGGCTCGGATCAATTCCGTGTCCTACAAACTGCATCTTCCCCCTTCCCTCCGCATCCCCAACTCTTTCCATGTTTCCCTCCTCAAACCCTTTATCATTAATCACTTTTCCCCCAAGGTCACCGCTCCTGCTCCTGTCTCCGGGTCCTCCGAGATAAAGAGATCCTCGCCTCTAGAACCGTCCGAGGTAAGCGGTTCTATCTTGTTGACTGGGAGAATTGTGGTCCTGAGGAGAGGTCCTGGGAACCTGAGGGTAACATCATAGACAAAGATCTCATCCTCAGCTTCTTGGGCTCCAGGAGGAGGGGGAGACCCAAGAAGAGGGGGAGACCCAAGGGGGGGGGGGGGGTACTGTAACGCTGAGCGCTCCGGGTGTCCCATCCATCCCTGCAGCGCCTCGGTCAGCTCCTCTGACCGCAGGCGCTGCTCTGCCGCTGGGATGCGATCCTCGCGGCGGCCTCCGTCCGCCCGGGGATCGTATCTCTCTCTCCTCACCTGCCCCCGCCTGTTCCTCCCACCGCGCGCGTCCCCGCTCCCCAGGCGCGCGCGCGCAACTCGGCTGTGTCTTAAAGGGCCAGCGCACAAGTGATTGGTGCCTGGCCCAAATTACTGTTACACCCAAATTCTTTATAAACCCACTTCCCCTTCCTATCCTGGCCGGATCTTGTGTTGCCGTAGTGCCCAGTGAAAGCGTTTTGTGTTTTGCTCCTGCTTGTGTATCCAGACCCCTGCTGTTGCCCCTGACTACGAACCATTGCCACCTGCCTTGACCTTTTGCTACGTTTGACCTCGCCTCTGCTCTATCCCTGTGTACCGTGCCTGTCTCAGCTGTCAGTGGGGTCGAGTTGCTATTGGAGGACACGGCCTGGTTGCTACCGCCGCTGCAAGTCCATCCCGCCTTGCGGCGGGCTCTGGTGAAAACCAGTAGCAACATTAGAACCGGTCCTCCAATACAACCCGTGCTATCGCCTCATTGACATAGGGGATCCACCTCCCATTTCCCGCCATACCCGGAGCGTAACAATGAACAAGTTGAACATAATTGGTCCCTGGACAGAGCCCTGGGGCACCTCACTCAAAACTCCAGAAGCATTCAGAAGCTACGCTATTTATCACCACCCTTTGGACGTGGCCCTGTAACCAATTTTCTATGCAGATACATACACTATTGTTGATGCCAACAGACCTCAATTTGTAAATGAAGCTTTTATGGGGTACCGTGTCAAACACTTTGCCAAAATCTAGATACACTATATCCACAGACCTCACATACAAAAATATATTGATAAGATAGAACAAAGTCCAGAGACGGAAAACAAAAATGGGGAAAGATCTGGGGGAAAAAACACATCAAGAGTGACTTCAAGAACTTTAAGTGGTTCTGAAGGCAGAAGGTTTTTTTATCTTAATGCAGCAGCCCCTCTAATACTTACCTGAGCCCCATCTCAATCCAGCGATGTTGCACAAGAGCCTCAGCTATCTGGGACTCTCCCTACTCATTGGCTGAGACAGCATCGGCTCCCGTTGCTGTCAATCAAAGTCAGTAAGCTAATGAGGAGAGAGAGGACGTGGGGCTGAGCCATGGCTCCATGTCTGAATAGACACACAGAGCAGTGGCTCAGCTCGGGTGCCCCCATAGCAAGCTGATGATGTGGGGGCACTCAGCAGGAGGGAGGGGACAGGAGCGATGGCAAGGGACCCGAGAAGAGGAGGATCTGGGCTGCTCTGTGCAAAACCACTGCACAGAGCAGGTAAGTATGATATGTTTGTTATTTTTAAACAAATAAAAACAAGACATTAATATCACTTTAATTTGTTTAGCCTGGAAGAAAAAGGGGAAAGTGGAGACGTGATTGAAACCTTTAAATACATAAAGGGGCTGAATAAGGTTCAAGAGAGCAGTATTTTCAATATGAAACCAAGATCAAGAACACAGAGATATGATCTCAATCTAACTGGAGGAAAGTTCAAAACTAATCCTAGAAAATATTATTATACTGAAAGGGTAGTTGATGCTTGGAATAGACTTCCAGCAGAGGTAGTGAGTCAGTCAACAGTAAGTGGTTTCAAACATGCTTGGGACAAACATAAATCTATACTTTCACAAAAGTGAAAAAAAATAAATACAAAACATGCATAAAAAAACAAGAAAGAAGGGCAGACTCGATGGACCACTTGATCTTTTTTTCTGCCGTCAGATTTCTATTTTTCTATAGCTCATATATGCTGTTAAATATTTAAAAGGACTTTTGCCTGAAGTAAAGCTGAAATGTATTTTATGCAAAATCGAATCATGTACACATCTTTTCATTTCAAAGCACTACTAAAAAATCCAATGTAAAGATGGGGCAAGTACCGGTTACAAAAGGTTATGTGTGTTTGTCGAGAGAAAGAAACTTGTGACAGAACTGATGGTGTGCAGAGGAGGGCCTGGGAATACTCGAAAACAAATATTAGTTATTTAAGCATTTTAAAAATGGGAAAAGTCCTACTTCAAGGGATCTTAGCCTTGTGAAAGTATGGGAGAGAATTGTGGGAGCAATTAGTGAACCCTGACCCCCGAAAAGAAGAATTTGAGAGAATTGCAGGACCGTGAGGTAAAAAGAGTAAGGACTGTTATTGAAAAATTAGGGATGCAAATCTTCAGAGGCACTGGGAATAAAGCAGAGTTAATCCTGTCCAAGAAAGAGAAAGCATCCTGGCTAGGGTGCTGTGAAGTAAATTACCCTAGAAGTGTAAGTCAAGGGAGTTGAGCTGAGTCCCTGATGGAAATAGAGTGGCCACGTCATCCGTTTAAACCCAAACACATATGAATTCCACAGGTTCTGAGGCTAATTAAATGCAGATAAGGCACCAAGTGAGTTTAATTACCACCTTAATCAGCCACAGAACCTGTGTAATTCATATGTGTCCGGGTTTAAAGGGATGAGGTGGCAACCATAGATGGGAAGATAGCAATGTTTCTGCTAACACATTGTTATGTTCAGTTCGTAAATGAGAGGGATTATCGCTCTTCCAGGTGCGCCCAAAAAGAATTCACAAACCTTAACAAATCTATCATATAAAGCTTATCTCTTACACCCTGCTATCTAAATAATATTCCTTCAAAAAATAAGACCCTGGGGATCATTTATTACTGGAGAATGTCTGTGCTGCAACTAGATGTGTTAAAGCAGGGTTGTGGAAAAGTTCTACCTTCTCTAAATGCCATCAAGGGCCATCAGTAACTAATGGAGGTATATAAAGTTGTACAATAGGGTGACAACACTAACATACTGTACTGTATCTATGGAAAAGTAGTGTTATCACCCTAGGGCAGGACTACAGAACCCCTCTCCCTCTCTTCTCCTCTTCTCTTTTCCATAGCCCACTGGCAAGGGGTTCTGTAGCCCTCAGGGATCTAACTAATAAGAGTGCAGCACAGGCAGACAGCTCAAGAAGTTATCAGCTGATAGATTTGTGGAAGGGTCAACAGGATTTTTTTCACTTATCTAACAGATATAGCAAAACACTTTAAATAGTATAATTAACAGATTAAAAGGGATCAAAATAATGTTTAAGGTTTACAAACTCTTTATCTGGCAATAACTGCAAGTTACTAACAGACATATTATAGCTGGATACTGAAACTATCATCTAATGTCTATAGCACAGTTTTTCAACCAGGGTGCTACAAAGAGTCTTCTGGGGTGCTGCAACAACAGCCTGGTCTTAGCGCTATTGTCAGACTTCACGTACCTGACTGATGAGCCCAATATAGCAGGGGAAGTCCTCCCTTATGTGTCTGGTTCGTGGCCCCTGGTAGTATAGACAGGAGGCACGGGAGCACAGAGTGGTATGAGGGCCTGGTGGGTAACTGCAGGAGGAGAGGCCCAAAGGTCCCGGTGCAGGTGGAGTGGTGATCACTGGACAGCTGGATACTGGCAGCGGATGCAGAGCAGGAGCTGAGCAGGCAAGTTCAAACACAGGCACAGTCGGCAACAGGTGGGTGGTGCAGTACCGAGGAGCAGGCAAGTTCACAGTCCGGGTCACAAGCAAGGTTGGCAACAGGCGGGCAGGGTGGTACAGAGGAGCAGGCAGGTTCAGAATCCAAGTCAGAGGCAGGGTCGGCAGCAGACGGGCAACGTAGTACAGAGAAGCAGGCAGGTTCACGGTCAAAGACAAGCCGGGGTCGGATGCAGGCAGAAGACAGGATAATCCAAGGGCAAGCCGGGTAATCAGGGGGAATCAGAAGATCAGACAAGGCAACAGGTGCTAAGGTACAGGGAGCTGCAGATCGGACAGCACCTAGCACAGTGCCTGAGGATCCTAAGTAGGTTGATTGGCGCCAAGCACCGTGCGCCGATGCGCACAGGCGCACGCACATGAGCATAGGCACGCGCACGCGCCCACCAACGTGCGCCCGCAGGGGCAGTCGCACCCCGGCGCACCCCAGGGTGCCCACTACTGTGTCCATTCCGGGAATTTCCCTAACAGCTATCCTGTGTTAACTCCTGTGCACTGCGAGGAGAGAGAGCACAGCCTACACCTCTTCCTGACTTTTTCCGCCTCCCTGCAGCTATCTCAACTATTCCTGGAAAAGCAGAAAGCTGTGAGAGACGCCCGCCCACCCGCCCGCATCATACCAACTGATGCTGTCATCGGTTTCTAAGGATATGTTGGCCAGCACCACAGCTTTCTGTTTTGCTGGCAATAGTTGAGATAGCTGCAGGGAGCAGAAATTGTGGGTGAGGGAAGGTAATGGATCTGAGAGCAATCTGTGTTAACTCCAGGAGGGGAGAGGAGCTGTGGGGAGGGGAAGCCAAGGGGAGAGAACAGCCCACAGCTCCTTCCATCCCTCTCCTCCTGTCTGCTGCTGTCGCTAATCCTGAATTTGTGCAAGGAGGGGGATTATCTTAGGAGGGGGGTTGTGCTAGGAGGGTGGATTTTGCGAGTGCACGTGGTCTGCGAGTGCACGTGGTCTGGGAGTGCACGTGGTCTGCGACTGCACGTGGACTGTGAGTGCACGTGGTCTGCGAGTGCACATGGGCAGAGAGTACCTGTTATTTGTCTTGTTGAGTACCAGTGTATTGTATTGTTGAGTATTAGTGTCAGAAAGCTAGTTGTTAGGTAATTTGGATAGGGTGTAGTCCACAATCCTCAGTAAATTAGTAGGTACGATGCCTGGCGGGTGTGGTGAAGCAACTCGGTCTACAGCTTGAGGCATGTATGCGTTCCTTGATCATCTGATTGAGGGCGAATACTGCTGTGCAGAATGTAAACACATTGTTTCCCTGGAAGCCCAGGTTCTGAATCTAGGGAAGCAACTGTCAGCACTGAGAAGACCCTCCATACTGAAGGAGAGCTGGGAATGTACCCGGCAGGTGCCGACAGGGGCCAGCACAGAGAAGGGTGGAGACAAAGAGGTGCAAGCACTAGAAACGAGCAGATGGGTGACAGTCAGGAAGTATAGAGGGGGAAGTGCCATCCTGGGTCTATCCTGGGCTGGAGCATCCCAATAAGTACATTCCATTGAGTGACATTGGTGAAACCGGTCAGGGAACAGCACTGCTGGAGCTGAGGGACTTTCCTAGCTGTCAGGGGAAGAACTCCTCCAGTTAGAGTGGGGAGGAAGCGAAGGGAAAGGAAAGACAGATTCTGGTGGTAGGGGACTCCTAATTCTTAGAAGGACAGAGCGGGCAATCTGTGACAAAGACCTGAAACGCCAAACTGTATGCTGTGTACCGGGCACTCGGGTTCGACACATCACGGATCTGGTGGACAGATTACTGGGAGGGGCTGGGGAAGACCCGGCTGTCATGGTGCGCTTTGGCACCAATGACAAAGTCAGAGGCAGATGGAGTGTCCTAAAAAATGATTTTAGGGACTTAGGAGCTAAATTGAGGAAAAGGACGTCCAAGGTACCATTCTCAGAAATACTACCAGTACCTCGAGCCACACCAGAAAGGCAGAGGGAGATTAGGGAAGTAAACAAGTGGCTGAGGAGCTGGTGTAGTAAGGAGGGTTTTGGGTTCCTGGAAAACTGGGCCGACTTCTCAGTCGGTCACCAGTTCTATAGAAGGGACAGACTGCACCTAAATGAGGAGGGTGCAGATCTGCTAGGAGTGAAGATGGAAATGTTAGAGGGGTTTTTAAACTAGGCGACGGGGGGAGGGTCCAGAGGTAGAGATAGTCAGCAATGAACATATTCCAGAGGGTAGTATTAGGGGCATTAGTAGTAGGTTGACTAAAGCACATAAATCCGATGTAAGTATAGTAATAAGTCCTATTTGCAATATCGTAACACACAAAAAGAGGACAGTATGTGACTGGTCTAAACTACGTGGCATGTTCACCAATGCCAGGAGCCTGGTGGACAAGATGGGTGAACTAGAGATACTGTTGAACGAAGAGGATTTAGATTTTGTGTGAATTTCAGAGACCTGGTTCAACAGCTCTCATGATTGGCTGGCAACCATTCAAGGGTATTCCCTTTATCGCAGGGATAGAGAGGATAAAAAAGGGGGAGGGGTATGTCTATATATCAAGAATAATGTACAATTGAATGTCAGAGATGACATCAATAATAGAGCTAGAGAGGAGATGGAATCCTTATGGGTAGAGCTCCAAAGGGATGAAGCTAAGGGGAAAATAATACTGGGAGTATGCTATAGGCCCAATAACCTGAGGGAGGAGAGGGAGACGGACCTCCTATCACAATTTGGATTAGCAGCAAGGATGGGAAGTGTTATCATAATGGGGAATTTTAATTATCCAGACATAGACTGGGAACCATGCATTCGTCTAAGGCTCGCCAGTTCCTAAATGTCTTGCAGGAAAATGTCATGGGTCAGATGGTAGACCCACCATCTAGAAACCAGGCGTTACTAGATCTAATGATTACCAACAATACAGACCTAATCATGGATGTGGAAATACGAGTCAATTTAGGAAACAGCGATCACAGGTCAATTGGCTTCAATATAAATCACACAAATAGGAAACACAAGGGGAACAAAAGGGGATACTGAATTTCAAAAGAGCCAACTTAAACCACGAACCTTGCTAGAATATATAAATTGGGATAAAATCTTAGAAACAAATAACACGGAGGAGAGATGGGTTTGCTTTAAGAGCATATTAAATAAGGGCATTAGACAGTGTATCCCATTGGGAAATAAATTTAAAAGAGCGAACAAAAGTCCTGAATGGCTTAACTCCAATGTAACAATGCATATAAAGCAAAGGAGAAGGCCTTCAAAAAATACAAGGCTAAGAGATCATCACCAGCATTCAGACTTTACAAAGAATGCAACAAGATATGTAAGGACTGACAATTATGAAAAAAAATATTTAAACAAAAAAAATAACAAACTAAATAAAAAAATCGAATTTCTTCATCAATTTAGGCCAATATTGTTGGTAAAGCGTCTACAAACTATGGGATATATTTTTCTTTACTAGTAATTAGGGTGATCAGCGACTTATAGCAGGACTGCGATATTGCGGTACACCAATCGGACAACTAACTGACACTTTTTGGGGATCAGTGACACTAATACAGTGATCAGTGCTAAAAAATATGCACTGCCACTGTACTAATGACACTGGCTGGGAAGGAATTAACATCAGGGGCAATTAAAGGGTTAACTGTGTTCCTAGGTTGTGCTTACTCACTGTGGGGAAGGTGCTTTGACTAGAGGAAAGCAAAGATTCGTGTTCCTGCTTATCAGAAACACAGGATCAATGCTTCCCTTCTGACAGAATGACAATCTGCCTTGTTTACATAGGCAGATTGTCATTCTGCCTATGTCCTGTGTAATCGGCAGGTTCCAGCGCACACCTAGTCCATGGTACTTGCCGCTGGGCTCCCCCTGTGTGTGATCACAGCGAGAGCGGCCCACCGGCAGCTTGTGCCGTGCCCCAGACCCGTAAGTGTCAGATCACGTACTAGGTACTTGATCTGGCGCAGAGCGACCACCCTGCCACAATATATCTACGGTGGGCGGTCCACCAGTGTTTAAAACATAGGAAAATAATTAAAGCTGCATGGGTATTACATAACAGATCATAAATGCTGTATCACTGCTAACATTGAGTACCTTGAATTTACATTGATGTGTAGGGGACTGGACGGCGTATGCACTAACGCACCAGACCCATGTGAGTACCCTACAATAGGGCTTTGTTTGCAGTACATAAAATCTTTTTATTTTTTGTTTATTATTCTTTATTTATTCAAATTTTTCACATACAAAACATAGAGTAAAGAGAATCAACAGTTTAATCTTTGCACAATCATCAAGGTATACCTCTCTAGCATCCTATTGAAACTTCTATCCTTATTCCCCTTCCCCCCCTCCCTAGGGTTCTGGTTCCATTCCTTTTTCTCTATCATGGTTCTTCTTCCATCCTTTACCCCAACTTTTATTGGGTCATTATTTCTACGTATTTCCATGTCTTTTTAAACGCTGTCCAACTACACCACTTGTCCTTATGCTCAATCCCTTTTCCTTCTTTCCACTCCTGGTCTATTCTCTCCAGTTTGAAACTATTATTTACTCCTATTATCCAATTCCACATTTTAGGGCCTTCCGTTTCCTGCCAATTTTTAGGTATAAGGCTTTTGGCGACGTTTATCATGATGGAGACAATCGATTCTCTATATTGCTTACTCGGGATCTCGACTCCATGAAACAGGCATATCCAAGGATCTTCCGGAATTACTTTGTTTGTAATCTCTCTTATTAATTTCAGAATATTTTTCCAGAATTGCTTAATAACGGGACAGTCCCACCATATGTGGGCCATTGTGCCGACTTCTTTACATCCCCTCCAACAGTTTGAGGAAATAAAATCTTTTTAAAACAGTATCACACTATGAAGTTTCTTTTTGATATTTATATGTGAGGAGGCTACATCTTTGAGCAGTGTTTGGACCTGACCTGGAATCCGTTTTGATGATTCAAAAGCATGTATTGACCAAACTTAATTGCGAGGTCACACGCTCTGAGGTGAATGGCCATTACCTTGGGGTGGGGAGCACCTGAGTGTAATCACTGCTGCAGATCGCTATATTCACAGTCACCTATCAAGTCACGTTTATTATTGCTGTATTAAGGACACTGAAAACTGATCCTGAGTGGTCAGAGTATCACGGACTTATATGCACTTGGGCACTCTATGGATCCCTTTTGTATCAATATTTATATACTATTATAAGATAGGGGCACTTTGATTTGGTAGCTCACAAGACCGTTTCTATATTTTTTAAAATACATTCTATTATGATTTTTGTACTAAGAAATAGTATTCTACCATAAACTACCATATTTTTATATGAAGATGACATAAAAAACATATTACTTGAATGTATCTGCATGCATTTTTATACACCAAGCTTTTAATAAAAATGATTTGTTAATGAGTTGATGGGGAAATGGATCCTTTAGTGTGATCCTGTGAGCGTTATAATCTTAGCAAAATGTTACTGTCACTGCATAGCAGACACCTCCAAGTGCTTGTTAGAACATGCCTGACTTCTTAAAATCAGACAGGTAAGAAGTGCAGTAAAAATAAAAAACACAAAACGCACTGTGACACATGACTTGCTATTAATGTGCCATATCCCTTGTGCTGCTGGCTCCTGTTTTCGTGACATTTTCCGCCATTGATCCTGATCTCGACCCTCACTACCGTAATCTTTCAGTGCTGTAAGGGAGCTTTCATTTGCATCCATCAATGTAGCCTGAAATTTCTCAAACCTTCCACCCAGCTCCTCCATTCATAGATGCCGGTAATTCAGGTTCGTTGAACAAAACTTGTACTATGAATGGAGGGACCTTTCATTTACCCGCCCATTCTTCATTCAGGATGATAGCAATGGTAGCCCCTGTTCTTCCAATGACTGAAATATTTATGTGCCCACATTGTAAATGCCTATTAGGCTTCTCAACTCAGAAATCTGAAATAAACGGTCAATCTTGACATTTAGAAAATGTTTAAAGAGACATTGTTGCCAGACTATTAATTTCAACAACAATCTTCCAATAAGATTATATGAGCATTTTGTGCATTTTAGGCATGTTATTTACCTGTACAAACATTCAAAGGCCTTTAGATGGCTACCAGGCTCCACAATCTTGGATGTGATGTCAGCAAGCCCAGCAGACTCTGGGATGTTACTCTAGTGACCCTCTATATTACTCTCCTTCACCCTCTCCAGGCTGCTAAATAGAAGGCTATGTAGGGAAGTTATTGTAGGGGTGGAATAGTTTTTCCAGCCCAAAGAGTAATTAGACACTCCTAGAAATGGAAAGGGCTATGGCAGGAGGGAATTGGCTGTGCCAGGAAAATAACTAATCAAATTTGCTGGCAAGTTCAGTGGCACATTGCAAGTTCATAAATGTTTATAGAAAGGAAAATCATTTGAAATACTTTTATTTTCTGTATTTTTAGCTGCAATTTTGGTGATAAGGTGTCAGGAATTGGATCATCTGCTGGTGGCACTGTGGCTCCCAGATTTGTAGGTTGTAGGTCTGGTGTCCACCAGCTGATGCCTCTAGCAGCCATCAGATCCCAGAAATTAGTCTCTACTTGATGCTGGCTGCTGGGAGTGTATTTAGTCCCTTCTCTGCTATCACCTCTTGATTCAGTGTTTTGTCTACTAGCCAGATTCTGCGTTCCGATTTATCCTGAGCCTGATTCTGCTCTTGCCTTGTACCTATATTTGAAAAAAGGGTATAGGTGACAGGATAATTAGGCCAACACCCCAAATTAATAGAAACAAGAGAAGCAGATAACACCCTAGCGGGACTTTGAGGCCTACATCATAGTATCAATCCGTAGTAAAGTATAGATTAACCATTGCTTGTAGTCTAAATAATTCACAGGAAGCTGTTTTCAAATTGTGCCAGTTTTCAAACTGTCACAAAGAGGGGAGAGCTGGTGGTGGGAGATTGCTGCATAGGAGCATGTCACATTTTACACCCTAAATACTGTATGGGTTGTGACATGCTCCTAAAGGTGAACTTAGCCTTTAATTTGCTAGTTAGGTTTTCTCTGACTTAAGCCTCGTAAACACAGTACAATTGTTGGCCAACCGAGCGTCTGATAGTTGTCAAAAGGGCATGTGCCAGGATCTTGTCTTGCATACTAACGGTACACAATTGTCATGCCACAAATACGAACGTAGTGACGTACTACAAGGAATTTCAACTCTTGAGCGCCACCCTTTGGGCCCCTTCTGCTAATTTTGTGTTTGGTGAGCATTGATTCCAAGCATGCATGTTTGTACTTTCGACTTTTGTGTGACGGATTTGTGTACTAACTACGAAAATCTGACGTCAAACCGTTGTCCACTGTAAATTTACTAACTAAGCTTTAGCAACATTTGTTGGTAGAAAATTGGACAACAATTGTCAAAAGGAGCATACTAATGGTAAGATTTTAGGACAACGGTCTGTCAACTGTCAACAGACAATCCCCTGCCAACAATCGTACCATGTGTACGAGGCTTTAGGCTGCTAGTTAGGTATTTTGCCACTTGGTTTTAGCTTCACTTATATCTTCATGTTTGCTGTGTATTCTATTTGCTGGTGTTTGGATAGGTTTTGTTTCTGAAGTCCTGTGTAGGAGGCTCATCTGTGTATCCCTTGTGCTGCTGTCATATGGCAGTCTGGCAGTCTCTTTACAGTTGGGGCACTATTCGTACATACAATAATTCTAAAGTGGCAAGATATTCTGGTGTTCCTATAAGGTGTAAATGGGACTTGTGAACATATGTAGGGAATTTTCTTCACGAAAGTTTAAGGAGGATCCTACACACACATTATGGAGGGGATTTACTAAAACTGGTGCACACCAAATCTAGTGCAGCTGTGCATAGTAACCAATCAGCGTCTATTGTCAAAGCTTAAAAGAGAAGTAAAGGATTTAAAAAAAATTTTGCAAATCATACTTACCTCGGTGGATGCAGAATCGGTCCGAGAGATTCCTGAGCAGAGAGCTTTAGACTGTCAGTCACAGCTCTGCGCTCTGCTTCCTCCTCACTTACTGGAGCGCTGCGCAGTGGATGGGGAGTGGGCCATCTCAGGCTCTCAGCGGCTCAGCGGCTGAAACCTGTGGCGTCAGCAGAGAGCAGGGTGACGTGGAGGCTTTCCTCATGGTTTTTGAGAGGGTGGTAGAGCGTGAAGGGCTACCCCAGGACCAATGGGCTGAGGTCCTTGTCCCCTTTTTGACTGAGGACCCACAGAAGGCCTATTTTGATCTGAATGCTGCTGAGGCCCGGCAATATAAAACTCTGAAAAACTAGATTCTGGGCCGCCTTGGCATAACAATGGCTGTGAGAGCTTGGCAATATAAGGTGGACCAACCTACAAGGTCCCAGATGTATTCACCTCACACTGATGTGGTTAAGGCCAGAGGTTGCCACCCCAGCCCAAATCATGGAGAGAGTCGTAGTGGACTGCTTTGTGAGAGCCCTTCCAACCCCTATATAGCGGTTTGGCCAGGAGAGCTGATCCTAAAGATACCAATGAGTGGGTGGCCCTCGTGGAGCGGTACTTGTGTACTGAGGATTTCCTTCAGGGGGAAGTATGATCCAGCAAAGCTCTTTTGTTACTTCACCAGGAGGCACCCCACAACAGGCGCTGAAAAACAGATTTGTGTCATTAAAGTGGACGGTTGCAAGATGACTGTCTTGCTGGATTCTGGCAGTCTAGTAACTCTAGTGCATGCCAGTCTTGTGAACCCCCAAATGTTGCAGTGACAGCTAATGGGTGTTGTTTGTATTCATGGGGATACCAAGTGCTACCCCACCGCCAATGTCTTTAACGAATCTCCCTGTGGCTCCATGGACCATGAGGTTGGAGTAATCCCAAATCTCATGTATAACACTGTCCTCAGACGAGTCTTCCCTTTTTTCTGGGACTTATGGGGAAATGCCCAGGGAGCAGGGCCCCCAGCTGGAAAGGAACCGCTGGAGGGGCAGAATGAAGAGATAGGGTCTGCAAATATTCCCTTGGAGGTCCTTGCAGGTGACACAGAGAACCCCCCTCCGGAGTTAGACCTTCCCACAACCCGAGAAAAGTTTTGCACGGCCCAGATTAGGGACCCCACTTTAGCTAGGGCAAGGGAACAGGTAAAAGTGGTAAATGGGGTACCCCAAGAGCCAGGGTAGGATGCTCTATTCCCCTATTTTGCTATGGAAAATTACCTGTTATACAGAGTCTATGAAATATGAGGAGAGAGACTGGAACAGTTGCTAGTACCTCAACCTCATAGACGCATGGTACTAGACCTGGCACATTCTCATGTTCTTGGGGGACATCTGGGGGTGGATAAAACTAAGGAGAGAGCATTGAAACGGTTTTATTGGCCAGGCTTACACAAAGAGGTAAAAGTGTACTGTGAATCTTGCCATGTTTGTCAGCTCACCGCTCCGGTCTCACATTTCTGGAGTCCATTGGTACCTTTATCCATCATTGAGGTGTCCTTTGACAGGATTGCCATGGATATCATAGGTCCCTTGGTTAAGTCCGCTAGGGGGCACCAGTATATCCTGGTTGTCTTGGACTATGCCATCCGGTACCCAGAGTCAATCCTGTTAAGGAACCCCTCAGCTAAGAGTATTGCTAAAGAGCTTTCTCTTATGTTTTCACGTGTGGGTATTCCTCTGGAGCTGTTAACTGACCAGGGCAAGCCCTTCATGTTGAAGGTTACTAAAGAGTTGTGTAAATTGTTTAAAATGAATCACTTACACACTTCTGTGTACCACCCACAAACAGATGGTCTAGTGGAAAGTTCAACAAAACACTGAAAGGAATGTTAAAACGAGTGGTAGCAGCAGATGGTAGGGACTGGGACTGCCTCTTGCCCTATCTCATGTTTGCTATACGGGAGGTACCCCAAGGCTCCACCGGCATTTCCCCTTTCGAGTTGCTGTATGGTCCACATCCGAGAGGCCTATTAGATATAGCAAAAGAGACCTGGGAACAAGAGGCAACCCCACTCAAAAGTGTAGTGGAACAAATTGCTCAAATGCAAGACCGGATTGGAAAAGTCATGCCCATTGTTAAATCCCACTTGCAACAGGCTCAGAAGGCTCAGGCTAGAGTCTATAACCGTTCAGCCAAAATCCAAACCTTTAACCCTGGTGACAGAATTCTTGTGCTGGTACCTACGGTGGAGAGCAAATTTCTGGCAAAATGGCAAGGGCCATACGAGGTTGTAGAACAGGTGGGTTAAGTTAACTATAGAGTTCATTAGCCTAGAAAAAGGAAGCCCTACCAAATCTATCATGTCAATCTATTGAAGCCCTGGTCAGACAAAGAATGCCTTATGGTCCACTCACCCTTGGGGATGACTACTGCAGGTCCTTCTACTGTGCTTGGGGTGGAGATCACTGAGACCCTGTCCGTAAGCCAGAAGCAAGAGACCAAGGAATTTCTACTAAGAAATATGGAGTTCTTCTCTGATCTTCCAGGGGTAACTTCAGTAATAAGGTTTGATATTGTGACTGAGCCAGGGGTGAAAGTTAACTTAAAACCTTATCGTATCCAAGAAACTCAGCGCCAAGTAGTCTCAGAGGAAATAAGGTGGATGTTGGAGCTTGATGTAATAGAAGAATCCCATAGTGAGTGGTGTAGTTCAATCGTCCTTATTTCCAAGCCGGATGGAAGCATCCGATTTTGTAATGACTCAAAATTTTATGCTTATCCAATGCCCAGGTGTATTGGCAAATACCACTTACAGAACGTGCAAAAGAGAAGACAGCCTTTTCCACTCCTGAAGGGCACTGGCAGTATAAGAAGATGCAATTTGGCCTACATGGGGCCCCGGACACTTTTCAGCGGATGATGGATCGCATCATTAAACCCCACCAAGCCTATGCATCTGCGTTTTTAGACGCCGTGGTAAATTTTAGTGCAGACTGGGAGAGCCACTTACTTAAAGTGTAGGCTGTTGTTAACACCGTCCGTTGTGAGGGTTTGACAGCCAATCCTAAGAAGTGTGCTGTGGGATTAGAGGAGGCCTGGTATTTAGGGTACATTATTGGCAGGGGGTTAGTAAAACCCAAGTCACAAAAGTCCAGGCAATCCAAAGTTGGCCAAGACCCCTTAATAAAAAACAGGTCAGGGCTTTTTTGTGGTTAGTAGGCTACTACAGAAGGTTTGTCCCCAATTTTGCTATGTTGGCCACTCCCCTTACAGATCTTACAAAGGGGGGGAGTCCACAGGGGTAACTTGGTCCCCAGAAGCTAAGAAAGCTTTCCAGAACCTAAAGACAGCCCTGTGTAATAGCCCTGTCTTAATCACCCCAGATTTCAGACAGGAATTTGTAGTGCAGATGGATGCTTCAGAAGTGGGATTAGGTGCAGTGTTGTCCCAAGTGGTGAATGGGAAGGAACACCCCATAGCACTCTTAAGCAGAAAATGAACCCCTGCTGAAAAAATATGCCATTGTAGAAAGGAAATGTCTTGCCATCAAATGGGCTATTGAAAGTTTACATTTTATCTGTTAGGGCAACAGTTTAAGCTCCTAACTGACCATGCCCCTCTTAAATGAATGGCCCAAAATAAGGAGAAAACTGCAAGAGTTACCAGATGGTTCTTGGCTCTACAGAATTTTACATTTTTAGTATAACGTAGACCAGGTAGCCAACAAGCTAATGCGGATGCTCTCTCCAGAGTTTACAGTCTTTTTGTTCAAGTTGCTCAACCCCCCCCCCCCCCCCCCCCCGAGTTTGAGCAGAGGGGGGATATGTAGCGGGGTGCCTGTGAAACAGGTTAAAATTTTAAAGTTTTGAGCAGAGGGGGGGATATGTAGCGGGGTGCCTGTGAAACAGGTTAAAATTTTAAAGTTTAAAAATACAGTTAAAAAATTTTTTTCCAGAAGTTTTGGGAAAATGTGGAAAAAAATAAAAATTTTTTTTTACACAAAGTTGTCGGTTTATGGCATTTACATAGCAAAAATAACACCCCAAAATACATACTGCTACTCCTCCTGAGTATAACGATACCACATGTGTGAGACTTTTATACAGCTTGACCACATACAAAGGCTTAACATTGAAGTATCACCTTCAGGCATTCTAGGAGCATAAATCGCACATTTCATTTCTCAACCACCTATTACACTTTTGAAGGCCCTGGAGCACCAGGACAATGGAAACGCCCATAAAATGACCCCATTTTGGAAAGCTAACACCCCAACGTATAATCTATGAGGCATAATGAGTCTTTTGAGCATTTTTTTCCAGAAGTTTTGGGAAAATGTGGAAAAAAATAACAACGCATTTTTTTTTACACAAAGTTGTCGGTTTATAAGATATTTCCAACACATAGCATTTACATAGCAAAAATAACACCCCAAAATACATTCTGCTACTCCTCCTGAGTATAACGATACCACATGTGTGAGACTTTTATACAGCTTGACCACATACAAAGGCTTAACATTGAAGTATCACCTTCAGGCATTCTAGGAGCATAAATCGCACATTTCATTTCTCAACCACCTATTACACTTTTGAAGGCCCTGAGCACCAGGACAATGGAAACGCCCATAAAATGACCCCATTTTGGAAAGCTAACACCCCAACGTATAATCTATGAGGCATAATGAGTCTTTTGAACGGTTCATTTTTTTCCAGAAGTTTTGGGAAAATGTGGAAAAAAATAAAAAACGCATTTTTTTTTACACAAAGTTGTCGGTTTATAAGATATTTCCAACACATAGCATTTACATAGCAAAAATAACACCCCAAAATACATTCTGCTACTCCTCCTGAGTATAACGATACCACATGTGTGAGACTTTCACACAGCTTGACCACATACAAAGGCTTAACATTGAAGTATCACCTTCAGGCATTCTAGGAGCATAAATCGCACATTTCATTTTTCAGGCAGCAGGCAGGGATACTGTTCATATACAGTCCAGGGTCAGTGCAGAGATATTGTCAGCAGTGCCAAAAATATTGGTCCTGGTTGTAGGCAGGTCCATGTGGTGTGGTTAGTGCGACAGACAGAGGCATGGCGGCAGTAAGTCCTACAGGCAGCAGGCAGTGCAAGTAGGGCCTCGTTCAGGACAGAAGGGGGACAGGGGTAGAGGCTTCTCCCACCCAAATCTCTTTGAAGCCTCCGAGCCTCCAGACCCTAATCTAGGATTGAGAAAACAAAAAAATTGTTTTCTTCATCCAGAAAAACATTTCTGGAGCCCCTCACATATGTGAGACCCCTGTGTTGAATCCCACTAGTCCAGTAGCAGGGTACAAGATCAGTCCAAGAGGCAGGCAAATATCATGGTCAAACAGTCCAAGGTCAGTTCCAGATCAGGCAGAGGTAGGTACAGAATCGTTAGGCAGAAGCATGGTCGTATAACAAGCCAGGGTCAGTTCCAGATCAGGCAGAGGTAGGTACAGAATCGTTAGGCAGAAGCATGGTCGTATAACAAGCCAGGGTCAGTTCCAGATCAGGCAGAGGTAGGTATAGAATCGGCAGGCAGAAGCATGGTCGTATAACAAGCCAGGGTCATTTACAGAGCAGGCAGTGGCATAAGGGGTGTGACGGTGTGTAAAGGGAGGAACTAAAAATTTACTGAAGAATGGTAACGGCGAAAACAGTCACCTATGCAGAGGCCTGGTTGGGAAGGACATTCTGCACAATAGTAAGATGTGTCTCTTCTGACTCCTGCTCTGGTACACACCTTACATCTTTTTTGACGTCTTTGTCCTGTTGGTTTGGGAGGGATCTTATCAGGAAAGTGGCGCTCGGAGAGTCGACTAACAACATCTGATTGAACGATTTTTCTTTACAGTGCCACATGCTGGCGTCTTCATCCGGTGGAGGTTGTGGAACAGGGGCAGGGATGTGTAGAAGTTATCTACATACAGAAGTTTTTCATTGAAGGGTAAGATAAGAAGTTTTTCATTGAAGGGTAAGATAAGATATTAGTGTGCAGAAAAGCTGCACACTCATTGTTCACCATGGCATATACGTACTACAGTGGAACCTTGGATTACGAGCATAATACGTTCCAGGAGAATGCTTGTAATCCAAAGCATGCGCATATCAAAGCGAGTTTCCCCATAGAAGTCAATGGAAACGAAAATAATTAATTCTGCATTGACTTCTATTGCATGCAATACCGCATGTGGCCAGAGGTGGGGGGCGCTGTAGAGCCTCTGAAATACTCAGTGACAGCTCGGCTGAACTCGGAAACCCTTTGGAAAGGCTCGGAAACACTCGGGTGTTTCTGAGTATTTCCGAGTGATTCCGAGTATTTCAGAACGGCTCCGAACCGTTCTGAGTGTCACCGGCACCCCCGCACCTCTGGCCAAATGCGGTACCCCATTAGCTTAACCACCTGATTACTTTGCACTTAAACCCCCCTCGTGACCAGACCAATTTTCAGCTTTCAGTGCTCTCACACTTTGAATGACAATTACTCAGTCATGCAACACCGTACTCAAATGATTTTTTTGTCCTTTTTTTCCCACAAACAGAGCTTTCTTTTGGTGGTATTTGATCACCTCTGGGTTTTTTATTTTTTGCGCTATAAATGAAAAAAGACCGAAATTTTGAAAAAAAATGAATTTTTCTTTGTTTCTGTGATAAAATTTTGCAAATTAGCAATTTTTCTTCATAAATTTTGGCCACAATTTATACTGCTACATATCTTTGGTAAAAATAACCCAAATTTGTGGATATTATGTGGTCTGTGTGAAAGTTATAGAGTCTACAAGCTATGGTGCAAAAAGATCATGTCTGATGTACTGAGGCTTATCTCATTTCTTGAGACCCTAACATACCAGGAGAGTACAAATGCCCCCCAAATGATCCCTTTTTGGAAAGTAGACATTCCAGGGTATTTAGTAAGGGGCATGGTGAGTTATTTGAAGTTGTCATTTTTTTCCCACAATTCTTTGCAAAATTAAGATTTTATTTAATTTAAATTTTTTTCCACAAAATTGTCATTGTAATAGCTTATTTCTCTCACATGGAATGTGCATACCAAAAATCACACCCCAAAATACATTCTGCCGCTCCTCCTGAGTATTACAATACCACATGTGTGAGACTTTTTCACTACCTGGCCACATACAGTGGCCCAACATACAGGGAGCACCATCAGGTGTTCTAGGAGCATAAATCACACATTTCATTTCTCAACCACCTATTACACTTTTGAAGGCCCTGGAGCACCAAGACAATGGAAACGCCCATAAAATGACCCCATTTTGGAAAGCTAACACCCCAACGTATAATCTATGAGGCATAATGAGTCTTTTGAACGGTTCATTTTTTTCCAGAAGTTTTTGGAAAATGTGGAAAAAATAAAAACGCATTTTTTTTTACACAAAGTTGTCGGTTTATAAGATATTTCCAACACATAGCATTTACATAGCAAAAATAACACCCCAAAATACATTCTGCTACTCCTGAGTATAACGATACCACATGTGTGAGACTTTTATACAGCTTGACCACATACAAAGGCTTAACATTGAAGTATCACCTTCAGGCATTCTAGGAGCATAAATCGCACATTTCATTTCTCAACCACCTATTACACTTTTGAAGGCCCTGGAGCACCAGGACAATGGAAACGCCCATAAAATGACCCCATTTTGGAAAGCTAACACCCCAACGTATAATCTATGAGGCATAATGAGTCTTTTGAACGGTTCATTTTTTTCCAGAAGTTTTAGGAAAATGTGGAAAAAAATAAAAACGCATTTTTTTTTTACACAAAGTTGTCCGTTTATAAGATATTTCCAACACATAGCATTTACATAGCAAAAATAACACCCCAAAATACATTCTGCTACTCCTCCTGAGTATAACGATACCACATGTGTGAGACTTTTATACAGCTTGACCACATACAAAGGCTTAACATTGAAGTATCACCTTCAGGCATTCTAAGAGCATAAATCGCACATTTCATTTCTCAACCACCTATTACACTTTTGAAGGCCCTGGAGCACCAGGACAATGGAAACGCCCATAAAATGACCCCATTTTGGAAAGCTAACACCCCAACGTATAATCTATGAGGCATAATGAGTCTTTTGAACGGTTCATTTTTTTCAGAAGTTTTTGGAAAATGTGGAAAAAAATAAAAACGCATTTTTTTTTACACAAAGTTGTTGGTTTATAAGATATTTCCAACACATAGCATTTACATAGCAAAAATAACACCCCAAAATGCATTCTGCTACTCCTCCTGAGTATGGCGATACCACATGTGTGAGACTTTCACACAGCCTGGCCACATGCAGAGGCCCAACACTGTCAGGTGTTCAAGGGACACATAGCATGCACATACCAAGAATTACACCCCAAAATACATTATGCTGAGAAAAGGGTAAACAAAAGCTTACCTGTGGTTGTAGTAGCGCAGTTGTCCACAGGAGGATAGCACTGGTCCAGGCAGCAGGCAGGGACTTGGTCAGCAACAGCGAACACAATTTTTCAGGCAGCAGGCAGGGATACTGTTCATATACAGTCCAGGGTCAGTGCAGAGATATTGTCAGCAGTGCCAAAAATATTGGTCCTGGTAGTAGGCAGGTCCATGTGGTGTGGTTAGTGCGACAGACAGAGGCATGGCGGCAGTAAGTCCTACAGGCAGCAGGCAGTGCAAGTAGGGCCTCGTTCAGGACAGAAGGGGGACAAGGGTAGAGGCTTCTCCCACCCAAATCTCTTTGAAGCCTCCGAGCCTCCAGACCCTAATCTAGGATTGAGAAAACAAAGAAAATAGTTTTCTTCATCCAGAAAAACTATTCTGGAGCCCCTCACATATGTGGGACCCCTGTGTTGAATCCCACTAGTCCAGTAGCAGGGTACAAGATCAGTCCAAGAGGCAGGCAAATAGCATGGTCAAACAGTCCAAGGTCAGTTCCAGATCAGGCAGAGGTAGGTACAGAATCGGCAGGCAGAAGCATGGTCGAAAAACAGTCCAGGGTCAGTTCCAGATCAGGCAGCGGTATGTACAGAATCGGCAGGCAGAAGCGTGGTCAAATAACAAGCCAGGGTCATTTACAGAGCAGGCAGTGGCATAAGGGGTGTGACGGTGTGTAAAGGGAGGAACCAAAAATTTACTGAAGAATGGTAACGGCGAAAACAGTGACCTATGCAGAGGCCTGGTTGGGAAGGACATTCTGCACAATAGTAAGATGTGTCTCTTCTGACTCCTGCTCTGGTACACACCTTACATCTTTTTTGACGTCTTTGTCCTGTTGGTTTGGGAGGGATCTTATCAGGAAAGTGGCGCTCGGAGAGTCGACTAAGGACATCTGATCTGATATTTACTGGTGGGCCGTTTGGGAATATAAGGGCGGTGAAAACTTCCTCCTGGTAGCCATAGAAGTTTTTGGGGTTTTGGGTGGATTTGCGGTAAAGTACAAATGTATTGTATAAGGCCAATTGAAAAAGATAGATGGCAACTTTTTTGTACCAGTAGCATGTCCGTCTTATGGCAAGGTACGGTTGCATCATTTGATCGTTATAGTCGACTCCCCCCATGAACAAATTGTAGTCGTAAATGCATTTGGGTTTCTTTATGGGGCCACTCCTTCTGGGGATTTCCACGAACGTATCATTGTGGATAGAAGACAACTTATATACATCCCTTCTGTCCCTCCACTTCACGGCCAGAAGCTCCTTATTCCGCAAACTTGCCGCTTCTCCTTTTCTCAAAGTCTTGTTCACAAGACTTTGAGGAAAGCCCTTCCGATTTTTCTTTACAGTGCCACATGCTGGCGTCTTCATCCGGTGGAGGTTGTGGAACAGGGGCAGGGATGTGTAGAAGTTATCTACATATAGGTGGTAGCCTTTATCCAGTAGGGGCTAGGCAAGGTCCCAAACAACTTTCCCACTGCATCCGGGTAATCCGGGCAATTAGGGGGCTGCAGCTGGGTGTCCTTCCCTTCGTACACTATAAATGAATATGTGTACCCTGTGGCTCGTTCACACAATTTGTACAACTTCACCCCGTAGCGGGCCCTTTTGCTGGGGATATATTGCTTAATTTTAAGCCTGCCGCAAAATTTTATGAGGGACTCATCCACACATATATGTTGGTCCGGGGTAAAAAGCTGGGAGAATGCTTGAGAAAAATTATTTATAAGTGGCCGAATTTTGTAAAGTCTGTTGTATTTTGGGTCATTTCGGGGAGGGCACTGGGAATTGTCACTGAAATGTAGGAACCTCATTATCATCTGATACCTGGATCTGGACATTACAGCGGAGTAGAGCGGCATGTGGTGGAGGGGGTTGGTTGACCAATAGGTATGCACTTGATTTTTTTTGTCGAGTCCCATATTGAGTGTGAGGCCTAAAAAAAGCTTGAACTCCTCCACCGTTAGGTCTCTCCATTCATAGGGACGGGCATAATATGAAGTTGGGTTTTTCAAAATAAATTGTTGGGCATAAAGATTACACTGGGCCACGATTGATCCTAACAAATCCTCCATAAAAATTAAATGAAAAAAATCGATTGGGGTAAAATTCTCCGTGTCCACCTGGACTCCTGGCTGGGCAGTGAAAGGGGGAATGTTGGCTTCTCCTGAATTAGGAGGAAGCCACAAAGGGTACTGAAGGGCATAGGGAAGGCTGGATCGGGTCCTAACCCTTTGGGGCTGAGGTGACACCCCACTGGTACTTGGACTTTGCACTGCGGTGCTGGTAGATGGCACTGCGGTGCTGGTAGATGGCACTGCGGTGCTGGTAGGTGGCACTGAGGTGCTGGAAGATGGCACTGCGGTGCTGGTAGGTGGCACTGCGGTGCTGGTAGGTGGCACTGCACTGCTGGTGGATGCCACTGCCTCACTAGAACGCCTTCATTTGGCAGGCCGAGCAACTTCATCCTCTGAGTAGTCACTCAGTGTTTCGCTACTGAGGACTGGCTCATAATTAATTAATTAGTCGGGTCAGATTCGGAACCGGAATTTGAAATGGAATCCGACATAGAGAGCTCCCCGTAGCTTTCTTCGGGCGTGGAAAGAATTTGGTATGCCTCCTCGGCGGAATAAGATCTTTTAGACATTTTTGCAGCGCAGATGTGATCTGATGAGGCGGCACAGGTGGGCACAGATAGGCACTAATGAGGTGGCACAGGTAGGCACAGATTTGTACTAATGAGGCAGCACAGGTGGGCACAGATATGCACTGATGCGGTGGCACAGGTGGGCACTGATAGGCACTGATGAGTCGGCACAGATGTGCACTGATTGATTGCACAGAATTGTACTGAGTACTGATTGCACAGATGTGGCACAGATGGACACTGTTGAGGTGGCACAGATGGGCACAGTTGAGGTGGCACAGATGGGCACAGTTGAGGTGGCACAGATGGGCACAGTTGAGGTGGCACAGATGGGCACTGATCGATGTGGCACAGATGGGCACTGATGATGTGGCACAGATGGGCACTGATGAGGCGGCACTGATGGGCACTGATTGGTACAGATGGGCACTGATGAGGTGGCACTGATGTGGTGGCACCGATGGGCACTGATGAGGTGGCACAGATGAAGTGGCACAGATGCGCACTGATCTCACACTGCAGACAGGCACAGGCGGGCACAGATGGCACAAGTGGGCAAAGATGCACACAGCTGGGCACAGATTGCCCTAGCTGTGTGTACCAATAGGGACTGTGGGCACTGTTTTGGGCACTTTTTGGGCACTTTTTGGGCAAAATTTTGTTTTATTTATGGATTTTGACTCACTGACACGTTATGGCACTGAGATGGCTTCTCTCTCCTCACTCGCTGTCTCGGTGTGAGGAGAGAGAAAGCCGGCAATGAGAGATGATCTCATATGTTTACATTTGAAATCATCTCTCATTGGAGGAGGCGATCGCGCTGTAAACGGCCACTGTGATTGGCCGTTTACAGCGATCTGTGATTGGCTGTGTCCAGGGGACACGGCCAACACAGATTTTCCCCGCTGCGCGCTCACGAGAGCGCGCGGGGAGCCAGGGAAGGGGACGACGTCAATAGACGTAGTCCTGGCATATGAGATCCGCGCTGAAGCCGTCAATCGGCTATAGCGCGGATCTCAGCTGGTTAAATTCTGCTCGTTTTGCGAGACAACACTCGCAAACCGAGTCAGGATTTAAATAAAAGTTTGCTCGTCTTTCAAAATGCTTGTTAACCGCGTTACCCGTTAACCAAGGTTCCACTGTATAGTGATTTTATTGTCAGTGTAGAATATCAGTGTAGTTTGACCATTCATTTTTACTTTAGTGTCAGTTTAGTGTGAATCTAGTGATAGTGCAGTGTGAGTGTAGGTTGACCATTAATTTTGAATTTATTGTCAGTTTATTTTGTCAGGACAGGTTTCCTGCAGTATATTTCAGTGTGTTACTGCATGTTTAACGCAGTATATTTCAGTGCATTACTGCATGTTTAATGCAGTATATTTCAGTGCGTTACTGCCTGTTTAACGCAGTATATTTCAGTGCGTTACTGCACGTTTAACGCAGTATAATTCAGTGTGTTACTGTACGCTTAGCACAGTATATTTCAGTGCGTTACTGCACGCTTAACGTAGTATATTTCAGTGCATTACTGCAAGTGTAGTGCTGTATATTTCAATGCGTTACTGAACATTTAACGTACTATATTTCAGTGTGTTACTGCACATTTAACACTGTATATTTCAGTGCGTTACTGCACGTTTAACGTAGTATATTTCAGTGCGTTACTGCATGTATAAAGCTGTATATTTTAATGTGTTACTGCACATTTAACGTACTATATTTCAGTGTGTTACTGCACATTTAACGCTGTATATTTCAGTGCATTCTTGCAAGTTTAATGAAGTATATTTCCTTGTGTTATTGCGCGTTTAACGCAGTATAGTTCAATGCGTTAGTGCACATTTAACGCTGTATACTTCAGTGCATTAGTGCACGTTTAAGTATATTTCAGTGCGTTAGTGCACGTTTAATGCAGTATGTTTGAGTGTGGTACTGCATGTTTAACGCAGTGTTTCAGTGCATTACTGCACGTTTAATGCTGTATACTTCAGTGCATTAGTGCACGTTTACCAAAATATATTTCGGTGCGGTACTGCAGGTTTAACGCAGTGTTTTTCAGTGTGGTACTGCATGTTAAACGCAGTGTGTTTCAGTGTGATACTGCACGTTTTATGCTGTATACTTTAGTGCATTAAAGCATGTTTTATGAAGTATATTTCAGTGTGTTACTGCACGTTTAACGCAGTATAGCTCAGTACGTTGGTGAACGTTTAATTAAGTATACTGCAGCATCAGCCATTTGCACCTTGACTATGCACAGCAATTACTTGATTCAGATCTTGGTTCTGAGGTTGAGGAACGTAGGAACATGAGCCTACAGAGAGGGGAGAACACTGGTAAACAACAAATTGGCAGTCATGTTCCCCCAGCCGCAGCGTATTGCCAAGTTATCTCCAGTGATAATGAGGATGGAGGGGATGATGATGAGATCACTGATGCGACTTTGGTGCCAGATAGAGCAGAGGAGGAAAGTGAGGGTGAGGCACAACCACAGAGAAGCAGCCATCATGGAAGAGTAGAGAGCAGCCACCCTATTCCACCATAGTCCCAGGTCCTTTCAGCACGTCTGCCAGTAGCACACCACCAGCTGTAGACTACAGCAGGCAAATTTCTCTGTTCTATCTGCCACAGCAGAAAAAAAAATACAGTCACTGCCACCCACATGCCCAGCATCTAAATTCAAGCTTATCAAAGCTGCTGGCTTTACAACTCATGCCTTTCCGTCTGGTGGATTCTGCCCCCTTCTGTGATTTTGCAGAATGTGCTGTACCACAATGGCAGGTTCCCAGTCATTATTTCTTTTCACGTAAGGCCATTCCAGCTCTCTACCATCATGTGGAAGGCAATGTTGTGGCATCGTTGGGCAAGGCAGTCAGCCTCAAGGTCCACATTACTGCTGACACGTGATCCAGCAAGCATGGTCAGGGACGATATAAATTTTGTTCTTGGCACACTGGGTAACTCTGCTTGCAACTCGGAGGGTTGCAGGACAGGGCTCAGTGCTACAACTTGTTGTGCCACCACATCTCCATACAGCTAGTGGTGATGATGCAAGATTTGTCAGCTCCTCCCCCATCCTCCTCCTCCTTCTCCATGCCCTCCTTTGCTAAATTGTCTTGGTTGGCTGAAATTCAGCAGGAATTCCACCTGCCCGTAAACTGCCTTATTTTTGACATGCCCACCAGGTGGAACTCGACTTTGGTAATGCTGCTGTGGCTGCACATGCAGCAGTGGGCCGTCAAAGAGTACCTGTGTGAGTATGGCACAACAACAGGCTCAGGCTGGCTCTGCTTTTTTTTTCCCACGCCAATGGCTGCAGATAAAGCATGCATGCACTGTACTGTCACCATTTGATGAGGCTACAAGGATGGTGAGCCTTGACAATGCATGCCTCAATAACACAATCCCTGTTGTGTTCCTGCTGGAGCAGACTCTGTGTGGCATTGTGGACAGGGCACTCGAGGCAGAGTAGCGGGAGGAAGAGGAGGACTTCCTTTCCTCTTAAGGCCCGTTTTTAACAGACATCATTCTTGCCACACCACAGAACACACAAGAGGAGAGGGAGGAGGAGGATTCTGACAGTTTTGGAGGCATTGAAGCAGACAAGACATATGTCAACCCTTAATAGATGCTTTTCCATCCCCAGAACCTTTGGGAGTAGTACGTGGCTGGGAGGAGGCCGTTCCAGATACCGTAATCCTCAGTGACCCTGAGGAGTCTGCTTCTCGTGGGCTCCCTCATTCTTCAAAGCCTGCGAAAGTACCCGAGGATATGTGGCATCAAAGACCACCATTACAAGAGTAAAGTCTCGGAACTCCTGTCCCCACAGAGGGAGAAGAAGATGAAATCTCTTGAGGACACCTTAAAGAGGAGTTTATGTAATGCCTTTCCCAACTCTAGTAGGTTACAGTCTGGTGGAAAACGTTGTTTTGAGGCTTCTGTTGCTTAACCGCTTAAGTCGCTGATCGCCGCCATTACTAGTAAAAAAATAAATATTAATAAAAATGCTATAAAACTATCCCCTATTTTGTAAACGCTATAACTTTTGCGCAAACCAATTAATAATCGCTAATTGCGATTTTTTTTACCAAAAATATGTAGAAGAATACGTATCGGCCTAAACTGAGGAAAAAAAATGTTTTTTATATATTTTTTGGGGATATTTATTATAGCAAAAAGCTAAAAATATTGCATTTTTTTCAATATTTTTGTTTATAGCGCAAAAAATAAAAACCGCAGGGGTGATCAAATACCACCAAAAGAAATCTCTATATGTGGGAAAAAAAGGACACCAATTTTTTTTGGAAGCCACGTCGCACGACCGCGCAATTGTCAGTTAAAGCGACACAGTGTAGAATCGCAAAAAGGGGCCTGGTCCTTTGGCTGCCAATTGGTCCGGGGCTGAAGTGGTTAAGAGAAGAGCAGTGGAGAAAGGGGCCGCCTCAGTTATGCCTTTCAACATTTTTGTTAGTCCTCAGTGTCCATGGCTGTCAGCTTTCACATCCTATCGGCAGAATCTGCATCATATGGTGGGAGATTATCTAAAAAAAAAAAGACCAAAAATTTTGAAAAAAAAATGTTTTTTACTTTTTTCTGTCAGTAAATTTTGTAACTAAGTAATTTTCCACCTTCACTTATGATGAGGCGGCACTGATAGGCTGAACTGGTGGGCATTGATGAGATGGCACTTATGGGCACTCATGAGGAGGCACTAATATGCCACACTTATGGGCACTGATAGGTGGCACTGATATGTGGCACTGATAGGCGGCATTGATGGGCACTAATAGGCAGCACTGGTGGGCACTAATAGGCGGCACAGATAGGCGGCACGGATAGACGGTACAGATGGGCGTTGATGGGTGGCACTGATGGGTGACACTGATGGGCATTGATCGACAGCAGTGATGGGCATTGATGGGCAGCACTGATAAGTGGCACTGATTGCCAGCACTGACTGGCATCGCTAATGGGTACTGATTGGTGGCACTTGTGGGCAGTGGTGGGCACTGATTGATGCCACTGGTGGCCACTGTATTCTGGCATTGGTGGGCAATGGTGGGCACTGATTTGTGACACTTTTTTTCTTTTTTGTTATCAGGGCACTGATGATTAGTGTCCTGATTACATTCCTAGATGTCCCCCTGTGAGGAGATGCCGCTGATCAGCTCTCCTCTCCTCACACTCTGTCAGTGTGAGGCGAGGAGAGCCGATTACCGGCATCTCCGTGTTTACATGTGACCAGCTGTGATGGGACACAGCCGATCACATGGTTAAAGAGGCGCGGACGGGGCTCTTTACAGAGATCGGGGTTGTGCCGCGTCCTATCAACACGAGAGCGGCCGCCTTCATTTGATGGTGGGCGGGCGGCAAGCAGTTAAAGAAATTTTGAATTTTTATGGTTATTTCTCATTTTTATGGTTTCACTTTAAGCATTAGTAAATCACTGCTCATTTAAAAATTATGTTTTTTTACCAACTTTTTTTTCATTGATACAGGGCAGTAGCCAGACACTCATAACCATTGTGTGCCCTTGCATACTTGCATATAAGCCTTCAAAATGGGCCATTTTGATTTTTCAAGTTCGAGTCCCATAGACTTCAATGGGATTCGTGTTTCGGTTCCGAATGTTTGCAATGTACAAAAGTTCTGCTGCAAATCGAACAGGGGGTTGTTCGGCCCATCTCTACCCAAGTACACACACACATTTCCCTTAAAAGGACCACAATATAAATTGTGGTGCCACATAGAACCGTCCAGAACCCATCCTTGGCGTCCTGTATGTCCACCTGCTAGCAGAAAGTAGTCACACTGTGAAGATCGCTGGAAATGGGGCAGAGGTTAGTGTCAGACCAGGTATGCTGCACTCCGGGGGCAAGGCCCAAGTAAGTTTTTATTTTAAATGTTTTTATTGCCACATGTGAATAGTTATACAACAAACATTTGGAAGTTGGCATAATCCAAAATACAGATCAAATATTAAAAAGAAAAAGTACAATGCACAACCCTCTGTCAGTGTGCACAGCACGTGTACCCAAATCTTCAACTCATATAGGGTAACCACATTGTCTTCTTTGCATATAGCATTTAGTATGAATATACAGTATCTCACAAAAGTGAATACACCCCTCACATTTTTGTAAATATTTTATTATATCTTTTCATGTGACAACACTGAAGAAATTACACTTTGCTACAATGTAAAGTAGTGAGTGTACAGCTTGTATAATAGTGTAAATTTGCTGTCCCCTCAAAATAACTCAACATACAGCCATTAATGTTTAAACCGCTGGCAACAAAAGGGAGTACACCCTAAGTGAAAATGTCCAAATTGGGCCTAAAGTGTCAATATTTTGTGTGTCCACCATTATTTTCCAGCACTGCCTTAACCCTCTTGGGCATAGAGTTCACCAGAGCTTCACAGGTTGCCACTGGAGTCCTCCTCTACTCCTCCATGATGACATTACGGAGCTGGTGGATGTTAGAGACCTTGCGCTCCTCCACCTTCCGTTTGAGGATGCCCCACAAATGCTCAATATGGTTTAGGTCTGGAGACATACTTGGCCAGTCCATCACCTTTAACCTCAGCTTCTTTAGCAAGGCAGTGGTCTTCTTGGAGGCTTGTTGGAATACTTCTTGAAGTGAGGGGATCATGCTCTGCTTCAGTATGTCACAGTACATGTTGGCATTTATGGTTCCCTCAATAAACTGTAGCTCCCCAGGGCTGGCAGCACTTATGCAACCCCAGACCATGACACTCCCACCACGATGCTTGACTGTAGGCAAGACACACTTGTCTTTGTACTCCTCACCTGGTTGCCACCACACACGCTTGACACCATCTGAACCAAATAAGTTTATCTTGGTCTCATCAGACCACAGGACATGGTTCCAGTAATCCAAGTCCTTAGTCTGCTTGTCTTCAGCAAACTGTTTGCGGGCTTTCTTGTGCATCATCTTTAGATGAGGCTTCCTTATGGGATGACAGCTATGAAGACCAATTTGATGCAGTGTGCAGCATATGATCTGAGCACTGACAGACCCCTTCAACCTCTGTAGCAATGCTGGCAACATTCATACCTCTATTTCCCAAAGACAACCTCTGGATATGACGCTGAGCATGTGCACTCAACTTCTTTGGTTGACCATGGCGAGGCCTGTTCTGAGTGGAAAAAGTGCACCTGGCCTTGATCCACAACTCTCAACTTACAACATACTGTATATCAAATGGCAATCTCCTAGCCGTTTTTTTCACATGAACAAAACTTGCACAATGTTTCTGAGTAGCCATAGAGAAATCCGGATGAATATATATACAGTTGCCATTATACATAAGCTCTCCTGCTCTCGGAATATTCTCCCTGTCTCGGAGAAATGCAATATACGGGCTATCAAAGGTCTGGGAGGAGCCCCTGGACGCGGAGACCATGTGAGAATACTATGCGCCCTCTCAATGGTGAATAAGCAGGAGAAAGTAGATGCCTCCATATTCCCTTTAAGCCAGCTTTCTAGAAAATCCTCTGGCTGCTTGCCCTCCGCTCCTTCTGGGAATTCCACCAGCCTAATATTATTATGCCTCAGTTTGTCCTATATGTCACCTAGCTTATCAGTGTGGGCAGCCAGCTCTTTTTGGGCAGTATGTACAGGCGAAAAACATCCACCAAATAACTGATTCTGTGCTCAGCCTCTGCAGCCCTTTCCTTCACTGTCTGCATGCCCTGCTTTAAAAAGGACAGATCAATTCTGATACCCGTGAGAGTAGTCTGGCAGAGGTGTATGGCTGCCATAATCTTAGAGAAGGCTCCTGCTCCCCCTCCTTATGACCGCCCCCACCAGCACCTGCTGCATGCAGTCTTTCCAGAGACTTTCCTCTACTTAGAGAGCGATCTCTCTTAGGCAAAGGGCTTACCACCTGTAAGTAGCTGAAAACTGTGGCAGCGTCTTCATCTCCTCTTGGCCGCTGCTGCCGCCATCTTGGGAGCCCCAAGCAAACTTAGCTAGGTACTCTCCTAGGGGTATCCCCCCAGACTGACCAATCTTCACCATGGCAGCAATCGCACCTGTCACAGCCCCAATTCAGCCTTCTATGCCAGGTAAAATCTCGCCCCTCCACTGCTCAGGATAGCTGCATTCACTATATCTGGTCTCCTGCAGTACACAGAACATGAAAATGCAAATGTTTTAGTAAATATAAACTACTCAATACCCTTTCTCATCAGCAGTTAGAGCAGTCTTGTGACTTCTATCAGTGTCTGGTTAAAGCTTATAGGGGGAGTTTTTATTCTCCCCTGATTGTCCTATGAGGCTGCAGGACCCCAGACCCTTTGTCTGAACAGTGCTGATTGGCCCTGTGTTGATCACATGCACTCTCCCAAGAAAAAAGAAAAAACACTCTCTAGCAATACACACCAAACTGAGCATATGCAGCTTGCCCCAAGGCTCTGTTCAGGAGATGGTTTGGAGACTGTGGAAGAAGGGGAGGATCAGAGAAGACAGGATCAAACAGCCTGTTTACACAACGCAGAGAATCAACCCCTTAGGTACCACAGTGAGTATAACAAGCATGCCTTACTGCATATACTGACTGATTTTACTGTTGTGGGTTTAGTAAACTCCTCTGAAATGCCCTTCTTCAGAATAGGCAGCAGTAGCCCCCACAACACGACATTCTTTTACTGCTGATAAATGTCTGTTGCAGACTGCACAGTCTTTCCAGCCTGTACTCCCATCAGGTTAAATTCTGATTTACAGAGACCCAGCATATGTGCCCAGGTGCTTATGAGAGATCTGCCATAGAGGATAATAAGAGCGCAAGCATAAATGTGCACATAGGAATGCCATAAATTCTCTGTAGCACTTAAAGTGTATAAAAACTTAGTTTTGCTCTAGTTTCGATTCTCATTGCAGAGCATTGTGAATCTCTTCCACTTCATGATCTTCCAGCATTGAAACGCATGCCTCAGCTTCAGTTAGGCATTGTGATTGTTCCCTGACCTCTTTGCAGAGTTGCTCGACCACGTGAAACAGCCTTGTCTACTGCCTCTGTAAAATTTGGGGTCAGTATCTTAGGCACTGCTTGTGCGATTACAGCATGCAGGGGGTCATCATCATTCATGCCAGAGAAAACTGGGGAATGTGAATGTTCTTTGACTTGCCTCACAATTTGTGCAGTGGCCATCTTAGATGTGAAGGCTCAATGTCTCTTGTCTTCTGGGGGCAGAGAATGAGAGCGTGAGTGTTTTTTTCGCTAGAAATTGATCCATAGGGTAGCCATAATATAGTAATGGAAGGTCTCCTTGCATTTGTAGCTACCAACCTGCCTTTATGAGCCTATTTTTTACAGGGCTCAATGGGAGCAGCAGAGACCACTGCTCTATACGATGCAGGAACCAGAAGTTCTTTTTTTTTGTTTTGGATAGAATGGGTAATCGTTAGAACTCCTGTCAGGTTTTGCTACTTTCTGGGGATCCATTAGAATGATTTACCCTCACTTCTTGTTCTGGAGACAACCTTTTACTAGACAGGAAGTAAGGGAAAATCTGGCAAAAAAACAGACAACAATAAAAAAAACTAACAGAAGTTCTATCATTCTCCAACTTAAAGTGGTGCTAAAGCCTAAGCTTTCCTTGCATTAAGGTAAAAAATGTATCCCCCCTCACCCTGAGCCCTTCAATTGATCCAGCACTGTGCACATCTGCAGCTCCTCTCCCCTCACTTCCAGGTTGTGTTGGTTTTGCCAAGGCACCAGGAGCCATTGGCTCCCACTGCTGTCAATCAAAGCCAGTGTCTGTGTCAATGGATGCAGCAGCAGGGCTCAGGAGCAAGCCCCCATGGGAAGCAGATTTCCATGGGGGCACTAGACAGGGAGGAGGGGCCAGGAGCACTGGCGGGGAACCCAAGAAAACTAGGTTCCCCCCAACCTTTGATAGGGGATGATGCATTGCCATCCTCAGATCGCCTGGGGCCTTGCATCTTGGGCATTCGTCTCTGGGCTTTCTACCAAATTTAAACAGTTTTTGGGGGGTATAATAGGCTCGGTAAATTAGGAACAGGTGGGAATCCCTTTGCGAGGGGGATGTTGATACCAGGCCACCCTGTTTGAGGACCCGATCCCATTGTTCCGAGGTGATTGGTCATAAGTCTTTTTCCCATCCCTTTCTACTACTATCAGGTCCCTTAGTACTCATAGCTCTGTTTCCCAGGGTATCATATATCCTGGAAATCAGGCCCCTAAATTGGGCCTGGATACCGTGTCTGACCTGCAGGTATTTGTAAAAAGACCTATTTGGGATATTGAATTGTCGTCTCAGGTCCTCGAATGATTTCAAGTGGTTTCCCTCGTATAGCTGGATTAGCCGGCTAATACCCTGCCTTTCCCACTCTGGGGGTCTCTCTATGCCCTTTATTTTCCCCTAGATTCTTGTTATACCATAACGGGGTATACTCGTTCCACCCATTGTATCCCATTATTGATTTTACTGCCTTCCATACTCTGGTCATCAAGTCACTCGTCGGACACCTATGAGTGAACGAGTCTGCCTCCAATGCCTCAATTAATGAATTGTGGGGAGCGCCCAGTATCGCCATTCTATTGCCACCACTCCCACTTGCCAGGAGCCCGCCATTTGCCATTTGCTGGAGTTGAGCCGACAAAAAGTATAGCCGCGGTTGCGGAGTCGCCATCCCCCCCCTCCCAACAGGGAGCTGCAATGTTTGTAGACCAATCCGGGCTTGACCCTTTTTCCAGATTAAGTCCCTAAACAGGGATTCAATCTTCTTAAACCATTTCTGGCTAATCCAGACTGGAGAGTTATGGAGAATATAAAGAACTTGCGGAAGCCAGATCATCTTAATTAAATTGCAACGCCCTGCTATAGATAGGGGGAGGCGACTCCATATCTCCACCTTTTGTTTTAGTTTAATCAATAGCGGGCTAGATTGTCACTGATATACTGGTTTGTGTCGCTAGAAATCCACACCCCCAAGTATTTAAGCTTGGTCACCACGTCAAGGGCAGGGATTATAATGGGAGTCTGTGATCCAGCACTGTGCACAATCTGCAGCTCCAGGACGCAGGGGGGGGGGGAGCAGGGAGGGGAGGGGGGGGCCAACAACAAACCGGCGAGCCCACCCATCTCCCGCCAGCAGTGTGTGTTACCCCACTTCCAGTTGCCAAAAAGAAACAACAAAAAAAAAAAAAAAACATTAATTAATATGATAATGATAATGATAGTGTTTGAGAGGTATTCCCCTCAAACCCCCCCCCCCCCCCACCCCCCCCCCCCCCGACCCGATACCCTTAATGTGATGGACTATGTCAAAAAATAAAAAACCATAGAAACAACATATAACAAGAGAATAAACAACCTAGTGCCCCCCCCCCCCCCATAGTAAATGTCTCTGGCACTCTCAAAGATCTTCTCTGTGTTCCTCCAACCATCTCTCGACTTCAACGTGTTTGGGCGTATGCCTATAATAGAGCACGCCAGTGACCTTGCTGCTGCCTGTACCGCCTTAAAACTCAGGAGCAAGCCCCCATGGGAAGCAGATTTCCATGGGGGCACTAGACAGGGAGGAGGGGCCAGGAGCACTGGCGGGGAACCCAAGAAAACTAGGTTTCGAGCCATTCTGTGCAATTCCATTGCACAGAGCAAGTAAGGATAGAGATGTTATTAAAAAAAAGATCCTTTATGATCACTTTAATTTTAAAATTGTGAGCTTTTTTACTTTTGTAAATGTTGCAGTTAAAGAGATTTCTCCTCTTCTCCTGAGGGGACAACCTTTTTACAAGGAAGTAAAGGAATCTTTCCAACAGAACCTCCATTGTAAGTAAAACCTGACAGGGGTCCTGATTCTCCTCCAAGCTATCCCCAAAAAAATGCTCCTGATTTAATAGGATTGAAGTGCCTGCAGCAGTGGCCACATAATGAAATCTACCGGAAGCAGAGCAGTGGAGGTTCTGGGTACTGGGCCGCTGCTGAGACTGAAGGGTGCACCTGTTTATTCAATTGTTTCTTATCTTAGAAAAAAATCTAAAGTCAAAACATTTTTTAATTTGGATAGAGTAGGGAAAGGTTAGAACATCCACTGGGTCTTTATTACTGTTTGTGTCTCCTTTGGAGAGATCTACCATTTATTTGTATCCTGGTGATTGTTTTCACCAAGGCAGAAGGTGATGGGAAATCCAAAATTTTACAGAGAAATCTTCTAATGGGGAATCCTGTCTCAGAGGAGATTTCCTCTAATCTCCAAAGCAGGGAACAGGCTGACAAAAAAATGGCTGTGGTTTTAACCAATTCTTTGCTATCCAAAACAGCAAAACCAGTGGCAAGATAAACTGTAAGCACAATAACATTCTGAGAGGACATGTAGGCTGTTTCCTTTTTAAAATGCTATTTGCTAGGCTGCAATGCTCATCAAATTCCTGAGGTACAGACCTGAAGCAAGTATGCAGATCAGAAATTCAGATGTATCCTATTTACTTGTTGCAAGCTTTTGCTGGATCAGTTAACTCAAAAAGTACTGAAGTACATGGTGGCCAGGTAACTTGAGTTGTCAAATGGACAGTGATGGCAGCCTACATATTTCTCTCAGTATAAGTTTCCATTCACCAGAAACCACAGTCTGTTACTGCAAACCACAAGATTACTGCCCTGTATATAATTTTTTTCCACAGATTTTTCAGCTGTTATTAAACATCCATGTCAACATTTATATTTTATGTTTTTCAATTCAAGGGAAAATTTTCTGTATTTAAGATACCATGCTTTAAAGCAGAACTCCGGACAATTTTTTTTTTCCATGTCCTTGTTGCTGATTTCCTACCTTCACCAACTTTGCCATCCATGTTCTTCTGAGCTCTATAGTTCCTCTGCAATAGGCTGCTGAACTTGCTGAAAAAACGTTATTGCTTGCTGACTTCCTGTAAGACCTCTGGCTTCTATCCCTCTCCTAAGCTCAGCCAGCGGTCTGACATGCCCCGCTGTAGTCCTCTGAAAACAAGCAGGAAGGAAGCAGACATGTTGTGGCGGAAGGGGCCTCACAGCCCCCGGTCTGTGCCACCCATGGAGGAGGTGTCCTCCTTCTCCTCTCTCCTCCCTCCTCCTCTGCTCCTGCCAGTCACCGCCCCTCCACTCCGTCCCCCCTCCACACCACCCCTCGCCACCGCCCCCTCCACCTGCTATCTCCGTACAGAGCGGGGATTAGTATTAGAAATTACTTGTATGACACAGCGGGGATCTCCCACGGTGTCAGGTATTGTACAGTTAGGTCCATAAATATATCAACACAATTCTAATCTTTTTGGCTCTATACACAACCACAATGGATTTGAAATGAAACAAACAAGATGTGCTTTAACTGCAGACTTCCAGCTTTAATTTGAGGGTATTTACATCCAAATCAGGTGAACGGTGTAGGAATTGCACCCAGGGCCGGTGCTACCACTAGGCAAACTAGGCAGCCGCCTAGGGCGCCATGCTGCCTAGGGGGCGCCGGACACTGTTTTTCCTACTCTCTTCTCTCTGCAGCAAGCAACTAAGTCTCAGCAACAGCAGGCAGCCACCCCTCTGTTCACATATAGTGTCAGAGGCGCATCGGCAGTGAAGGACTGTGTCTGTGTCCCGACTCCTGAACGAATGGAAGCAAGCAAACATTCATTGATGGGCACTGGTAGGCTGCATTTGATGGGTCCTGGTGAGGCTAAATGTGATGGGCGCTGGTGAGGCTGCATTGATGTGCGCTGGTGAGGCTGCATTTGATGGGTGCTGGTAGGCTGCATTTGATGGGCGCTGGTGGGCTGCATTGATTGGCGCTGGTAGACTGCATTGATGGGCGCTGGTAGGCTGCATTTGATGGGTGCTGGTAGGTTGCATTGATGGGCGCTGGTGCGCTGCATTTTATGGGTGCTTCGTTAAAAAGGTGGGGTTTACATGGACAGGGAAAAGGCAGGGCAGGGGTGGAGTCAAGGAGGGCGGCAAAATTAGGTTTTGCCTAGGGTGTCAAAAATCCTTGCACCAGCCCTGATTGCAACAGTTTGTATATGTGCCTCTCACTCACTTTTAAGGGACCAAAAGTAATGGAACAATTGGCTGCTCAGCTGTTCCATGGCCAGGTGTGTGTTATTCCCTCTTTATCCCAATTAGAAAGGAGCAGATAAAAGGTCTAGAGTTCATTTCAAGTGTGCTATTTGCCCTGGTGGTCTCTAACATGGTGGTCCCTAATTGGTGGTCCCTGACAAGCAGCACTGGTGGTCCCTGACATGGTGGTCCCTGACATGGTGGTCCTTGACTGGTGGTCCCTGACATGGTGGTCCCTGACAAGGGGCACTGGTGGTCCCTGACATGGTGGTCCCTGACAAGTGGCACTGGTGGTCTCTAACATGGTGGTCCCTGACAAGCAGCACTGTTGGTCCCTGACATTTGGCACTGGTGGTCCCTGACATTCAGCACTGGTGGTCCTTGACATGGTGGTCCCTGACAAGCCGCACTGGTGGTCCCTGACATTCAGCACTGGTGGTCCCTGACTGGTGGTCCCTGACAAGCAGGACTGGTGTACTGATGGGGGATTTTTTGAAAATCCTGGAGTTCTGCTTTAAGAGAAATATTAAGGAAAATAGTAGGGTATTACTAATTCTAGGTATGGATTTTATTGCATAGTTATATTGATTCTGCTTGGACCAATGTAAGTATGCATATGCCATACCTGTGGGATCCCTGTGAAAGCTGGAAAATGCTTTATGTCTGCTATCTTCTGGGTCCCATGCTGAATGTCTGCCCTGCTGCATAGTAATTACAGGAGCTAGCCCGCTTGTGGATGGTGTTGAGCGAGGGACCCCCTGTGGTTAATATGCAGCAGGGTAGCTGCTCAGCATGAAACCCAGAAGGCAGCAGCAATCACTGTAGCAGTAGCCACTACTACAGTGATTTTCAACTTCAACAGGGATCCCACAGGAAAGGCAGCCATCAGAAATTACACAGCTTCAGACCTGGGCCCCCTGGGGCCTGACCACCAACATTCCCCAGGGCCCCACCTCTGGCCATCCCACCGAATACACCCACTGGCCATCCCATTGAGTCCTTCGGTGCACCCACTTTTATTTTAACACTATTCCCACCTCCGCCCAGCATCATCCATCCCTTTCCACAATATATCCCCACCTCCACCCAGCATCATCCACCCCTCTCCACAATATATCCCCACCTCCACCCAGCATCATCCATCCCTCTCCACAATATATCCCCACCTCCGCCCAGCATCATCCATCCCTCTCCACAATATATCCCCACCTCCGCCCAGCATCATCCATCCCTCTCCACAATATATCCCCACCTCCGCCCAGCATCATCCATCCCTCTCCACAATATACAGGCAAAAAAAACGCGCTAACCCAATGGAGTAGGGAATAGGGGACTGGATAAAACAAAAAATAAATAAATAAAAATAAAAATAAAAACAATAATCAAACCCGGCTGCAGAATAGTGGGATAAGCACAATATGTAATGTAAAGAAGAAAAAACTGCGCCAGGTAAAGGTAGCTAAAAATCCCATATGATGGTACTAAAACTACCTAATATATATAACTAATATAGTACACAATAGGTATATTTGAGAATAAAAGTTATGACACTAAAATCCCATACTAATCATAGATGTCCAACGAAACACTAAAGGGACACAATGTGGACTAAATAACTGAATGACTAGCATTCACAATGTAAATGTTTGGCAAGGCAGTAGTGACACTGTGATCACACAATAGTCCAGAGTGGGGAAGACACAGACAAAAAAGTCCACAGGATAAATATCATCTAGAAGATAAGATCCTTAATCCTATATGATGCGATGATGTAAACTTTAAATTTCTTGCCACACCGCTGGCAAGAAATTTAAAGTTTACATCAGTTATTTAGTCCACATTGTGTCCCTTTAGTGTTTCGTTGGACATCTATGATTAGTATGGGATTTTAGTGTCATAACTTTTATTCTCAAATATACCTATTGTGTACTATATTAGTTATATATAGTTATATATATTAGGTAGTTATAGTACCATCATATGGGATTTTTAGCTACCTTTACCTGGCGCAGTTTTTTCTTCTTTACCTCTCCACAATATATCCAGGGCCAGACTCGCCCTGGGGCCCCTTTGGATTTATGGCTATGCTGTTGCTGTGGCTGCAGCGCAGCGCTCCCCTCCCTCCTTCTCACGCACATCGGGATACCGCTGTGTCACGGAGCTGTGATATGTTCGGCCGCGCTATGACAAAAGTCCCGCCCTCTTCCTAGACCAGCTCGTGTGATAGACGCAGTGTTCTGTCTATCACACAAGCTGGTCTAGGAGGAGGGTGGGACTTTTGTCATAGAGCGGCCGAACATGATTTCACACTCAGCTCTGTGACACAGCGGGAGATGCCCACTGTGCATAATACATGCACTAAGGCTGCAACGATGGTGAGGCTTGAATGAGGACACAGTAAGGCTGCAATGAGGGCAATGAGATGGGCACAGTAAGGCTGCAATGAGGGCACAGTAAGGTGGCAATTATGGGCACAGTAAGGTGGAATTTATGGGCACAGTAAGGCTGCAATGATGGGCATGGTGATGCTGAAATCATAGGCATGTGAAGCTGCAATGATGGGCACAGTAAGGCTGCAACGATGGTGAGGCTGCAAAGAGGGCATGGTAAGGCGGCAATGATGGGCACAGAAAGGCTGCAATGAGGGCACGGTGAGGCTGCAATGAGGGCACAATAAAGCAGCAATGATGGGCATGGTGAGGCTGCAATGATGGGCACAGTAAGGCTACAATGAGGGCATGGTAAGGTGGCAATGATGGACACAGTAAGGCTGCAATGAGGGCACAGTAAAGCAGCAATGATGGGCACAGTAAGGCGGCAATGATAGGCATGGTAAGGCTGCAATGATGGGCACAGTAAGGCTGCAATGAGGGCACGGTAAGGCAGCAATGATGAGCACAGTGAGGCTGCAATGAGGGCACAGTAAGGCGGCAATGATGGGCACAGTAAGGCGGCAATGAGGGCACGGTGAGGCTGCAATGAGGGATCAGGAAGGGGGCAATGAGATGGGTACATCTCCTGTACTATGCCTGCAGCCTCCGACCATCTCCTGTAATATGCCCGCAGCCTCTAACCATCTCCTGTACTATGACCGCAGCCTCTGACCATCTCTTGTCTTATATCATGTCTGCAGTCTCTGAGGGAGTCTGGAGAGGAGTCAAGAGTGGGAGCGCCGCCAGGATGGGGGACATTGAAGAAGTCAGACATGTGTGGACTGTGGATTGGAGACTATAGGAAAATCAGAGTCACCAAGCTGGAGCCGACTGACTGATCCCTGCAGAAGAGGTCAGTGACAGCACCGCCAGGCCACTCTGAGGGGTGGGGTCACTGATGTAAGGGGGGCATGAATACAATAATGTAAGGGGGCACTGATATAAAGGTTTTCCCCCTATATCAGTAACCCCCCTCTTACCTTAGTGTATTTTCTGCGGGAGGTGGTCTCTGGTCACCAGAGTCCCCCTCCCCCCCTCACATTCCCAGAGTCCCAGGTGTCCCCCTTGATGATTGCTTCACTTTTAACTGAAATTTGCTGTTTTATATATATATATATATATATATATATATATATATATATATATATATATATATATATATTCCTAGCCCAGTGTGCTTTCATATCTGTCTTATCTATATACTGTATAATACGCTCTTCAAATGTGCCACCTCCACCCAGCATCATCCATCTCTCTCCACAATATATCCCCACCTCTACCCAGCATCATCCATCTCTCTCCACAATATATGCCCATCCACACCCAGCATCATCCCTCCCTCTCCACAACATATCCCCACCTCCACCCAGCATCTTCCATCCCTCTCCACAATATATCCTTCACCTCCGCCCAGCATTATCCATTCCTCTCCACAATATATTCCTCACCTCTGCCCAACATCACCCATCCCTCTCCACAATATATCCCCACCTCTGCCCAGCATCATCCATCCCTCTCCACAATATATGCCCACCTCCACCCAGCATCATCCATCTCTCTCCACAATATATCCCCACCTCTACCCAGCATCATCCATATCTCTCCACAATATATGCCCATCCACACCCAGCATCATCCCTCCCTCTCCACAAAATATTCCCACCTCTGCCCAGCATTATCCATCCCTCTCCACAATATATCCCCACCTCTGCCCAGCATCATCCATCTCTCTCCACAATATATCCTCACCTCCGCCCAGCATCATCCATATCTCTCCACAATATATCCCCACCTCCACCCAGCATCATCCATCTCTCTCCACAATATATCCCCACCTCTGCCCAGCGGAGAGGGATGAATGATACTGGGTGGAAGTGGGGATATATTGTGGAGAGGGATGGATAATGCTGGGTGGTGGTGGGGATATATTGTGGAAAGGGATGGATGATGCTGGGCGGAGGTGAGGATATATTGTGGAGGGGGAATGGATGATTCTGGGCGGAGGTGGTGATATATTGTGGAGAGGGATAGATGATGTTAGGCGTGGATGGGAATACATTGTGGAGAGGGATGACGGTGACTCTGGGTGGGGATGAGAGTTACATAGTGTAACTATCCACAGGCTATCCACAGTGTAACTCTCATCCCCACCCAGAGTCATCCCCATCCATTTTCACAATGCAACTCAAACATGCTAGTTTGTCAGCCTCAGGTGTCCGCGTTTCATCCATGGATTAAGTGACTAAGTGAGGTCAAATCTACAGCACAGGGGGCACAGCAGTACACACTATCTCTCTGTGACTTACCCTCCAAACTGCTCTCCCATATCTGCATGCAGCTGAGAGGGCTGGGTCCTCTTTCAACGCTAATAAACTGACCACACCCCCTGCCCGATTACCGGCCAATGTAATTGCAACCTAGCAGCAGCAACTAGTAGGCTCCGCCTCAGCAGTGAAGGAAGTGGAGCTAGTGCCAGCCGCGATCACTGCCGGGGGGGTTGGGGGGTGCTAGTGAAAGGCAGTGGCGGTGGAGGCCCAGGCTTGTATTCTCTATTGTTCTCTATTGTGGGCATCGCATGGGCCAGCTACTGGCTGTAGATGACAGTTTATTTTCATGTGAGGTAAGGTGTGGAGCAGGCCCACTGCCGGGCCCCTTGAAATGATCGGGCCCCTTACAAGAGTACTGCCTGTACCCCTCTGATGGCGGCCCTGCCCACAGGTATGTTATATGCATGCTTACATTAGTCCAAACTGGTACAAACAAGGCCAAGGATAAATCCAAGGGAAAAACCAAGCTTAACTTACCACCAGCCCACAGACAACCAAATAACCTGTCTAACAGTATGCATTAAAAGCAGGGGTTTAGTCTGCACACATTAGACATTACTGAAAACTCAAGGGAGCAAGAGTTTAATGTTACTCTTGATCAAACAATATACCCTCAATATGAGTCTGCTGGATAGAGAGATAGATTCGCTCAATGAACAATATCCACATGTCTTTGAAATAACCAGTTTCGTTGTGAAATGGAAAGAGATTAGGGAACGGTTGGAAACTATGAATAAGGAAATTGTTACTAAAAAACAAAAGAAATTTAATCTTGATAAACTGGCTTTCTCACAGGGCTATGCCTATAAATGGCAGAATAAAAACACAGGTAGAGGACAAGGTAGAAGACCCGGCACGTATACCCAGTCGCATGTTGAAGATACCACTGAATCTGACTCTTCTTTATCCATGTTTCCTCTTTCACAGGGACACAACCGTCACTCGGCAGCACAGATGGCACGATCAGTAAAGCGCACTCGGCGCGGTGGCGGGTCTTCACCTTCTGACCCAAAAAACTTTCGGAAAGAGCTCCACAGTCAAAAGAACAAGGGACTACTGGTAATCTAACTCCAGCTTTACAAAATATTCTTCAGAAAGGTACCATTCTTACCAATAGTTCTAACCGTGGTGCACTAGTTGATGATTTTTTAGACCCCACGCTGGCCCTCTTGGAGGCCAAAAAACAGAGCAATCTCAGTGCATACATGGTCCGACCTGGGAATCCCCAAAATACCCAGACCAATCCGATCTGAATATTATCAATCTTACCTCCTTAGTGTTCACACCTTTACAGAAATCCATCCTCCAGCTTGGCTTGGGCTTCTGTCCATCCCAACCGATTAACATCTCTGAGACCATAAAAGACTTATATTTGTTTGCACGTCGGCTGACCTATAAGTTTATATTTGACTCTTAACGGAAGCAAAAACGATTAGAAATTGAGCTTACAGAACAAATTAAGAATTTCACTATGCAAGAGTTCAGAGCCCTTCGTGACCTCATGCTTCTATACGAGGAATCATCTGGTGACCCGTCGGCATCCGTCGCTACTAATGTCCAAAATAACAGCCATATCATGAAACCACGCAAACAATTTAAACCTAAATCCCGTCATTTTCCCGACCTCTTGACCTGTCCTAAGATATGGGCTTTTTTACAACTGACTATCCGTGATCTGAAAACACGTTCTTGGTCCAAACCACTTTCTAATCTTACCTCGGAACAAAAAGAAGCTCTAGAATCTTTAAGGTCACGTAAGGATTGTGTAATTAAACCATCCGACAAGGGTGGCAACATCGTTGTGATGTCCCACCCTCAATACCAAATAATGTGTTTAGATATCCTCAAAAACAAGCATTGGTATGGTTGCATTGACGAGAACCAAGTTGCCTCATATTCTGAGGAACTCCGATTACTCTGTATAGAAGCTTATTCGCAGGGGCTCATTGATCTCAAAACATTTGAATATCTCAACCCAAAATTTACCTGTATTGCCACATTTTATGCCTTACCGCAGGTCCATAAGCATCTTATTAATCCCCCAGGTCGCCCTATTATTTCAGGGAACGAATCCCTCACTGAGAAGGCGAGTCGCTATGTGGACTCTATGTGCTTATGCCACATGTGACATGTCTTCCCTCATATATCAGGGGCACCTCTGATCTTCTCCCCCGGGTGCCCTGCTCATTGCAGTGGATATAGAGGCACTCTACTCTAGTATCCCGCACGAGCGGGGCATCCGGGTGATCGGGTCCTTTCTAGATGAACAGGATGACACCACCTGGCCCCACAATCGTTTCATCCTGAAACTGTTACGATTTATTTTGACACACAATTATTTCACCTTTATGGATAAGGTATACCTTCAACATCAGGGGGTGGCCATGGGCACATGCTGCGCTCCCTCCTATGCCAACCTTTATCTTGGTGGTTGGGAAAGATGGATATTCTCTGATGAACACTATGATAGATGGCTGACCCACATTCTGTATTGGTTTCGTTACATAGACGATTTATTGATCATATGGACAGGCACTACTGATGATTTGCTACTTTTTCTTGACACACTGAATACTAACGATTTCAACTTACGTTTTACCCATACCTTCAGCTTAGAGCACATTTCTTTTCTGGACCTTTCTAACAAAATAGATGCGGCAGGTAGTATCACGACCAACCTTTATCGTAAAGCTAGTGCTGCTAACACCATCTTGCACGCGTCCAGCGCACATCCCTCTCCCTAATCCGGAGTATCCCGTATGCACAGTACCTGCGTTTACGTAGGAACTGTTCATCGGACCAAGATTTTATCGAACAAGCAGGTCTCTTACAAGATAGACTCCTGAGGAGAGGCTATTCTAAATCACTTCTTAGAAAAGCCTTTAACAAGGCCAAATCTAGATCCAGGTTTGATCTCCTGTACAAAACACCCTCTGACAATGAAATTCAAACAGTCAAATTTATTACTAAATTTTCTGCTCACCAAGATCCCTTACGGGCTTCAATATCCTGTCACTGGCACTTACTGACTGAGGATCAAACCCTCTCTAAATACGTCAGGTCCACCCCTGAACTAGTTTTTAGACAAGCTACATCTCTCAGAGATACCCTTACCTCTAGTCATTATACCCTTCCCCAAGCCAGACCCTCCAGACCCTTATGGGGCACTTACCGCTGCGGCAACTGTAGCCGCTGCCCTTGGGTCACAGAGGGGCAAGGGATTAATCTCCCGAATGGACAATGGCATCGCCTCCGCTGCCATGCTGATTGTACCACCCGGGGCATCATCTATTTAATGTCATGTACATGTAAGGCATTCTACGTGGGGAAGACCATACGTGAATTCGGCCAACGTATCCGTGATCACGTTTACTGTTCAGGTTCTGGAAAAATCCTAACTTCAGTAACAAGGCATATAGGCCTACACCATAGATTTGATAACAGTGCAGTATCCTTTTCCGTCCTCGAAGTTGTCCCTCCTCACCCGTGCGGTGGTGATTGGGATAACAAAATTTTAAGGGCAGAAACTTTATGGATCGAGAGATTATCGGCCACCATACACCCTGGCATCAACGAGAATAACTCCTATAAGCCTTTTTTGTAGAGGTTGTTGGTTCTCTTGTATACGCCACACTTGGTCCGGTCAAGCCCATCACCCTGTTTGTGGATTTAAATATACCCATACTGCCAGGGATTGTCCTGCACCCTCTCTGCCTGGTTTTTCGCAACCAATCATACACGCCTTTGTTCCCCTGTATCTGCCCATTTGGTCTTTCACGTTCTCTACCTCATTATATGTGCCCTCTGGGCCTTTTTGTGGCCCACCCCTTTCCCCCTTTTGTGTTTTCCCCCTTTTCTGTTCTCCCCTATGTTGTGTTTTTTCCTGTCCTTTTTTCCTTTATGTTCTTGTAAACCTAGGTTGTTTGGTCTTTTCACAACGTTGACACACGCAACTTTTCCCATTTAGTTGCCCTTACAAAGCCATTTATACGTTGGTCTCGATTCCACGTTATATAATTTTCTTCCCATTTTTTACATTTTTTATACATATTTCCTCAAAAGTCTAATTGTTAGCATCCATGCTCTTATACCCTATGTTATGAGCAACGTGTAACTATACCATCTTTTTGACACACTTGTGCTTTAGTCCAGTGATGGTCTTGTTTCTCAGGCTGATATGCGATCTCCCCCCTCAGCAGTTCCATGTCCGCCCACCAGATGGTGTTGTGGTGTTTTGGTCTGCCCAGTGGGGACATTAATGGCCGGTCCAATTGTCTGGCTGCTGTCCTTTGCCCTTGCAGTGTTTGCACTGTTGGCTGTCTCTGTGACAGTTTTCCGCCCTTCTGGACACTATGTGCCGTTTTTGCTCTACTGCGCAACGCGCATGTGCAGTTGAGGATCGGGTCCGATGACGCCAATTGTACGGCGCCGGTCGGCGCACACGTTTGGCGTCATCAGGACTGGCGCCAGAGACTACTATTTAAATGGACATCATGTCCATCAGATCTAGGTGCATTGGGGGCCTGATGAGTGTTTGGTGGTGCTGGCTGCTGGGCGTTCTTCTTTTTTATCCTTTGCTGTTTGCAGGTATGTTCCATGGTCTCTCTGGATGGATGTTTTCTATCTTGGCCTTTCAGAAGAATCTTTATTTATATCTTTTTATGTTTATATGGAATTCAGTTGCCTGTCTCCTGATCCAACCATCCATGCCTCTGTGATGGTAGCTCTAGCCAGGTATATATATCCAGATACCTACTCTGCAGGTTTGTTTATGTCGCTTTCGACCCTTCTCTATCTGTTTATTAACAGTCTTTACTGTATCTTATTACCTGATGTATAATCTCTGAGCTCTGTCTGAAATGTACCTGTTTATCTACAGGCTTCAGCAATTGAGCTGGACATTACAGAATCAACAGCTTTCTTGGTGTTTCTTGCCATTTAACCTTATCTTTGTGAGCTAATCGTCATTTCGCTGGCTATTTATTATACTAGCATAGTTCTGCTGGGCCAGGTAAATATTTCTTCCTTATTTTAAGACATGGTTCTCTGTTCCTTTATATACCAAACTATGCATTTTATGCATACACACGTGTATATATATATATAATCTTCCGCAGCCCACCCACCCCTCGATACCCCTCCTTTCAAGTTAAGAACCTCGTGCATCCTAGGCCATCATATGCAGATCGTTTAACCTTTGGTATGTATCCTTTACTATCCTTATACCAGTATTCTGGTTTATTTTATATGACATATACGCTGTTTAATCTGGTGCACCCCATGTCAATCTTGTAGGTGCCCCATTTGGATATGATGTTCACATCATATCAATTATTTATATTGATTTATTTAATTTATGTTCTTTTTTGTTGACAGCTTTATGATATACCCTTGAATACTAACCTTACCTTGCTCTGGCTCCCATATCAGCCTGGGAATTTGCCCCTGTCCTCTGGGGCCCCTAGCCTCACTTGCTCTTGTGCACCTTTGAGATGAGTTGGTATGCCTCCGCCTTTCCTGACGGCAGAATCAGGGTGGCGCTTTTCAGGCTGTCTCCGGGTGCATTGTTCATTTTTCTATCTCCAATATGTACATGATATTAACTATTTCAATTTCCCCCTCTTCAGAGACAACTATACAGACACATTCTTCCTTAATATATACTCCTGAAGAAGCGGCTAGTCCGCGAAACATGTTGAGTGCCATCTTGCGACAGTTCGAATATCACTATATTGCTTCCGGTATCAGGGACCAATAATTATGTGCTGCACTGTGCAATTATAGGAAATAATTCTGTATTGTATTATCTCAATATTGTCTCTTGTTTTTATTTGTCCCTTTTTTTCATTCATTGTATGATTCCTTCTTTTTTTGTTGTAATAAATCTTTATATATTTTTCTATACACATTGTTATGTGAGTCCTTACCCGTACCATGAAAGTCCATAGTTGCCTCAATTTTTCTGTCATCCCCATTTTATTACTGAAAACTCATCTCTTCAGGGAAGCCTCTACCCAATGCCTGAACATTTACTTTGTCTGTAGCACTGTCCCCGTTGGGCTTGCTGAATGTTGACTTCATAGGTCTCTCCCTGGTTACCAGCAGCTGGTTGCCAATGGTTCCCACTTAGGTGCAGAGGGTTCCTACTTAGGTGCAGTGGGTTTCCCACTTAGGTGCAGAAGGATCCTGCTAAGTTGCTGAGGGTCCTCACTTGGTTGGTGAGGATTTCCCACTATGTTGCTACGTTTCCGCTTGGTTGCTGAGAGCTCCTGCTTGTTTGCTAGGAGCTCCAACTTGTTCCACCCTTACTCCTGCTTGCTCGTTACTCAAAGACCAGTCCAGGGTATTTGGGTTTTTGTATTTTATTTGGAACTTGGATGGGAGAAGGGAGAATTGGGATATTCTAACTAGAACTACAGTGGTGTGAAAAAGTGTTTGCCCCCTTCCTCATTTCCTGTTCCTTTGCATGTTTTTCACACTTAAGTGTTTCGGAACATCAAACCAATTTAAACAATAGTCAAGGACAACACAAGTAAACACAAAATGCAATTTGTAAATGAAGGTGTTTATTATTAAAGGTGAAAAAAAATCCAAACCATCATGGCCCTGTGTGAAAAAAGTGATTGCCCCCCTTGTTAAAACATACTATAACTGTGGTTGTCCACACCTGAGTTCAATTTCTCTAGCCACACCCAGGCCTGATTATTGCCACACCTGTTCACAATCAAGGCATCACTTAAATAGGAGCTGCTTGACACAGTAAGGTCCACCAGAAGATCCTTAAAAGCTACACATCATGCCGAGACCCAAAGAAATTCAGGAACAATTGAGAAAGAAAGTAATTGAAATCTATCAGTCTGGAAAGGGTTATAAAGCCATTTCCAAAGCTTTGGGAATCCAGCGAACCACAGTGAGAGCCATTATCCACAAATGGCGAAGACATGGAACAGTGGTGAACCTTCCCAGGAGTGGCCGGCCGCCCAAAATTACCCCAAGAGCGCAGCGACGACTCATCCAAGAGGTCACAAAAGACCCCACAACAATGTCCAAGGAACTGCAGGCCTCACTTGCCTCAGTTAAGGTCAGCGATCATGCCTCCACCATCAGGAAGAGACTGGGCAAAAATGGCCTGCATGGCAGAGTTCCAAGGAGAAAACCACTGCTGAGCAAAAAGAACATCAAAGCTCGTCTCAATTTCTCCACAACACATCTTGATGATCCCCAAGACTTTTGGGACAACATTCTGTGGACCGATGAGACAAAAGTGGAACTCTTTGGAAGGTGTGTGTCCAAGTATATCTGGCGTAGAAGGAACACTGCATTTCAGAAAAAGAACATTATACCAACAGTAAAATATGGTGGTGGTAGTGTGATGGTCTGGGGCTGTTTTGCTGCTTCAGGACCTGGAAGACTTGCCGTGATAAAAGGAACTATGAATTCTGCTGTCTACCAAGAGATCCTGAAGGAGAATGTCCGACCATCTGTTCGTGTACTCAAGCTGAAACGAACTTGGGTTCTGCAGCAGGACAATGATCCTAAACACACCAGCAAGTCCACCACCGAATGGCTGAAGAAAAACAAAATGAAGACTTTGGAGTGGCCTAGCCAAAGTCCTGACCTGAATCCTATTGAGATGTTGTGGTATGACCTTAAAAAGGCCGTTCATGCTCGAAAACCCTCTAATGTAACTGAATTAGGACAATTCTGCAAAGATGAGTGGGCCAAAATTCCTCCAGGACGCTGTAAAAGCCTCATTGCACGTTATCGCAAACGCTTGGTTGCAGTTGTTGCTGCTAAGGGTGGCCCAACCAGTTATTAGGTTTAGGGGGCAATCACTTTTTCACACAGGGCCATGATGGTTTGGATTTTTTTTCACCTTTAATAATAAACACCTTCATTTACAAATTGCATTTTGTGTTTACTTGTGTTGTCCTTGACTATTGTTTAAATTGGTTTGATGTTCCGAAACACTTAAGTGTGACAAACATGCAAAGGAACAGGAAATGAGGAAGGGGGCAAACACTTTTTCACACCACTGTATTCACAATAGATGAGGACAACCCCCACTTGGCCTCGTCGGGTTATCTGTGGAAGCAGACACACTGCTTGAACCATACAGCCACATGAATGGAAGGGTTAAGTCTTTTAGCTCTCACTAGCAACAGACTTGATACACTACATTATCTTCAGGACACTCTCTAGCATCCCCTTTACTGACCCCCATCCACTGACTTTTCTAGCTGAAGGGGCTGCCCTCAGAGATCTGTACTCACAGTAGGCAGAATCAGATCCTTCCTGGTGTCTCCCTTCCAGTCCGCTCTGCAGGACCTCTGGGTTCAGCTTCTCTCTTTCTAGGCCCCAGGGCCGCACAGCCGTCTCTGCATAGGAGAGGGCAGCCGCCCCTCTCCCTCCTGGGCTCTGTTCCCCGGCTCAACTCCCCCTGAGCACTGTACTGTACTTTGGCCTTATATACAGTATCCCACAATGCAATGCAGCACTTTCCCTCTGACAATTGCCAGGGCTGCAACAAAGCCTGTGCACCCACTTGCCAGGTCCACTCCCACTGTACAATATGCCTCCCTATTGGACCAGTGGGGAACAGTCAGAACAAGCTGAGCTGCACCTGAGTACAATGAGCAGACCTAACCAATAGATTCTGCTCCCTGGTAGGCAGAGAGCACACTAAGTTTTACCTAAGCATCTTCCTGGTAAGCAGAAAGACCAAAAACTATACTCTTTTCTAGCACCTACCTAGGAGGGTGCTACATGTTCATCAACTTATCCTTTCATAGTTATTACCTGTTGTATCACTTGCCCCTACCTGTTAGATTGTAAGCCTTTGCACACAGGGCCCTCCTAACTCTCTTGCCTTGAATTGTAACTGTACTGTCTCCCATTTGTAAAGTGCTGCACAAACTGTTGGTATTGTATAAATCCTGTAGAAAAATAATATAATAATATTATACAAAAGATACTTCAAAGTAACAAAATGTTAAATAGCTGGGATTGTCCAGGTAAAATATTTAAACATTGAAATTTGAAATGTTTTACCTGGGCAGTCCCGGCAAATTATCTTTTTGCTACTGGGTATTCCTGTTTTGTTGAGTTTTTCTTTGTCTTTTTACCTAAGATGGGCATTCCATAAAAGCTATATACCTTCCGTTTAGTATTACTATAATTACCTTATCTCTTTAAATGTATTTTTGTTAGGAACTAATAAACCAGCGTCGTAATGTACTTTATTGTAGAATGCCAGTAACCTTGAAACTACAAAGTGGTGATGCAAGCTGCAACTAATTTCGGGACTATCTAGGAAAGGTTTGCCTGCTCAGGAAATGTTTAAGCTTTAAGCATACATATGTGTTGAATATGCAAGTGTTGTGAAACTCTGGTATGTGTAAAAGCTTTCCTTCTGATTATTTCCTAATAAGGTAATGGTCCTAACTTCATCTATGTGGATCAAGGGAGGGTCTTTGTATTATGCTGTTTGTGATGTAACAGCTGAGTGAGTCAAATATGGAAGGGGAGGTGGGGGCTCTTGTTTCCTCCCTCCTGCATTCTGTCTCTAATATCCAGGTCAAGGGGTAGATCCCTAAACTTCCTGCTGTCCTCGGCATATTGGCTCATATATCAAAAGCACATTCCCGGAATTCCAGCAACCAGACCATCAAGTTATCTCTTGCATTTCTTTTCTTTCAGTATTAAAATTATCAATTGCCAGTACACAAAAGTCAATGAAAGTGTCTGGATATACTGTAAAAGCAGTGTGACAGAATAGTAGTAAATGCATCATCTTATTTACATAGTAACATTAATGGTTTACTTGGAAAGTACATAACATATTATATAAAATAAAATATAACATAAAATTTTACTTGGAACGTATATACATTATGACAATCGCATTTTTTTTAAATTTACATTTCCTTTAAAATGAAAACCATAGTGAAATGCATCACAAAACTGTTTGCCATATAACTTTCTATCTGTGCTTAGCTAAGCAGAGATTGTAGTGAATATATTAAAAATGTTCTTAGAGCCATTTACTAATAGGTATTTAGCAGGCATGCCTAGCAATGCTGGGGTATAGATTTAAAGTGTAACTTCTTTTGTGGAAAATATAGCAAATAAATAAATATTACAGCATATACAATTGCAGCATAAGCATTATTGTAATTTAATATTATTAAAAATGACCTTTCCATTTCAATCTGCAGCATTGTAATTTTCTGTAAAATGAAATGCAATATGACAACGTTGAGCAATTCTGCACATTGCTGGTGTACAGAACATCCCCAGAAATGTAATTTCCTACTTGTGTGATTGGCTCACTGATTTTTTCAGACCTCTGCAAGATGCAAATCAGATTTTAGGCATCAGAAATTAAATTTTTTATGAGATACATCCTAGTGATGAATTACTTCTAAAGGGATGCAGACACTGCAGCTTTTCTCAGAAAACAGAGTGCACCAAACTGATTATAAAGAATCTCATTCCGAATCAGTCTGCAGGGCATGGCCAACAAACAGCTATTTCTGCAGAGCAGAAACATGTAGGAATATGAAACAAAGTTGGTTAAAATCCCTACAATATACTTAGATCATCCAGAGGAGATTGTTTTGTTTTATCAACAAAAGCAGAGTTACTCTTTACACTGACGAACCAATTGGGTCTGCCTGTCAGTTTTTCAGGCAGGCCTGATTGGACCATCCATAACTCTCTATGGAGTGGCAGATGTCAGCATAAATTTGTTCATTGACACCCTCTGGCATCCGTTCCCCATCCGTCCGGCAGATCGCCCCATAGAAAAGAATGGTCTGTGTCCGTGTACGCTCCGCTATGCAGACCTGTCATCTGCCTGCTTAGTGGGAATCAGCGGACATATTGCTTGCTGAGCAGGCGGATCCACTTGGCGAAGTCCGCCCCATCTGCAAGGGGCCTAAAGTGTTTGGTAAACCAAAACTTTTTTGTTTGTTTTGGACAGAGTGAGGGAGGATTAGAACTCCTGTCATGTTTTTACTGCTATCCAGGTCTCTGTAAGAAAGATTTCCTCTTACTTAAAAAAATGTTTTACCATCCCCTGCCCACCTCTGAGCACCGCACCTTTGTTCATCCCACTAGAAACAATAGATCTCACAGCAGCCAGCATCAATAGACCCTCCAGTAGCCAACAACAATAGACCCCCTCTCTCAATAGTAGATCCCTTCCAGCAACAATAGACCTCCCCAGCAACAATAGATCCCCAGCAGCCAAATACAATAGACAAGAATAGACCCCCCAGCACACCCTTGCACCCAGTGGCGTCTCCAGCTTTCATATTTAGGGGGGGCACATGGGGGGACAGGGACAAAAGTAGGGGGGCAACTATAAAATGCAATTTTACTACGATCCCCAGGGTGGCAGAAAACAAGAGATATATGTCACCAGCATACCAAGAAAATATAAGGGTCCAAAGCAGTGGGAGAACTATCAGGGTTGCAAAGGTTGTCTTGCCACCGGGCCTTGGTGTTCTGCCCCTGCTATTGACAGTGCTGGTCTTGCATCTGTGTCCTTGGCAGTGGCAGCAGTCTATTAGGACCTAGTGCTGGTAACATTATGGGTGCATGCAGGGGAAGGCTGGCACTATTGGTTGTAGAGAGCCGAGCCCCCAGCTGGTCACCTAGCAGCAGTAATGTTGTATAACCTTCTCTGTTGACATTCTGATCGGGATGTGATCCAGGTGATGCTCCCAGTCAGATCTAATAAACACAGTATTTATTAGCATCAAGAGTACAACCACATCCACCATATGTTCAGCAGCCATGTGGGCTCTATGCCTGTAAGGTGTGGGCTCTATGCCTGTAAGGTGTGGGCTTCGATCAATAAAATCACTATGATATTTAACACTAGGATTTGACTAGGAGCATCACCTGGATTGCATCACGATCAGCATGTCAGAGAAGGCTGCACTGCTGCTAAGCAACCTGCAGGGAGGTCAACTGTCTACTCTACAACCATTAGACATGGGCTCGGGTGTGTTTGAAATCCCACTTGCCGGATCCCACCAGGAAGCCGACACTGCACACGGCTAATCACAGGCAGTGATACATTCCTGATCTGTGCAGCTGCGGACCGGGAAATGTCTCACTGCCTGTGATTAGCGCCGTGCAGTGTGGGCTTCCTGACGGGCTCGGGCATGTGGGATTTTGAACATGCCCAGCTAATCTCTAACAACAAATTGTGCTGGCCCTCCTGTACATTAGCCCCATAAAGTAACCAGCACTGGGTTCCAATGTGCCACTGCTGCCATGGAGACAGAGACCAGCGCTGTGAATAGCCAGGACAGCAACCCTGGTAGTTCCACCACTGGTCCACACTGCAAGGATTCCCCCATCCACCTATAATGTGTAGATGGGAGAATTGGATCATTTCTTTTTTTTTTCATGCAACATACTAGTTAAATGAAAAAAGTGATCAATGTATGGGCTGCCTAAGTGCTTAGACCAGCCATAGGCAGTTTAAATCTCAGCTGGTTGAGGTTTGAACCATTAATGAGCAGGCTGAATGTACCAAGTTGATCGATCAAATTGGGAACAACCAGCCTGACAGATACTCTTATGATTATCACTAGTGGTTGCTATAGCCACTAGTGATAATGACTGTTTGTTGGGAGAATACAATTGCTGGGCAGGAAGGATATTCCCCTGTCACCACTGTCTGTGTTAATGGGGGAATCATGCAAGTTTCTTTCCTGCACTCTGTGGATGCAGGCAGGGCCAGATTAAGAACATCATGGGCCTGGTGCTGAAGATTTTGGTGGGGCCTTTTATAAACAATAAATAAATAAAAATGCAAACAATTTTTTGTTATAACAAATTAAATTAAAGAGAGAGAGGGAGGATGAGAGAGGGAGAGATAAAGGGGGTGAAAGAGGTGTTAGGGGTAAGGGAAAGAAGATGAGAGAGAAAGGGGGGATGAGAGAAAGAGGATGCACATGAGCATGTGTGGGAATAACATCAACGCAGCCCAGCCAAGGCAAGTGACCGAAGGCACAGAACCCAGAAGGAAGAGCGGGTGAAGATGGAAGCGCCCAGGCCGGATTGATCAGAGCACAGCACTGGAGGGCTCAGTCTGACAATTTAAGTGTACTCTAGTGTGCTAATATGCTGTGCATACTTGTACATTCTTGTACATTATGGCATAACCTACCTAAGGGCCTCTAAAAAATAGTAATGTTAGAAAAGTTTACTACCGCTTTAATATCATTGGAACCCAGGAGCCTCTCATGGGGCCCCCTACTGACCCGCATAGTTGCCAACATTTCAAAAATATTTTCAGGGACACTTTTTTACAAGTGCTATATTTAGAGTAGCTGACATTCCCTATGTTCATCTATACATCACAATAGTAATTACAAAATTAAAAAAGTACTAATAATGGGACAGAACAAATATGCGGACTGAGATTTCCTTTAGTTGAACTAACAAAAGTGTGCCCATAATAGAGCTGATAACATTGAGGATATTCAGTATAATTTAAAAGAACTGTTTTTGTGGGTAAGAGGCATAGGGGAGGAGAATGGATGGTATAAAAGTGGGAAGTATGTGCAGGTGAGGGAGAGGAATGTGGAGGGTCTAGCAGTGGGCACTATGTACATGAGAGGAGTGTGGAGGGTATGGCAGAAGGCACTATGTACATGAGAGGAGTGCGGAGGGTATGACAGAAGGCACTATGTACAGTAGAGGAGTGTGAAGAGTATGACAGTGGGCAGTATGCACAGCAGAGGAGTGTGGAGGGTATGACAGTGAGCAGTATGTACAGGAGAGGAGTGTGGAGGGTACGACAGTGGGCACTATGTACAGGAGAGAAGTGTATGACAGTGGGCACTATGTACAGGAGAGGAGTGTGTAGGATATGACAGCGGGCGCTATGTATAGGAGAGAAGTGTGGAGGGTGTGACAGTGAGCAGTATGTACAGGAGAGAAATGTGGAGAGTATGACAGTGGGCACTATGTATAGGAGAGGAGGATGAAGGAATCTGGGAAGGAAAAATTTAAAGCATCGCTTAGTACACAAAAAAAATCATGCTAACTTTTTTTATGAATGAAACAGTTTCTTTCCAAAAAAATGTTTGAAAAATTGCTGCGCAAATATCGTGTAACATAAAAAGTTGCAAAGACCACCATTTTATTCTATAGGGTGTCTGCTAAAACAACATATATAATGCTTGAGGCTTATGAGTAATTTTCTATTAAAAAAAATGATGATTTTTACATGTCAGAAGTGTCAGAACTGGCCTGGGTGGCAAGGGGTTAATTATCATAAGTAATATACAAATAATTATTATAAGCACTGTGATCTCATCCTCTCAGTCTGCTGCAGAGTGTTCCAGCTTGTATTTAAACTAGCCGCTCTGTATGTAGTTTCTGATCGACTGCGCAAGCAGCCCCATATCTCCGGAACCATAGATTATAGCAGCCCCATATTTTAACCAGTGCTGGAGTAGGTATTTACCTACCTACCCCCCAAATGTGGGGTCTCTGTGACTCCTGATCGCTGAGCTACAACTCTCAAAGTCGATTTAAAAAAAAAATAATAATAATTTTTTTATTTTTTGGGGGCAAATGGGCCTATCTTGAGAAAGGGGCCTGGAGCTGCAGCTCCAATAGCCCCTATGTTAATCCGGCCCTGGATGCAGGAAAGAAATTTGCATAGTCTATTACCTGCCTAACTGAAAGTGAAAGTAAGTTGTGAAGGTCTTGAAAGAACAGGAGAGGGGGAGCGACAGATGGGGGAGAGAAGGGATTGAGATAATGCAGTTCAGTGATTACAGTGTACTGCAGTGCACACACTTACCCACTCGTCCAGGCTAGAAGAATACTCCCCCTCTCAATAGAGACTGTGTTACTCCAGCGGCAGCCTGAGTAAGATGTGGCGATGTTTACGGATGCAAACAAAAAGACATTGCCTTTTTGTAAAAAAATAAATAAATTTTTTGGTGTTTTTTTTGGGGGGCACATGGTGGGGCACAGCATCATTTTGGGGGGGTCAGGGCCCCCTCTGGCCCCCTCCTAGGGTCGCCATTGCTTGCACCCCTTGCCTTTTTACACACTCAGTGCTGGTGGTGCCAGAACTGCGTTTCCCCATGTTCCCGCTGAATTAAAGCCCTGGCCCCTGGGTAGAAACATCTGGCTGCAAGCTGCTTATAGGGCAGAAACTGATGCAAATAGTTTTACATACACTGGCTATGGAATATCCTTAGCCAGGGCTATATGGAGCCCTAGGGTTCATCCAGAGGGTGCTAAAGGTCCCTTGAGCTGTGGCTGATTGACCTCCCATCTGATGGTGCCTGCATAGTCTCAAGTCCAAGTTGAGTCTCGAGAGCCAGTTGCATGACACCAATAATCTTTTTAGCTATTAAGAAGGGTGGCATTCTGATCACCACTGTAGGAGAGCATTCTTCCCTGACCACCAATGTAAGGGGAATTCCTTCCACTTAGTTACCACCAATGCCTTCATTTTAGCTAGGTTTCCCTGAGACCTGAAAATGATTCAAATGGTTTCTTTGTGGTAAAGTGGTTGAGAAATGCTTCATTAGTGCTCTATAAATAGTTAAGATATACAGTATAATAATAAAGAAATGATTGAGGGTATAGGATATTAACCAGTTGCCGACCGCCCACTGTCTATTGACGGTGGGGCGGTGCGGCTCTCCTGGCGGGACGCCGTCATATGACGTCCTCTAAGAAAACACGGCCGCGCGCGCGATCGCGGGCGCGCAGCCGTGCTCTGTCGGTGTCGGCGTGTCCCGGAGACACGCCGCGTCACCGACAGGGGTGAACAGCCATTGGGCATGGCTGTTCACCATGTGATCAGCCGCGATTACGTCACGGCTGATCACATTGTTGAAGTCCCGGCTTTAGACCGCGCATGCGCGCGATCGGGAGCGCGCAGCGCGGTCATGTCGGTGGCGGCGTGTACCCAACAGTCACCACATCAGTGTCCAAAAGTGCACCTGTCACCCATCAGTGTCCAAAAGTGCACCTGTCACCCATCAGTGTCCAAAAGTGCACCTGTCACCCATCAGTGTCCAAAAGTGCACCTGTCACCCATCAGTGACCATCGCCAGTGACCGTCATAAGTGACCGCCATCTGTGACCGTCATAAGTGACCGCCATCTGTGACCGTCATAAGTGACCGCCATCAGTGACCCAGATCTGTCACCTATCAGTGCCCAAAAAGTGCACCTGTCACTCACCTGTCACTGTCAGAGACTGCCCTCAGTGGTTTACCTGTTACCCATCGCCAGTGACCCATCCGTGACCCTCATCTGTCACCTATCAGTCACCATCAGAGACTGCCACCAGTGACCGTCACACGTCACCCACCAGTGACCGTCACCCCGTCACCCACCAGTGACCGCCACCCGTCACCCACCAGTGACCGTCACCCCGTCACCCACCAGTGACCGTCACCCGTCACCCACCAGTGACCGTCACCCACCAGTGACACCATTCCTCACCTGTCACCTGTCGTCCATCACTGACCGTCATTTGTCACCAGTCGCACAGCCCATCAGAAAGAATGTCCAAAAGATTATATTCAAGTGAGGAGGCGTTCCAGATCCTCGCCATGACTGATGAGAGCAGCGGGGAGTTCTCATCAGATTCAAATGCCAATTCCAATCGTTCAAATTCAGCATTTGAACCGATCGAAAGCAGTATATCGGCAAATGAATCGGAGGAAGAATGGATCCCTCCTAAACGAGCACGGCGTTCTGGAAACCAGGCAGCCACCAGCAATACATCCCAGGATCAAATTCCCAGGCCCAGTACCAGCGCTGCCGCCAGCAAAAGGCCACAAGAAATGCCCAGCCCCAGTACCAGCACTGCCGCATCATCACGCCCAAATGCCAGCACAGGAACAAATCCCCCAACTACCAGCACTGGAGTGCCACGTCCCCCAAGAGCCAGGGCGGCTACATACCTCCCAGATGGTCTTGCCAATCCAACATGGCTGCCTTCCAACTCAGGATCAGCAAGAATCCCCCCTTTCACCGCACAGCCAGGTGTGCAGGCCAATACCCAAAATTTTTCCCCAATTGATTGTTTTCATTTATTTTTGCCCGACACTTTTCTGCAAGTCATCGTGGACCAGACCAATTTATATGCCCAGCAGTATATTGCCACCAACCCCCAATCATCTTACGCCCGTCCATTTGAGTGGAGAAGCTTGACTCTGGAGGAGTTCAAAGTGTTTATGGGCCTCACCATAAACATGGGGCTTACCAAAAAAAATGAAGGACATGCCTATTGGTCCACCGACCCCATCCACCACATGCCCATTTATTCTTTCGTTATGTCCCGGTCCCGATACAGGATGATAATGCGTTTTTTCCATTTCAGGGACAACAGCCAGTGCCCTCCCCGCAATCATCCAAATCATGACAAATTATATAAAATTCGCCCACTCATTGATTTCTTTTCCCAACGATTTGCAGAACTCTATGTCCCCGAAAAGCACATATGTGTAGACGAGTCCCTGGTACCCTTTTCAGGCCGGCTAGGAATAAGACAATACATTCCTAGCAAAAGGGCCAAATATGGAGTGAAGTTTTATAAGCTTTGCGAGAGAGCCACGGGATATCTGTATGCGTTCCGCATATACGAATGAAGAGATTCCCAGCTCCAGCCCCCTGAGTGCCCGGCCTACATGGGCACAGCTGGTAAAATTGTATGGGACCTGGCATACCCACTGCTGAGGAAAGGTTACCACATTTACCTGGATAACTTCTACACCAGCCTGCCCCTTTTCAGACACCTATACCTCGCAGAAACCCTGGCCTGTGGAACCTCCAGAAAGAATAGGAAGGGCTTCCCACAATCCATAGTAAACAAGAAATTGCGAAGGGGAGAAAGAGCAACCTTGCGATGCGAAGAAGTGCTGGCTTTGAGGTGGAAGGATACCAGGAATGTGTTCATGATGTCCACCATCCATGATGACACTACGGTGGAAATTCAGAGACGACAAGGTCCCATCGTAAAGCCAAAATGTGTACACGATTACAATCTGTACATGGGGGGGGTGGATTTCAATGACCAAATGCTTCAGCCCTATTTAGCAATAAGGAGGTCCCGTTTTTGGTACAAGAAGGTAGCACTCTATTTAATTCATTTGGCCATTTATAATGCCTACATAGTTCACACCAAGTCCACAGAAAGCCCTTCCCACTTCCTAAAATTTATAGAAAATGTTGTCCGGTCCCTCATCTACGGTCAAAGACCCCCCCCAGAAAACCTTTGCACCGATGCCGTTAGCCGACTTCACGAACGCCACTTCCCAGACCACATTCCACCAACTGAAGCAGGCCGAAGACGCCAAAAAAGATGTCGCGTATGCACCAAAAATGGATTTAGAAAAGATACCAGCTACCATTGTGTCGACTGTCCCTCCGAACCCGGCCTTTGCATTGGTGTATGCTTCAGACAATATCACACATCCCTAAATTATTAGCTCATATTCCTAACCATTTCCCCATTTTCAACATCTGTGCTGACCATTCCCCATGCTTCCTCAAATATCCACTGCCTTCCACGTGAACTGACCCTGGCCTGTTTTTTGACTATGCCTCTGCCAACCGTTTGGACTGCTTCCATGTGAAATGACCCTGGCCTGTTTTATCAACTACGCTTCTGCCTACTGCTTGGACTGCTTACATGTGAACTGACCCTGGCCTGTTTTATCAACTACGCTTCTGCCTACCGCTTGGACTGCTTGAACGTGAACTGACCCTGGCCTGTTTTATGGACTATGCTTTTGCCTACCGCTTGGACTGATCTGTTGCCCTGCTACTGTAGTACACAGGGGTCTCACATGTGAGGGGCTCCAGAAATGTTTTTCCGGATGGAGAAAACAATATTTTTGTTGTCTCCGGGTTTCTTAATTTCCGGATTAGGGTCTGGAGTCCGGAGGCTTCATAGAGATTTGGGTGGGTCGAAGCCTCTACCCCTGTGGCCCTGTGCACAGGTCTTACCTGATTGCGGCCCTCAGCCTGCTGCTGACTTACTGCCACTATCTCCCTGCCTGCAGCATAAACTGACCACACCTGGACACATTTTCTATGGACAAATGCTTTGGCTGTGCCGACGATATCCTGGTGCTGACTATAGACAATATTCCTACCTGCTGCCTGGATAATTACTATTGTTGCTAAGCACATCCCTGCCTGCTGCCTGCTGTCTGCTGCCTGCTGTCTGCTGCCTGCTGCCTGCTGCCTGCTGCCTGCTGTCTGCTGTCTGCTGCCTGCTGCCTGCTGCCTGCTGTCTGCTGCCTGCTGCCTGCTGCCTGGACCAAATCCCTCCTCTGGGGACACTACAAAAACCACAGGTAATACTTTTTTTTTTACCCTTTGCTCAATAGAATTTATTTTGGAGTGTATTTTTTGGTATGTAAATGCTATGTGTTAGAAATATAAGGGCCTTCAAAAATAATAGGTTGTCAGGAAATTAGAAGTGCAATTTATGCTTGTAGAACGCCTGAAGGTGCTACTTCACTGGCGGGCCTCTGTAAGTGGCCAGGCTGTGTAAAAGTCTCACACATGTGGTATCGCCATACTCAGGAGGAGTAGCAGAATGTATTTTGGGGTGTCATTTTTGCTATGCACATGCTATGTGTTGGAAATATCTTAAAAATGGACAACTTTGTGGAAAAAAAATGCGTTTTCATTTTTTTCCACATATTCCAAAAACTTCTGGAAAAAAATGAACAGTTCAAAAGACTCATAATGCCTCATAGATTATACGTTGGGGTGTTAGCTTTCCAAAATGGGGTCATTTTATGGGCGTTTCCATTGTCCTGGGGCTCCAGGGCTTTCAAAACTGTAATAGGTGATTGAGAAATGAGATGTGCAATTTATGCTTGTAGAACGCCTGAAGGTGCTACTTCACTGGCGGGCCTCTGTAAGTGGCCAGGCTGTGTAAAAGTCTCACACATGTGGTATCGCCATACTCAGGAGGAGTAGCAGAATGTATTTTGTGGTGTCATTTTTGCTATGCACATGCTATGTGTTGGAAATATCTTAAAATGGACAACTTTGTGGAAAAAAAATGCGTTTTCATTTTTTTTCCACATATTCCAAAAACTTCTGGAAAAAAATGAACAGTTCAAAAGACTCATAATGCCTCATAGATTATACGTTGGGGTGTTAGCTTTCCAAAATGGGGTCATTTTATGGGCGTTTCCATTGTCCTGGGGCTCCAGGGCCTTCAAAACTGTAATAGGTGATTGAGAAATGAGATGTGCAATTTATGCTTGTAGAACGCCTGAAGGTGCTACTTCACTGGCGGGCCTCTGTAAGTGGCCAGGCTGTGTAAAAGTCTCACACATGTGGTATCGCCATACTCAGGAGGAGTAGCAGAATGTATTTTGGGGTGTCATTTTTGCTATGCACATGCTATGTGTTGGAAATATCTTAAAAATGGACAACTTTGTGGAAAAAAAATGCGTTTTCATTTTTTTTCCACATATTCCAAAAACTTCTGGAAAAAAATGAACAGTTCAAAAGACTCATAATGCCTCATAGATTATACGTTGGGGTGTTAGCTTTCCAAAATGGGGTCATTTTATGGGCGTTTCCATTGTCCTGGGGCTCCAGGGCCTTCAAAACTGTAATAGGTGATTGAGAAATGAGATGTGCAATTTATGCTTGTAGAACGCCTGAAGGTGCTACTTCACTGGCGGGCCTCTGTAAGTGGCCAGGCTGTGTAAAAGTCTCACACATGTGGTATCGCCATACTCAGAAGGAGTAGCAGAATGTATTTTGGGGTGTCATTTTTGCTATGCACATGCTATGTGTTGGAAATATCTTAAAAAATGGACAACTTTGTGGAAAAAAATGCGTTTTCATTTTTTTTCCACATATTCCAAAAACTTCTGGAAAAAAATGAACAGTTCAAAAGACTCATAATGCCTCATAGATTATACGTTGGGGTGTCTGCTTTCCAAAATGGGGTCATTTTGTGGGTATTTGTACTTTCCTGGCTTGTTAGTGTCTCAAGAACTGAGAGAGGTCTTCAGTACATCAGGTGTGATCAGGTGTGATCAATTTTCAATGATTTGCACCATAGCTTGTAGACTCTATAACTTTCACAAAAACTAAATAATATACACTAATTAGGGTTATTTTTACCAAAGATATGTAGCCATATACATTTTGGCCAAAATTTATGAAGAAATATTACTAATTTGTAAAATTTTATGACAGAAACAAAGAAAAAGGCATTTTTTTCACCAAATTTTCTGTCTTTTTTAATTTATAGCACAAAAAATAAAAAACCCACTAGTGATTAAATACCACCAAAAAGAAAGCTCTATTTGTGTGAAAAAAAGGACGCCAATTTCATTTGGGTACAGTGTTGCATGACTGAGTAATTGTCATTCAAAGTGTGAGAGCGCTGAAAGCTGAAAATTGGTCTGGTCAGGAAGGGGGTGAAAGTGCACTGTAGGCAAGTGGTTAAAGAATAGATATACTACGAAGGGAACACTATCTTACAGGCCAAATCTGCAGAAAGTTGACAGCTGTAGTTGTGCCATTGAGTTGAATGAGCTGTTGCCAGAGACCTATTTCTCTCTATGGCAGACTGCAGTACATGCGTAGGAAAGCATTGTGGGAAATCGGTGGGGAGAATGTAAACACAGTTTTTACTTTATTTCTAGTGTGACCTAACTTACAGTGGTGTGAAAAAGTGTTTGCCCCCTTGCTCATTTCCTGTTCCTTTGCATGTTTGTCACACTTAAGTGTTTCGGAACATCAAACCAATTTAAACAATAGTCAAGGACAACACAAGTAAACACAAAATGCAATTTGTAAATGAAGGTGTTTATTATTAAAGGTGAAAAAAAATCCAAACCATCATGGCCCTGTGTGAAAAAGTGATTGCCCCCTAAACCTAATAACTGGTTGGGCACCCTTAGCAGCAACAACTGCAACCAAGCGTTTGCGATAACGTGCAATGAGGCTTTTACAGCGTCCTGGAGGAATTTTGGCCCACTCATCTTTGCAGAATTGTCCTAATTCAGTTACATTAGAGGGTTTTCGAGCATGAAGGGCCTTTTTAAGGTCATACCACAACATCTCAATAGGATTCAGGTCAGGACTTTGGCTAGGCCACTCCAAAGTCTTCATTTTGTTTTTCTTCAGCATTCGGTGGTGGACTTGCTGGTGTGTTTAGGATCATTGTCCTGCTGCAGAACCCAAGTTCGTTTCAGCTTGAGTACACGAACAGATGGTCGGACATTCTCCTTCAGGATCTCTTGGTAGACAGCAGAATTCATAGTTCCTTTTATCACGGCAAGTCTTCCAGGTCCTGAAGCAGCAAAACAGCCCCAGACCATCACACTACCACCACCATATTTTACTGTTGGTATAATGTTCTTTTTCTGAAATGCAGTGTTCCTTCTACGCCAGATATACTTGGACACACACCTTCCAAAGAGTTCCACTTTTGTCTCATCGGTCCACAGAATGTTGTCCCAAAAGTCTTGGGGATCATCAAGATGTGTTGTGGAGAAATTGAGACGAGCTTTGATGTTCTTTTTGCAATCACTTTTTCACACAGGGCCATGATGGTTTGGATTTTTTTCACCTTTAATAATAAACACCTTCATTTACAAATTGCATTTTGTGTTTACTTGTGTTGTCCTGGACTATTGTTTAAATTGGTTTGATGTTTCGAAACACTTAAGTGTGACAAACATGCAAAGGAACAGGAAATGAGGAAGGGGGCAAACACTTTTTCACACCACTGTATGTGTGTAGCGGCCATAACCCCTTGAGGGGTGGCCTTGACTTTTGGGCTTACCAGTTACCTCCTTGTGGCTTGTCCAGGGGTTCCCAGGGTTAGTACCCAACGACTTCAGATGCTGACACATAAAAGTCCTTTTAAAGGTTTTTATTCTGCAGTGGTAACATCCAACATAACACAGTCTTTGATGGGAGGGCACAGGTGATAAACTCAGGCACTTTGAACTGCTGACATCAACTGAATGTCTCTAATCAAACCTAGAGAGTAGCCACTCGCAGCTGGGTGCTTCACTGCCGGATAAACCTCTAGCCAGAGATCTAGCAGCCAACACGTGATCCGGAAACTTTGCAAAAGTCTCTGCCACAGACTAAATTGTAACTGAAGATGAATAGGAACCTTTCTCACAGTTCCTGGAACTTTCTCTGTCACCTTGGCAGTACTGTGGAAGTGTGGATTCTTTAGTGTCCATACAACTCAGCTTCCAGACTCTTACTGAGTAGCCAGCTTGTTGGTCCTCCTCCGAAGAGTCCTTCCCTGGTCACTTGTACGAGTTGCCGTGTCCCTCCAATACCGAGAGCACACCGGGACGCCTTGAATCCTCCTTCAGTTACTGGGCCTCGGGCTAGCCAGCTCTGACACTCGGGAACAGACAGATCCCTGCCCCAGACCATACGGGTCTATGAGGCTGGTCGGATTGACCATGCTTGCGGGACGGCAAATGCTCCTAGCCTCACGGGGCTACCCCTGTCCAGAACCAGGAACCAAGAACTGCGGCCGAACCATGTGACTTCAGCACCTTAAGTACCCCTTCCCAGACTCCGCAGCAGGGCCAGACGCGCCCACTGATTGGCTCCGGGAATGATTGGAACCCAAAACGTCCAACCAGGCCTGGTTCTTGGCCTGTCATAGGTACCTCACTGCACCTATGACCAGGCAGAACAGCAGTACAGCCCAGCCAGACTGATGCCAAAGTAAACCTGTACAATTAACCCTCAGAACCCCGTTACGGTTCTGAGGAAAAAAAATAAATTTCCACTTGTTAAAGTGTGACCGCTACATGTGTAATGAAGTATGTTCCACCTTGTGCACGCTGCTGTGCAAAAAAATAATAAAATCACTTATGCAATCATTGTATATTCAGCAGTGGACAACATTTAGTACATTTTTTATTCTTTCCATTTGATGTCTGAAAGGATTTTAATAGCAGTGGAAAGTCATTTATTCCTTTAGCAATACTTCTAGTAACTCCATTACCAGAAGTTATCGATTTTCTGCACTTAAAGTTGTGACGCCTGAACATTTTTTACCTTAATGCATTCCCTGCATTAAGGTAGAAAATGTTTTGGTATGTGTATCGTCCTCCCCCCTCATTATACTTACCTGAGCCCGATCTCTATCCAGCACGGTGCCTGTTTGTGGTGGCTCTCTCTTCTTCTCCCATCTTTCACAGGCTCTGCTGAGAGCAGTGGGAGCCATTGAGAAGGGAGCAGGGGGTGGGACCGAGTTTCACTGTCTGTGTCTATATTGAGCCTGCAGGTGTGCCACAGGTGTGCTTCCTATGGTGACACACCGAGAAGAGCAAAAGCCAGGAGCATCAATGGGGGGACCCAAGAAGAGGAGGTTCGGGGCCACTCTCACTGCACTGAGCATGTAAGTATAACATGTTTGTCATTTTAAAAGAAAAAACTTTGACTTTACAAATGCTTTAATATCAAAACTATAAAATGAATTAATTTTCCTTTTTTTAGTCAGGTAACTTTGTAATATTATGTATTAATAATTTCTAGTCTCATTTTCAATCAGTAAGTAGTGCTTTGGGCTCTCCTTCCACATAATCTACCTATCTTACCAGCTCTTTATAGCCCATTACAGAGCTAAATAGCCTAAGCTGAAATTTACACATACATGTAAATGATTAAAGAGGAAGTAAACTTCCTCTGCAGATATTTACCTATAGGTAGTGTAAGTATCTCCTAGGAGATATTTACATTATATGCATCCAGTGACATCACTGGCACATGCGCTCTGAAGGAACGGCCACGGGTGTCGTTCCTTTCCAAACCCTGTGCCGTGAACGGCGGCTCCCTCGCGGCTCTGGCCACTCACAGCGCCGGAGCCCGCAAAGTCGGAAGAAACTCCGGGACAGATGTCAGCCATCTCAGCAGTGTGTGGGTGCCGCTGGAAGGCTTTGTTCTAAGGTGAGTATTTTATAATGAGCTAGTATGCAATGCAAAAAACTCCAGAGGTGATCAAATACCACCAAAAGAAATCTCTATTTGTGGGAAGAAAATGATAAAAATTTTGTTTGGGTGCAGTGTTGAACGACCGCGCAATTGTCATTTAAAATGCGACAGCACTGAAAGCTGAAAATTGTTCTGGGCAGGAAGGGAGAAAAGTGCCTGGTATTGAAGTGGTTAAAGAACTTAGCCAGGTAATAGCCAGACCATTATTTAAATGTTTTTTTGGACAGTTTAAGAACTGAAATAGTACCAGCTGATTGGCATAAAGCCAACATAGTAGCAATAAAGGGCAAAGACACATACCTGGAAATTACAGGCTAGTCAGTCTAACATCAACAGTGTGCAAAGTATTGTAGGGGAAGATAAAGGACTATATTCAAGAATTTGCACATGAAAACAGTATCATTATTTGTAATCAGCATGGAATTATAAAAGATTATTCTCGCCAGATCAGTCTAACATTCTATGAGGAAGTGAGCTGTTATCTAGATAAAGGAAGGCCTGTGGATGTGGTGTAACTGGATTTCACAAAAGAATTTGATACAGTTCCCCATAAACGCTTACTTCTCAAATTGAGGTCTACTGATTGTAGGGTTTGTATCTGGACAGAAAACTGGTTACAGGGGTATGACCAAAGGGTGGCCGTAAATAGTTTTTAAAATACACACACAATGTTAATAATTATGTGAAATGGGTGCGCTCTCAATCAACCTTAAAAATCGTGTAGATCTGATTAAAAATTGCTTGTGCAATGATACTATTCAAGTGATGTGTAAAACCTCCTTAAAATCCGTGCACTGAGTGTGTATACATAAATAAATAAATACATAAAACCATATGTAAATATATAAATAAGTGGATCCTTTTCCTTTTTGTGGTACCAGTGATTAAGTGATATTTGTGCGATAGTGCTGTGAATAAAAGACAGTTTAAGAATGAGGTAAAACCACGTTTACATTCCAACCCTTAAAAAATTCATGCGTTTAAAACTGAAAAAAAACGCATTAAAAAATCCATGCGTTTAAAACTGAAAAAAAAAAACGCATTTAATTGTGCGATTTATTTGTGGAAAAACGCATATTGGGTTATGCGATTAAATTGGGAGAAACACCATAGGTGTTTTTAGAATCCTTTAGGAGTCCATGCATCTAATTGATGTCTCCTTAGGTGTTTAATTTGCGGTTGCTTAGACAGGTGTTGTTCCTGATTAGTTAGTGCTGAGATGTTTTACTAATTAATTGCCCTTTGGTGTTGAGCACAGGTTAAAACTTGAAGGATAAAAGGTGTACACCACAAATGAGAAAGATAAGCACCATTTAGTAAATGTATATTTTTGAGCAGGTATACACATAATACTTTTACTTATCTTTAGTTGTGGTGTCCTCTTTCCTGCTGGCCACGTCCTTACTATCTCTTCCGTGTTTGCATGAGGATAGAAGACAGATAAAAAACCATTGCGCAATATAGTTATACTTTGAATGGTGTGCATGTGTTGTGGCTGAAGCCCATCTACTTACACAGCACCCTACGAACGAAGCGCGGTGGTTAGAAATATGTCAGGCACTGTTTGGGCTCCCTGCCCTGCTTGTCTCAGTAGTGTTGCTTAGCTCCTCCTCCCGACGCGTTGCGACACGCCCACGTGTCTTTATCAAGGGATTATGGGGCTTTTAGGCAGCTGAGACCTTTTTATAGGCCTCAGGATTCTCAGGATTCTAAAAACACCTATGGTGTTTCTCCCAATTTAATCGCATAACCCAATATGCGTTTTTCCACAAATAAATCGCACAATTAAATGCGTTTTTTTTTCAGTTTTAAACGCATGGATTTTTTAATGCGTTTTTTTTCAGTTTTAAACGCATGAATTTTTTAAGGGTTGGAATGTAAACGTGGTTTTACCTCATTCTTAAACTGTCTTTTATTCACAGCACTATCGCACAAATATCACTTAATCACTGGTACCACAAAAAGGAAAAGGATCCACTTATTTATATATTTACATATGGTTTTATGTATTTATTTATTTATGTATACACACTCAGTGCACGGATTTTAAGGAGGTTTTACACATCACTTGAATAGTATCATTGCACAAGCAATTTTTAATCAGATCTACACGATTTTTAAGGTTGATTGAGAGCGCACCCATTTCACATAATTATTAACATTGTGTGTGTATTTTAAAAACCATTTCTTCTACGTGTGAGAACACTAATATATGGGTTGCAGCATCATCATTTGGCTATCTTAAAAATATTGTTGCCGTTCTGTCTTTGAATACCCATTCTAGCGCTTAAGTACACATACCTAACTGGCCGTAAATAGTGTGTACTCAGAATGGTTAGTGTTTGCTGATGATACAAAGCTAAACGGGGCAATTACTTCACAGCAAATTACAGAACCCTCACAAGAGAACCTCAATAAAATAATGGGATGAACAACTTCATAGCAAATGAGGTTTAATTTTGAGAAGTGTAAAGTAATGCACTCGAAGGAGAAAAACATGAATGCAAGTTACTTGCTGGGGGGGGACCTTTGGGTGAATCCAGTGTAGCGCACCCCCTAAGGAGCCACAAGTAAACTGGGATCCCCCACTCTGGACAGCCAGGCACACCGAATGTTCACAGGTACACTTGTGGCTTTTTTTTTGTATTGCTTTTTAAGGTAATAACTTGCATACGGATGGGAAGTTATGGGATGCCCATTTGACTTGGACAACTCTTCCTATATACAGTACAGTCTCTATATTCAGCCCCTCTTCTTACTCAGGGTCCAGCTTGCAATACTCCTGTGGTTACTGATCCCGGCACCACCTCTTCAGGCACTGCCAACCCTCCTGGCTGCAGCTGCCCCTTTCACTAGCCCTCCAGGCTTACTTCTTCCCACAGACTTCCAGACTGACACTCACCAGCCCCCTCGCTGACTGACTCTCAGGACATCTCCAAGATGTGTGGACCTGCTCCTGCTTTCCTCTCTCTCCTTGCTCCTGTGCCACCAGGATGTGCTTCCTCTGTGTGTTTTGGTAGGATCCTTCCAGCACCCAAGCCTCAGGCCCGAGCTCCCCCCCCCAGACTAGGGGGCGCCCTCAAGGGACACAGCCTCCTCAGCACTCCATCTCCCCTGCTGGCTTGCCTTATGTCTATTTGTGAGGTGAACCTGCCCCCTTCCAGACCCCTTTTGCTGTAGATTGGTTAAAGCCCCCATAAATATTTCAGGCAGCCCCCCCCTTTCTCCCACCCTCCAGCTCTGGAAGTTTCTACAAACTTCCAGACCAGGGGGGAGTGCCAGAGAGAGCTGCCTGATGAGTCATCCAGCCCTGACCTAAAGTAGCCCTGACCCAGATTACACAGCCAGGCTTAGCCCTGAGCTAAAACAATTTTTTACTTACACTAACAACCAACCTATCTACATCTAGCACACTAGAGGGTGCTACACCAGGATGGAAACAGATCTAGGGGTTCTAGTAGATCACAGGCTCAGCAATGGCATACAATGCCAAGCCGCAGCAAGCAAATCAAGCAAAATATCAGCATGCATTAAAAGGGGTATTTACTCAAAGGATAAAACTATAATTCTACCGATAGAATTTTGTTTGCCATCAACATTTGATAACATTTCGTTTCAAATATGGTTGTTCAAGGATGTTGTGGTGGCTCTCAACCGAACCCTGTGGAACTCATTACCCTTTGTCTATTCATCCCTCTCTTTCCTTCTACCCTTCTTCCCGTCTTATCTTTATTTATATCCATATTTACTTCTTGAATTTGGAAGCTCACACATATTCTACCTATGATCATATAGAATTTTTACAGTTATAATTGTATAAATTAAGATATTTCATTCAAATACAGATCAACAGATGCTTATAACTTTATTACTTTTATTTAATAATATATAATAGCAATTTATACTATTGTTTGCATTTATATAATTAAGCTTCATTAATTTGATTGATAACAGATTATATTGTACACTTATAACGTATAACACGTATAATTTACCTTTGAATACATAATAAAATATTTTGACAAGGAAAACTATAATTCTACCACTTTACAAAACTCTGGTCTGGCCACATCATGAATCCAGTTACATAGTTAGTCCGGTAAAAAAAAGACACAAGTCCATCTAGTTAAACCTATAAAAGGGGGAAAAAACATACAATCCTATATACACAATCCTAAACCCACAGTTGATCCAGAGGAAGGCAAAAAAAAAAAACACAAAGCATCAACAAATTTGCTCCAGCAGGGGAAAAAATCCTTCCTGATCCCTCAGAGGCAGTCAGATATTCCCTGGATCAACTTTACCTATAAATGTTAGTACCCGGTTATATTATGTACATTTAGGAAAGAATCCAGGCCTTTTTTAAAGCAATCTACTGAGCTGGCCAAAACCAGCTCTTGGGGGAGTCTATTCCACATTTTCACAGCTCTTACTGTGAAGAAACCTTTCTGTATTTGGAAACTAAATCTGTTTTCCTCTAGATGTAAAGAGCATCCCCTTGTTCTCTGTGATAACCTTAAAGTGAATAACTCAACACCAAGTTCACTATATGGACCACTTATGTATTTATACATGTTGATATCCCACCTTAACCACTTCATTACCCGCCCATGTACATATGACGCCCACAAGGTGGATCTCCCATCCTGGGTGGGCGTCATATGACGTCCTCCCATTCCCGGCCACCCAGGGGGCGCGCGCGTGCCGCCGGCGGCGTCACTCGGGACCCGGTGGAACGTGTACCACTGCCCCCCTGAGTCTTTAGTATGTCCACATAGGACATTAGCACCTGCTTCTTTTCCTCCGAAGAAGGGAGTAGAGTGGAAATTAATCTGGGGGGAGGGGTACTGGAAAAGGCCCACCTGTGGCCTGACGAGACCATCTTGACAACCCAATGGTCTGAGATCAAGGCCACCCAGACGTGCCGGAAGAGGAGCAGACGTGCCCCTACCCGACCTGCATGGATGGGCGCAATCTCAAAAGGACTTCGCCGACTCACGACCATCAGATGTTTGGCTCTTAGCGGGCTTAGCGGGCGGGAAGGAAGCCTGTCCTCTGCCCCAATTTCTCCTGAAGTCCCGACCAGGTTTGTAAGAGCGTGCTTCCTTTGAACGCTCCTGGCTGCGTCTTCTATACTGAAACTTCTTTCGACTAGACAGACACCTGTCCTGGAGAAGAAAACCCGACTTACTGTCCGTGGCCGGGGTTATGGCATCATCCAGCTTATTACCAAACAGGGAAGACCCCTCAAACTGAATTCTAGACCAAGACTGCTTGGAGACTGGGTCAGCGAGCCAAGGACGTAACCACAAGGCCCATCTGGCTGTGACTGAAGATAACATAATCCGTGCCAACAGACGGATCAAATCAATAGACGCCTCCCCCAGGAAGACTGCCGCTAGTTTCAGTTCTGCTGCCGCCGAGCTTCTGTCCAATTCTTCAGACACACCCCTGAGGAAGGAGTCCACATTCTTAGTCCAAGCCTCCATGGCCTTGAACATGGCCGCTAAGGCCAAGGCAGGTTTGCAGGCTAAACCAGCAAGCCCATAGATCTTTTTGACATCCTGGTCTATCTTCCTTTCAAGACCATCCTTAAAAGATACAGCATCCTCCAGAGAGAGAGTAACATGCTTGGCTAAGCGCATCAAAGTAGCATCCACAAGAGGGGCATTTTCCAGATGTTTTACCTCTTCCGCTTTGAAGGGATATAGTCTGGATGTCTTATTAGACATTGAAGACTTCTTGTCCACCTTGCTCCATTTTTCCTCAATAATGTCCTTTACTCTGGTAAGGAGCGGGAAGTTTGCACGCTCCTTTCCCAGCAGTTTAAAAAAAGTTTTCTGCTTGGCGGGGGGGGGGGGGGGAGGGGGTGGACGGATCCTCCCATTTAAGGGCTTCTTTAATTGCTTTGATTAAAGTAGAGAACAAGGAGTAATCAAAATCTACAATATCCTCTTCACCATCAATTTCACTATCCGAAGAGTCGGGCAAAGAGACGTAAGGCTGAGAGGGGCCTGCAACCTCATGTGACTCAGCAGCCGGGGAGCCGGAACGAGTGGATTGGCTCCAAATGCGGGGTGCTTCCACTTCCTTCAAAGATTGTTGCACCACACGCCTCACGAGAGACTCCAAACTCTGGTTTTCTGTCTCCTTTTCCCCGCTTGGGCAAAGCAACTGTCATAAGGACTTGCCCTCCGGGACTCATTTCCCACATCCCCAGCAAGCTCTGCGATCAGAGCGGCGGTCCTGGCGGTGGGAGCATTGTCTGGAGAAGGAATGAGAGCGTCTCCTCTGGTGGTGTATTTCCGATGGAGAATCACGTCTAGATCTTGAAGACGAATGATGATGTGGTCTGGCAAGGTCTCTACTATCCAATCTGGAAGGACTGCAAAAGAAAGTGGGGAGGAGACGGCAACATGCATCAGAGAGCGCAAAGAACAAACTTGCGACTGAACGTCAAACCCCTCCCCTCATCTGCACATACCTTGTGCGTGAGGGCTGGCCACTTAAGGGCGGTGACTTGTCCATACTTTTCTGGACGAAAAAATACCAAACGTGCGGTCTGCAGAAAGAAATGCCGGAAAAACGGTAAGCAGACCACAATATAACCCTCGGAATATGCAGATAATAATTTAATAATTAATAATATAGTACATTTTAAATAAATAAACAAATAGATCAGTAAAAGAAAAGGGCATTTTTTCCCCCTAAAAAATCAACCATTCACCCTGTCTATCCCTTTTTTAATTTTTTTATTTTTTTTTTTAGAAATAAAATAAGGACAACACTCACCAACTCAAAAGAGCACAGGGCTGGGGGAATCCACTTGCTTCCGCTCACTGTCAGGGAATCACGAGTGACAGGAGCTGGAAGCAGCTTTTAAATCTCCTGCCCGTGACGTCACCGCCTTTCCCCTCGTTGCACGCCTGCACGGAAGGGGGTAGCCAAACGGCGCCTGAGCGGCTGACGAAAATCATCCGGACCGAGCATGCGCAAGCCAAGCCTCGATCTTGAGGAAGCTACAGAGCATGCGCGAGCGGCATAGACGGCCGCGACCCGGGAAGCCACGGCGAGCTGGAACGCAGAAGCATTGCAGTCGCCATAAGGGGAAATATAGACACTCTGCATGGTGGGGAAAACAAACAATGACACATAATACAAAGTTGTGACTACAATGGAGAAAAGCAGTTGATTTTCAGACGTTGCAGGCTGTCGTGCATTCCGATGTCCGTTTGTCCATCCGCCGGGCATACAGAGGCAACCACCCCACACCACCAGGGTATCAACGGGCCTTTAAGCCAGTGCTCGACAAATCCCGGTCGCCAGGTCGCATTTGCGACTAGAATTAGTGACCTGGCTCCTGGGGCAGGACAGCTGGGGGTATCCTGTCTCCATAGTGCACCCCCCCCCCCCCCACCGCGTGCGATTCTTATTTATTTTAACTTTTATTTTTCATTTTTTCACTGTTCTTTTGAGAAAAAAAATAGTGTCGCTTTTATTCCTATTACAAGGAATGTAAACATCCCTTGTAATAGAAAAAAGCATGACAGGACCTCTTAAATATGAGATCTGGGGTCAAAAAGACCTCGGATCTCATGCCATTTGAAAAAAATAATAAAATGTCCCTTTTTAAGAGCTATGGGCAGAAGTGACGATTTGAAGTCGCTTCTGCCCTGCAATGACTTGCAGACGGGCGGGGGCTATCTTCCCCTCACTCGTCTCCATGTCATTAAAAAAAAAAAGAAAACCTGGCTCTTAACTTTTTTAGCTGGCTCCTAGATTCCAAGCAAATTTTTCAAGCCCTGCTCTAAGCTACTCTCCCACCCATGGCTGGGCTTCTGAGCTGCACGGCAACAGGTATGCTGACATCTTCTAAAATCCATACGACTGGACGCGAACAGCATGTGTATGGTACATTGGACAAAAAAGGAACGTAGTACCTAAATGAGTGCTCATTTATTTGAATGGGTTCCTACAGCATTGGAGAGGAGGCGGGGTTAACCCACACATAGGCTGCCATGGAGTCTGTCAGGAAAGTATTTTTTTCAAGCAAGAATTCATCTATGTGGTCTTTTATTAAACTCTCCAGTATCTTCCCGACTATAAAAGTTATGCCCCATACACACGGTTGGAAATTCCGACCACAAAATCCGTCTGATTTTTTCCGACGGATTTTGTCCGACACTGGTGTTGCATACACACGGTCGGACAAAGTTGTCGGAAAATCCGATCTTCCTAAACGTGGTGACGTTCGTTGCGTACGACGGGACTACGTGGAGACTAGTAGCCAATAGCTTTGGTCTTGTAATGTGATCTGAGCATGCGTGGCACTTTGTCGGAATTCGCTACACACGATCGGAAAAAGTCCGATAGGAGTTTGTTGTCGGAAAATTTGAGAGCAGTCCGATGGAGCCCACACATGGTCGGAATTTCCGACAACATGGTCCGATAGGACATTTTCCGTCGGAAAATCCGACCGTGTCTATGGGGCATTAAACTAACAGGTCTGTAGTTACTTAGTAAAGATTTTGATCCTTTTTAAATATGGGCACCACATTATCCTTACGCCAATCCAGTGGTACTATTCTAGTCATTAAAGAATGCCTAAAAATTAGAAACAATGGCTTTAAAATGAGAGAGCTCAATTCTTTTAGAAACTGTGGGTGTATGCCATCTGGTCAAGGTGCTCTATTCCCCATTAGTCTAAGGCCCCTTTCACACTTTCCAAAGCTTTGGGAATCCAGCGAACCACAGTGAGAGCCATTATCCACAAATGGCGAAGACATGGAACAGTGGTGAACCTTCCCAGGAGTGGCCGGCCGCCCAAAATTACCCCAAGAGCGCAGCGACGACTCATCCAAGAGGTCACAAAAGACCCCACAACAACGTCCAAGGAACTGCAGGCCTCACTTGCCTCAGTTAAGGTCAGCGTTCATGCCTCCACCATCAGGAAAAGACTGGGCAAAAATGGCCTGCATGGCAGAGTTCCAAGGAGAAAACCACTGCTGAGCAAAAAGAACATCAAAGCTCGTCTCAATTTCTCCACAACACTTTTGGGACAACATTCTGTGGACCGATGAGCCAAAAGTGGAACTCTTTGGAAGGTGTGTGTCCAAGTATATCTGGCGTAGAAGGAACACTGCATTTCAGAAAAAGAACATTATACCAACAGTAAAATATGGTGGTGGTAGTGTGATGGTCTGGGGCTGTTTTGCTGCTTCAGGACCTGGAAGACTTGCCGTGATAAAAGGAACTATGAATTCTGCTGTCTACCAAGAGATCCTGAAGGAGAATGTCCGACCATCTGTTCGTGTACTCAAGCTGAAACGAACTTGGGTTCTGCAGCAGGACAATGATCCTAAACACACCAGCAAGTCCACCACCGAATGGCTGAAGAAAAACAAAATGAAGACTTTGGAGTGGCCTAGCCAAAGTCCTGACCTGAATCCTATTGAGATGTTGTGGTATGACCTTAAAAAAGGCCGTTCATGCTCGAAAACCCTCTAATGTAACTGAATTAGGACAATTCTGCAAAGATGAGTGGGCCAAAATTCCTCCAGGACGCTGTAAAAGCCTCATTGCACGTTATCGCAAACGCTTGGTTGCAGTTGTTGCTGCTAAGGGTGGCCCAACCAGTTATTAGGTTTAGGGGGTGTAGCGCTACCCCCAGTTAAGAGAGCCGCTGGTTTGTTTTGGGTCCCTGAGTACAGCTCCACCAACCCCCCGGCAATTTGCTCTACCCGCTCTGGCACAGTTAGTCAAGGGGTATGAATCTATGCACATATAAACATCACTTATACTCTAAGTGTAATGGGTATGAACTCACAAGCAGACTGCTGAGATAAGAATAACTGGCTTTACTTTGTCAGTAAGGAAAAGAAATAGTAACATGCATTTAAACATATGACTCACAATACTTTAGCAGGTCCCTGCAATATGCACTTTAACATGTACACACATATGTATCAACTAGCAATGAGGAAACGGAGCGCCAAGTGTGGCGACCGTCTGCTATGCACCCCTGAGGTGCAATAAATCTATCTGCGCCTACCTAACGGACCAGGCCTGATCCCTAGCAATAGAGCTTAGTCCTTGTACTAGTACAGTGTTCTTCACCGGCAATAAATCTGTAGAGGTGGTGCACATGTAGCTTTAAATGGTGTATTTGTAATCCACAGAAAGTAACATTTGCTGCTCTGAAGTAAATTGCGCCTAGGCAGTTCAATAGGCATAAAACGTGTGTATCAATGCAGGATGAGCCTCTCAGCTCTCTCACCAATCCTTGGGTACCGTCCTCAGCTCCGGTCCCTCCAATGGCGGTTCTGGTCTCCTCAGTCACAGCCCCTGCGCTCCGGTCCTCAGCTCCGACCGACCGACTGTAGGGAAGAGTCTCCGCTCCGCTGCTGCCGACTCTGAGGGATGAGAGTCTCACTCCATCTGCTGCAAGGCCCAGGCTTCAGGCCTTCAGCTCCGGTCCGCACAGGTGTCTCCACTGGCTGTAGTCTCCGCGTCACAAGCTCAGTCATGAGAGGGAGACCAGTCAGGTGAGGCCTCTGAAGAGGAAGTGTCCCAAGAGGAAGAGGCGGTCTCCGCTCTTCCTTTTTATAACCTCCCCCAGCAGCCTCTCGGGCGGAAACAAGCAGCCCGGGAGCCTGGGGAATCATGGGGGATGTAGTCTCTTCCCCTAAAAGGGGTACGACCCCGCTACACACTCCCCCCACTTTGAATCTTTGGTCCCCAAAGACAGTGTTCAAACTACAAGCGTCCTTGGTAACAACACGTTCACATAATTTGGACAGGGGAGCTTCCCACCAATTAACACAAGATGGGGAGCTGTCCTGTCTACAGGTCACTTCAGTGTGGGTGACCTGTTTAACTGTGCCAGAGAGTGAGCTGGGGTTGCCCTCCACCAAATGAACAGTGGATGAGTCAGGGCTTTCAGCACTTCTCCTTGCTGTGGCAACAGAGTCCTCTGAACTTTCTCCCATCTTGGGGTAAGTTAACTTCTTGGGAGGCTTCACAACTCTGCGAGCTCTCTGTTCTCTTGGGACTTCTTCAGGAACACATTCCGGCAACGTCTCTGGTTCTGGAACATCTACTTCTTCCTCTGAGTAGAGACCAGGAATATCTTCCCAGCACTCAGGCACAACACTGAATGGCACAAACTCTGTGGCTTCTGGGTTCAATGTTCCATCTTCCACCCCTTCAGTAGGTGGAAGATCTATGGCAGAATTTCCTGGAGTTGAGGAAGGCCATAGCCATTCAAGTTCTCCTCTTTCTTCTTCTGGTTGGGGGTCCTGTCCACCCCTAGCTTGGGATGTCTGAGACCTAGTATTAGGCCTGGGGGTATCCAGAATGGAAACAGATTCAGGTACGTCTCTTGCTGGAGGTATTCTGACTGCTTCAGTGAGTGGGAGCAAGTGATTCCTATGCCAGGTCTTCAAAGGCCCCACTCTCCCTTCTGGCTTCAACTTGTAGACAGGCAATCCTGGTAGCTTTCTACAGATGATATATGGCTCTGATCTCCATCTATCAGCAATCTTGTGTTTTCCAGGGATCCCTAGATTGCGTAACAGTACACGGTCCCCAGGCTGAAGGTCCTGTACTCTAACTTTCAAATCAAAGTTCCTCTTGTTTCGGGCCCCCCTCTGGTCGGAGGCCGCTTGAGCTTTCTCATAAGCTATCTTCAGACTGTGCCTCAGTCTGTCCACATATCCTTTGTGGGAGGCAGCAGAGGCATGATCTAAGGATATGCCGAAGGCCAAATCCACTGGCAATCTTGCTTCTCTCCCAAACATAAGTCGGTAAGGAGAGAAACCTGTCACATCACTTGTGGTGCAATTGTAGGCATGCACCAGAGCTGATATGTGTTGACTCCAATGTTGCTTCTTCTCTGTTTCTAGAGTTCCCAACATGTTCAATAGGGTCCTGTTGAACCTTTCAGGCTGGGCATCACCTTGAGGGTGATACGGTGTGGTTCTAGTCTTCTCTACTCCCAGAGAATCTAGTAGCTTCCTGATCAGGCGACTCTCAAAGTCCCTTCCTTGGTCTGAATGGATTCTCTGTGGCAGTCCATAGTGAACAAAGTACTTCTCCAAAAGTACCTTGGCTACTGTAGAGGCCTTCTGGTCCTTGGTTGGGAAAGCCTGAGCATAACGGGTGAAATGGTCGGTTACCACCAGAACATTTCCCAATCCGCTCAAATCGGGTTCGAGGCAGAGAAAATCAATGCATACCAGATCCATTGGGCCTTGACTCTGTAGGTGGCCCATTGGGGCAGCTTGATGGGGTAAAGTCTTCCTCTGAATGCATCTTGCACAGGAATGGCAATACTCCTCCACTTCGGCCCTCATGCAGGGCCAATAAAACCGGTCTCTGACAAGTTGGAAGGTTCTCTCTGCTCCCAAGTGACCATGCTGGTCATGTAGGGCAATCAGCACAGTCTCTCGATGCTTCTCTGGGAGAAACAACTGCCACTTGTCTTCTGGGCCATCAGAGGGGCCCCTTCGGTAGACTACCCCCTGATGCACCTGTAGTTTGTCCAACTCTCTCCTCAGTAGGCGAGCTTCTTTGGAAGGGTGAAGGCGAAGTCCCTCTGGACTCTTGTCTTCCAGGGCTTCCAGGACCAATCTCCCCATGGGGTCTTCCATTTGGTCACACCTTAGCTCCTTCTTGGACAGCTTCGGTAGACACTCTTCTTCTAATTGAGTTACCCCACAGTAACACTTCGGGACTCCCACTGTGGTAACTCCTACCTCTTCAGCTCTGGATCCTCCTCTGGCTTGGAGTTCAGCCCCCTGACAAAGGGCTCGCACTCCATCTGGTGCCACTTGGGTCCAGTCTTCCCAATCATCAGCTATGACATGAGATCTTCGGGACAGGGCATCTGCATCCCTATTTCCAGCCCCTGGTCTGTACTTGAGGCTGAAATTGAACCCAGACAACGCCGCCAACCATCTGTGTCCAGTTGCATCCAGCTTGGCGGTGGTGAATAGATAGGTCAAGGGGTTGTTATCTGTCTTTACAGTAAACTCGGCCCCATACAGATAGTCTCTCAGTTTGTCAACAACTGCCCACTTGAGGGCTAAGAACTCCAACTTGTGGGTGGGATAGTTCTTCTCGGAGGGGGTCAGGCTCCGGCTCACATAAGCCACTGGTCGTAGCTGGTCTTCATACTCCTGGTAGAGTACTCCACCTAGGCCCTCATGGCTGGCATCAACATGTAGCTCATATGGTCTAGTGGGATCAGCATAGGCCAAAACTGGGGCTGTGGTGAGACTTCTCTTCAAGGTTCTGAATGCCTCTTCACACCTTGAGTTCCACTGGTCTTTGACCGACTCACCGGGCCTCCTAGGCCCCAATCCATCTTCCTCTCCTTCTGTCTTGAGCAGTTCGTTTAGGGGTTTGGCAATGCGGGCAAACCCATCCACAAACCTGCGGTAGTAGGAGCAGAACCCCAAGAAAGACCGGAGTTCTGTAACTGTTGTGGGTCTTGGCCACGAAGTAACTGCCTCCAACTTCTCAGGGTCTGTAGCCACTCCTTTTTCAGACACTATGTGTCCCAGATAGTTCACAGAAGACTGATAGAACCGACACTTCTCGGGAGAAAGTTTAAGTCCCTCTTCACTGAGCCTCTTCAGTACTTTCTCCAATCTGGCTTCATGTTCTTCCAAAGTCTTTCCAAAGACAATGACATCGTCCAGGTACACAAGGACTTCTATGAGGTTCATGTCTCCAACTGTCCTTTCCATTAGGCGTTGAAACGTAGCAGGAGCTCCAGATAGGCCCTGGGGCATCCTGTTGAACTCAAAGAATCCCACCGGGGTTATGAAGGCAGTCTTTTCTCTGTCTTCTGGATGCATGGGGATCTGGTAATACCCACTCTTGAGGTCCATCACACTGAACCACTTAGCTCCAGATAAACTCTGCAAGGCATCTTCTATCCTTGGCGTGGTGTACTGGTCAGGAATGGTCCTCCTGTTGAGAGTTCTGTAGTCAATGCAGAGCCTCAATGACCCATTCTTCTTCCTGACTACCACTATTGGGGAGGCATAGGGGCTTCTGGACTCCCGAATCACTCCCGTCTTCTTCAGTTCCGCAAGCTGCTCCCTCAGATCCTCCAGATCTGCTAGCGGGACTCGCCTCACTCTCTCTCTGAATGGCTTGTCCTCTTGCATGCGGATTCGGTGGGTGGCACTCCTCGCACACCCCACATCAAACTCATCTTTAGAGAAAATCTTCTCCCATCTGGTCAGCTGGGCCTTGGCTCTCTCTTTCCAAGCTCCAGGTAGGTTAGGGTTTTCCATGGAGAGTTTCTTCCAAACATCTTCTCCTTCACCCGTCCCCTTCACTTCTGACCAGCCAACTGGGACAGCAGGACTCACCTGTCCCAGAAGCATCCTGGCAGGGATCTCCACGGGCCGCTCTGTGGGGTTCCTCACACTGACTGGGACTCTTCCTCTGGCCTTCTTCAGGTCCTTCAGTGAAATTACTTCTGGTATCACCTCCAGACCTGAGTGACCCTCCATTGGGTCGGGTTCCAGCATTACAAAGGGGCCAGGCTGCTCCCAAGTAAGTTTCACCGTGGCTCTCATGCAGGTCACCTCTCCAGGCTGTAACACTGCTCCTTCTTTTCCAAGCCTCCATACCCTTCCTATCCCTCACTTGGGGTCTTCTGCTCTAGGACCAACCGCTGATAGGCTGCCTTCAGCATGGGATGGATCTTGGGGGCTGAAAGATTCTCTTTCTTCACCAGGGGGGTCAGAAGCCTTCTGACTAGGTCCGTGTTTGTCCCTATGATCAGGGAAGTCTTGCTGGTTCCTGGTGGGCGGGGACACACCACTGCTAAGGTGTCAAACACTTCAGTCTTCCCAGCTACGGATGGGTCAAACGTCAGCCGTATGGGTAGGTATCCATCATAGGGGAAACTCTGAGTTCCCAATCCCCGTATCTCCAACTCTTCTATCTTCTGTATTGGCAGATGGCTCAGGTATCCGTCATAGAAGTCCCTGTACAATAGGGTCACTTGTGCTCCAGTGTCTAGGAGAGCCTTTGTGTACACTCCTTCCACCTGGATGGGTACAGTAGGGGATGGACCAACTAGCTTTTCTGGGTAAGGCCGAGTTGATACTGTCCTCTTCTGTGGACTCTTTTCCTTTTTTCTTGATCTGCACTTGCTCCTTTCTTGAGCCTGGTATGCATTAATTTTCTCCCTCTTAGTGGGAGTGTGAACCCGTTGAGGGACATTGTTATCTCTCACAAGTGGGAGTTCTCGTTTAGGAGTACTGCATTCCTTCCGAGGGGTCTGATCTCCTCTTCTCTTTCCGTTATTCTTCTTGGAGCTCACTGAAGACGATGGGCACCCGGTTGACTCCTTCACCGGGGCCCTTTGGCGTTTCCCGCCGGCTGGCGACTTTCTGTTTTCTTCTTCTTGGGACTGGAACATACAGCTGCAATATGACCAATTCCTCCACAATTAAAGCAGATCATCTCACCGTAGTCAGGTGGGGATGCTGGTGCTGAAACAGCTGGAAACAATTCCCTCCTGCTTGTTTCTTTCTTGGGACTGGGCGTCTCTTTCGCCACTAGAGATGTCAGTATCTCCATCATCTGGGACATCTGCAACTTCAGGGCATCTACCTCTGTCTCTCTTTCAGGGGTTAAGGCCGACCTGACCGTGGCCACTGGAAGTTTGGTAGACCCCATCACTTGCTTTTCCCGTTTCTCCTCCAACATGGCCTCTTCTTCTCTGACCATTCGAATGAGATCAGGGTAGTCCAGGCTCTTCCCATCCTGCCGGGTGCGTAGAATTAGTGCGACAGGGTCCAGGGGTTGGGCTCCCCTCATCACCTGCTGGGCACGGGCTTCATCTACCTTCCCTGGATCTATCCCCTTCTTCAGGATAATCCTATGCAGGATCTTGTCTATGCGTCCCATGTACTCTGACAGCTTCTCCCCTGTCTTCTGGTAACAGTGTTCCAGTTGATAGGTAAGTTCTGTGACTTTTTCTGTCCCACCAAACACACTTTCCAGGATGTCTGTGTAGTCCTGGGCAGTGCAATCCTTTTTGCTTGTCTTCAGATTGCGTATGGCCTCTAAGGCAGGCCCTTTTAGGCTCTCAACAATCCTTTGCTTCTTTCTGCCTTCTGAGACCTCCCATTCTTCTAGGGCCTGCGTGGCACCATCTAACCACTCTTCAAATCCCTCTTCTCCCGAGGGTACAGGTGTCCTCCCTGAAAACATCCGGAGTTTCCTGTATCCCGACATTGGGTAATCCCCGGGGTCTCTTCTGCACTGAGTCACTATCTCCCCTAGGACAGCACACAGTTCTGCACTAAGGGTAGTCTGTGTGGGTGCGGGACTTTCCACGCCCTTCTGCTCTTCCTTCTTTGGGGATAGAATGGCTTTCATAGGAGAACCTTCTCCCTTGCGCGGCAGCGCATGCAGCACTTGGTAGGCCTGGCCATTCGGTGCTTGTATGCTTTGGCTCCTGAACTGCTCTGGAGTCTCTTCCTTCCATTCTATTAAGGCGTATGTGTACCCAGCATCATTTCTCATGTCCATTATCCATGACTTCTGGCATGGGGATAATGACATTATGAGCTGCTTGACTGCCTCTCTCTGCCATATCCCTGGCAGTTCAATGACTGCTGCTGCGGCTGGGTCAGCGGCCCATGTTGCGGACCACCGTCCCACTTCTATCGGGTCCATGCCGGTACCTTCTGGCGGCTTTTCCCGCTGACTCAGGATCCCGGATTACGAGCCCCCACGTGTAGCGCTACCCCCAGTTAAGAGAGCCGCTGGTTTGTTTTGGGTCCCTGAGTACAGCTCCACCAACCCCCGGCAATTTGCTCTACCCGCTCTGGCACAGTTAGTCAAGGGGTATGAATCTATGCACATATAAACATCACTTATACTCTAAGTGTAATGGGTATGAACTCACAAGCAGACTGCTGAGATAAGAATAACTGGCTTTACTTTGTCAGTAAGGAAAAGAAATAGTAACATGCATTTAAACATATGACTCACAATACTTTAGCAGGTCCCTGCAATATGCACTTTAACATGTACACACATATGTATCAACTAGCAATGAGGAAACGGAGCGCCAAGTGTGGCGACCGTCTGCTATGCACCCCTGAGGTGCAATAAATCTATCTGCGCCTACCTAACGGACCAGGCCTGATCCCTAGCAATAGAGCTCAGTCCTTGTACTAGTACAGTGTTCTTCACCGGCAATAAATCTGTAGAGGTGGTGCACATGTAGCTTTAAATGGTGTATTTGTAATCCACAGAAAGTAACATTTGCTGCTCTGAAGTAAATTGCGCCTAGGCAGTTCAATAGGCATAAAACGTGTGTATCAATGCAGGATGAGCCTCTCAGCTCTCTCACCAATCCTTGGGTACCGTCCTCAGCTCCGGTCCCTCCAATGGCGGTTCTGGTCTCCTCAGTCACAGCCCCTGCGCTCCGGTCCTCAGCTCCGACCGACCGACTGTAGGGAAGAGTCTCCGCTCCGCTGCTGCCGACTCTGAGGGATGAGAGTCTCACTCCATCTGCTGCAAGGCCCAGGCTTCAGGCCTTCAGCTCCGGTCCGCACAGGTGTCTCCACTGGCTGTAGTCTCCGCGTCACAAGCTCAGTCATGAGAGGGAGACCAGTCAGGTGAGGCCTCTGAAGAGGAAGTGTCCCAAGAGGAAGAGGCGGTCTCCGCTCTTCCTTTTTATAACCTCCCCCAGCAGCCTCTCGGGCGGAAACAAGCAGCCCGGGAGCCTGGGGAATCATGGGGGATGTAGTCTCTTCCCCTAAAAGGGGTACGACCCCGCTACAGGGGCAATCACTTTTTCACACAGGGCCATGATGGTTTGGATTTTTTTTCACCTTTGATAATAAACACCTTCATTTACAAATTGCATTTTGTGTTTACTTGTGTTGTCCTTGACTATTGTTTAAATTGGTTTGATGTTCCGAAACACTTAAGTGTGACAAACATGCAAAGGAACAGGAAATGAGGAAGGGGGCAAACACTTTTTCACACCACTGTACAAATAACTCGATGATTCTAGCATAAGGAGGAAACTATTCAGTTTCAGGGAGCTTAACCGCTTGCCGACTGCCTCACGCAGAAGGGCTTGTACAGGCAGAATCACGTACCTGTACGTTGCCCTTTAAGAGGCGGGTCGCGGGGATACCCGCAATCGCCTCGCGGGGAGGAAGAACGGGGAGATGCTAATGTAAACAAGCATCTCCCCGTTCTGCCTAGTGACAGTGTCACTGATCTCTGCTCCCTGTGATCGGAGCAGAGATCAGTGACATGCCACACACAGCCACACCCCCCCCCACAGTTAGAAACACGCCTCTAGGACACACTTAACCCCTCTGTAACCACTGCAACCTAGTGGTTAACCCCTTCACTGCCAGTGTCACACAGGAATCAGTGCATTTGTATAGCACTGATTGCTGTATAAATAACAATGGTCCCAAAAATGTGTCAAAAATGTCCGATAAGTCTGCCATAATGTCACATTCACGATAAAAAAACACTGATCGCCGCCATTTCAAAATATATATATATATATATATATATATATATATACAGTATATATATATATATACAGTATATATATATATATATACAGTATATATATATATACAGTATATATATATTAATACAAATGTCATAAAACTATCCCCTATTTTGTAAACGCTATAACTTTTGTGCAAACCAATCAATAATCGCTTATTGTGATTTTTTTTTACCAAAAATATGTAGAAGAATACGTATCAGCCTAAACTGAGGAAAAAAAAGTTTTTTTATATATTTTTGAGGGATATTTATTATAGCAAAAAGTAAAAAATAATGTGTTTTTTTCAAAATTGGCGCTCTTTTTTGTTTATAGCGCAAAAAAAAAAACGGCAGGGGTGATAAAATACCACCAAAAGAAAACTCGATTTGTGGGGAAAAAAGGACGTCAATTTTGTTTGGGAGCCACGTCGCACAACTTCGCAATTGTCAGTTAAAGCGATGCAGTGCCGAATCGCAAAAAGTCCTCTGGTCAGGAAGGGGGTTCGCTCAATTAAATTGGAAGATAAGCAATTGAACTTTAAACTGCATAGGGGTTCTTTACTGTTAGACACTTCCACAATCAGTGGTGTAAGCGTGAAGTGTCGATAATTAAATTTTTTTTTTAGATGGGAACCTTAGCAAACACAATATAAAGGGGATATGGGATTTGACATAGACACACTCACACACATACGCGCACCCACACAGGTTGAACTAGATGGACTGGTGTCTTTATTCAACCCTACCAACTATGAAACTGAACTCGGAACTTCCTTGTCTCCTCCTCCAATGCTTGCCTCAGGATATCTCCAGAGTCTCTCCCAGTGGTTTTTCCCACCAAAGCTCATGACGTGAGGTTCTGCATGGCAGTGCATAATTTTGTAGCTGCTTTATGTAGGGGAACAGGCTTTGCTTGACAGTCTTGCTTTTCTGGATGGGGAGTCACACTGTAAGGAGTAAGTGGAGAAGAAGGAAATATCTGTAGATTTAACAAGTTTTTCCTCTAAAAATACTTATTAGTGGTTACAAGTTATTTAAGTAGGCTCTGAAAGATATGTGCTGCCCCTGACTCTGCTGTTTCATATGCTGACAGCTGTAGACCTTCACACGCAGTGATAGGGTGGCTTTGGTGAAAAAGTAGTGATTGGTGGCTACTTTCCAGCGAGTCACACCATTAAACTGAAACCACACTTCCATACATCCTTACTTGCCAGATGAATTTTCCACTGACACAATTGTAAACATCAAAAGCTGCATGAGTGCACATTGCCTCAAGTTGTATTATACATTGACATTTGTATGATGAAAAGCAATTGATTTCAATGGAAAATGCATCTGGCAAAAAGGGACACGTGCAGTTCCAGCAGGTAAAAAGAACACGATTCCATCAGCTTAAAGCAATTTAGAGAGCATTCAGTCAACATGCCAGTGGATATGTGGTAGTGTGCTTTTGCTTCTTCTGTGCATGTTCTTTTGTAAATGGTCTCTAATGGAAGATTGACAATAGTAGAATACCAGTGTAGCCTTGCAGCTGGTGTTGATAATGAGATGGAACAATGAAGCAGTGTGACCTGTCAACTTGTCTTTAATGTACGTGTTCCTTTATCAGCAACATGTTGGTGAAATTAGAGGCAGAGGTAGTGAAAGCAGGTTTTGATAAGTGTGTTTATATTGTTATATACGTCAACAAATGTGTCATTAAATAGCCACAGCCACAACCACACCTAACACACACATTGCAAAAGCTAATGGAACTGTCTTCTAGTGAAACAAAAAAAAAAACTTCATATTATTCTTCCCAGTAAAGATGCAATAGCAGCAGCAGTCCACTTCTGAACAGTTCTTCACTGGCGGATCTGCTTCCACGGAGTCCACCTCTGTCCGCCAGCTCAGCGGGAGATCTCTCCGTTGATCTCCGCTGAGCCGGCGGATGACAGGTCCCTCTGCTCACTGAGCGGGGAGGGGCTTGTTGAGCACCGCTGGTTTCTATGGAGAGATGGGACGAAAACGGACAGCATGTCCGTTTTCATCAGATCCCACCCGATCCGATCCTCCAGTGACGGATGCGAACGTAGGGCCATTTGTCTGCTTTTAGCGGATTGGACTGGGCCGGATGTCAGCGGACATGTCACTGCTGACATTCGTCGCTCCATAGACTAGCATGGAGTGCCCGTTCAGGTCCGCTGTCAAAACTTACAGGTGGACCTGAACGGTCCAACAGTGTAAGAGGGGCCTAACAGGCCAACTATCAGCTGCCAGATGAAAGCCAACTGGTGGCGGTGCACCTGCCAGATCACTTCCACTGCGCCCCCCTCCTTGCATGTGCCTTTGCCATGTTTCGGAGACTCCACATGCCCATCGGCAGACCCGGGACCAGAGTGGTTGGTGCTGCTAGGAAGAGTCACTGATTTCCTTTTCCTGTTATTGACCCAAAAGGGACTTGTACAACGTCAATTCCGGTCCTGGTGTAATTTCGATCAACCAGTATGGCCAGGTGAGGAAACGAATGCAGTGTGATCTGCACTACATAAGTTTGTAGTCAGAGCCTTCACTTGGAAATGCAATACCCTAACTACCAAGGCTTGATGTGTGCCTTGGCCTAGCTGGTCAGTATATCTGAAAGAGGGCATACCCTACATGTATGAATATGAAAAAATGAACAATGTGTATAAGTATATATGAAGGTTTGGGGGAAAAGGGAGCGTGGGAAACTCTGAATGCGAGGCCAACGCCGGATCTGGCAGAGGAGGAGGGATATATACCCCTCAGACTCCTCCCACAAATACAGGCTAGCCTCCGGCCAGCCTTCTTACATAACCTCTTGCCAATCGTATAACTTACATATATGGCAGCAAGGCAGCTCTGCCGCACAGGATCACGTACCTAGTACGTGATCCTGCACTTCCTGGTCTGGGGCACAGAAGCGCGCCATTGGCGACTCGCTCCTTTTGTGATTGTACACAGCGGGAGCTGATCTGCGGGTACTTGTAACTCGATGTTCGCTGGCACACCCGCCGATCATTAGGCAGAGAACCAGAACTTGGATCTACCTATGTAAACAAGGCAGATTGCCGTTCTGTCAGTAAGGCCCCTTTCACACTGCAGCACCGCTAAAACAGCGCCAAAGCCCTGGTCGTTTTTTGCAGTGCTTTAGCTGCGCTTTTCAAGCACTAGCGGCATTTTTTTAAAGGTCTCGTGACAAGGGGACCTTAAAAAAACGAAAAAAGACCAGTTTTGTGGCGCTTTCTAAACACTTTTAAGGCACTAAGCAGCATGAATGGGCAGGTGCGTTTTGGGAGTGCTATTTATAGCGCTCCCAACCTGCCCCAAATATGCTGCTTGCAGAACTTTTTCTAGTGTCTCACAAGCGCACCGCCCGAGTGTGAAAGCACACATTGCAATGAATGGGAGGCAGTCTAGTGCTAAAATGTCTAAAAGCTGAAATGGGTCTAAGGAAGGCATTGATCCTGTGTTCCTGCAAAGGAACATGGATCAATGTTTTCCCCTAGTAAAAGCACCTCCCACACAGTAGACAAGGACTGGCTAGGCACACAGTTAACCCTTTGATCGCACCTGATGTTAACCCCTTCCCAGCCAATGTCATTAGTACAGTGACAGTGCATATTTTTTAGCACTGATCACTGTATTAGTGTCACTGGTCCCCAAAAAGTGTAAAAAGTGTCAGTTAGTGTCAGATTTGTCCACCGCAATATCGCAGTTCTGCTATAAGTCACTAATCGCCGCCATTACTAGTAAAAGAATAAATAAAATTTCATAAATATATCCCATAGTTTGTAGACGCTATGACGTTTGCGCAAGCCAATCAATATACATAGTTACATAGTAGGTGAGGTTGAAAGTTGAAGTCCAACCTATGTGTGTGATTATATGTCAGTATTACATTGTATATCCCTGTATGTTGTGGTCGTTCAGGTGCTTATCTAATAGTTTCTTGAAACTATCAATGCCCCCCACACTGAGACCACCGCCTGTGGAAGGGAATTCCACATCATTGCCACTCTTACAGTAAAGAACCCTCTACATAGTCTAGTTAAACCTCTTTTCTTCTCATTTTATTGAGTGGTCTTGAGTCTTGTTAAACTTCCTTCCGCACAAAAGTTTTATCCCTATTGTGGGGTATGTGTATATTGAAATCATATCCCCTCTCAAGCGTCTCTTCTCCAGAGAGAATAAGTTCAGTGCTCACAACCTTTCCTCATAACTAATATCCTCCAGACACTTTATTAGCTTTGTTGCCCTTCTTTGTACTCCTGAGGACTGGTGCCCAGAACTGGACAGCATACTCTAGGTGCGGCCGAACATGAGTCTTGTAGAGCGGGAGAATTATCATTTTATCTCTGGAATTAATCCTTTTTTTAATGCATGCTAATATTCTGTTTGCTTTATTAGCAGCAGCTTGGCATTGCATGCCATTGCCGAGCTTATCATCTACTAGGACCCGCAGGTCCTTTTCCATCCTAGATTCCCCCAGAGGTTCTCCCCCCAGTGTATCGATTGCATTCATATTTTTGCCACCCAAATACATTATTTTAAATTTTTCTACATTGAACCTCATTTACCATGTAGTTGCCCACCCCATTAATCTGTTCAGATCTTTTTACAAGGGTTCCACATCCTGCAGAGAAGTTATTTCCCTGCTTTACTTAGTATCGTCTGCAAATACAGAGATTGAACCGTTTACCCTATCCTCCAGGTCGTTTATGAATAAATTAAACAGGATTGGTCCCAGCACATAACCCTGGGGGACCCCACTACCCACCCTTGACCATTCTGAGTACTCCCCATTTATCTATATAAATACAATAAAAATGAGAAATTAAAAAAAGAACCCATACAATTATTGCAGCAGCGCTTAATAACTGGATAATAAAATCCAATAAATGAGGTTGGTGAATATAGGCATTAAGCGCATAAATAAATAGATAAATACGAATAATTACACCTATAAATAAGTAAATATAGATATGGATAAAAATAAATACGAATAAATAAATAAATATGTATAAATAGGTAAATAAATAAATATCCGTATTAAATATCTATATCGGTGTCAATAGTTCATTTGTGAATAAAGCATAATAGTCCAGTGATATCCAGATAAATAATTGGGGTTGTAGATAAACACCCTTTTATATTCATGTGATGTGGTATAATCTCTTAGGTTCTTCTACCAGTGCACTCCACCTCGTGAAAACAGGTTCCCCTATGGGGATGCACTCACCAGAGCCAAATCAAATACAGGCATGTAATCTCCCAACAGGAATCTGCTACCTCCTTTTTCCTCCAATCGCCTCCACAGCCTTTGGTCAACAGCTCACCAATATCAGCCAAGACATATATGAAAAGAATTGGATCCACATAGTGTGATATTGCTTTAAACGATTTATTCACCCCCCCCCCCCAAGGAAAATACCCCTTCATAAAATCTGCGTACCAAAATGATAATAAAAAACAGCATAAATGATAAATGTAGATGTTCTACTCTGCCTGGTATCACTTTCCGGTGTTGCAACGCTGATTTCCGCTCAGCCGAGCGGTAAAGCCAGTGTGTAGAGAGCTTCCCGGTCTGTGGAACGCAAGGCTGGAGTGCAAAACGTCACTTCCTGGTTGCCTGGTCTACGTCCCTGACGCGCGTTTCGTCATATCCGACTTCGTCACGACGTCCTTATTGCACCCTTACATTTCTATACGCCTATTGGGATTTTTTTTTACCAAAAATATGTAGCAGAATACATATTGGCCTAAATTGCTGAAGAAATTAGATTTTTAAGAAAAATATGTTTTATAGCAGAGAGTAAACAATGTTTTTTTTGTTTTCAAAATTGTCAGTCTTTTTTAGTTTTTAGCGCAAAAAATAAAAACTGCAGAGGTAATCAAATACCACCACCTGAAAGCTCTATTTGTGGGAAAAAAAGGACATACATTTTATTTGGGTACAGCATTGCACGACCACGCAATTGTCAGTTAAAATAACGCAGTGCCGTAATGCAAAAAATGGCCTAGTCATGAAGAGGAGTAAAAATCTTCTGGAGGTCACGTTGTTAATTGGAGGACAGGTGAGACATCAGGAGTCTTTAAGACCCCTGATGTGTCATTAAAGGGAACCTGTTATCAAAAAAAACATAATCAGATAGGGGATTTTTTGTCCTCAAAAAATGTGTTTTTGCCTGTTTTGGCTGTTTGACATGTAATGAAGATCATACAGTCAGGTCCATAAATATTGGCACATCGACACAATTCTAATCTTTTTGGCTCTATACACCACCACAATGGATTTGAAATTAAACAAACAAGATGTGCTTTAACTGCAGACTTACAACTTTAATTTGAGGGTATTTACATCCAAATCAGGTGAACGGTGTAGGAATTACAACATTTTGTATATGTGCCTTCCACTTTTTAAGGGACCAAAAGTAATGGGACAGATTAACAATCATCCATCAAACTTTCACTTTTTAATACTTGGTTGCAAATCCTTTGCAGTCAATAACAGCCTGAAGTCTGGAATGCATAGACATCACCAAACGCTGGGTTTAATCCCAGGTGATGCTCTGCCAGGCCTCTACAGCAACTGTCTTCATAGGCTCTAATAGGCTTCAAAAAAGGTGAACTGCACGCGCAGAGCATTGCGCTCGCAGTTCCCCCATGTGTGTTAGAACCGCAAATGAATATTTGCTGTTCTAACACTGAACTGCCTCTCCGCCAATCAGGAAGCACGGGTGTGTTACCCATCACCTGATTGGCTGAAACAACAGGCGCTGTGATTGGACGCCTATCAGGAGGAGGGGAGGAGACACATGGAGGACACAGCTCGCCGCCGTCACCGCTGCCCCACTGAGGGTAATTGCCGGGCAGACAGCGAGCAGGAGGGGGGAGGGGTCACATTATTAACTTTTTAATGGGCACAGTGGCGGCATTTGATGGACACAGTGGCGGAATTTGATGGGCACAGTGGCAGAATTTGATGGGCACAGTGGCAGCATTTGATGGGCACAATGGCTGTATTTGATAGGTACAGTGGCTGCATTTGATGGGCACAGTGGCTGCAATTGATGGGCACAGTGGCTGAAATTGATGGGCACAGTGGCAGCATTTGATGGCACAGTGGCAGCATTTGATGGGCACAGTGGCGGCATTTGATTGCACGGTGGCTGCGTTTGATGGGCACAGTGGGTGCATTTGATGGGCACAGTGGAAGCATTTGATGGGCACAGTGGCGGCATTTGATTGCACAGTGGCAGCATTTGATGGGCACAGTGGGTGCATTTGATGGGCACAGTGGGTGCATTTGATGGGCACAGTGGCGGCATTTGATTGCACAGTGGCTGCGTTTGATGGGCACAGTGGGTGCATTTGATTGCACAGTGGCTGCGTTTGATGGGAACAGTGGGTGCATTTGATGGGCACAGTGGGTGCATTTGATGGGCACAGTGGCAGCATTTGATGGGCACAGTGGCAGCATTTGATGGCACAGTGGCAGCATTTGATGGGCACAGTGGCGGCATTTGATTGCACAGTGGCTGCGTTTGATGGGCACAGTGGGTGCATTTGATGGGCACAGTGGAAGCATTTGATGGGCACAGTGGCGGCATTTGATTGCACAGTGGCAGCATTTGATGGGCACAGTGGGTGCATTTGATTGCACAGTGGCGGCATTTGATTGCACGGTGGCTGCGTTTGATGGGCACAGTGGGTGCATTTGATTGCACAGTGGCTGCGTTTGATGGGCACAGTGGGTGCATTTGATGGGCACAGTGGGTGCATTTGATGGGCACAGTGGCAGCATTAGATGGGCAGTATGGCTGCAATTGATGGGCACAGTGGCTGCGTTTGATGGGCACAGTGGCTGCGTTTGATGGGCACGATGGCTGCAATTGATGGGCACGGTGGCTGCTATTGATGGGCACAGTTGTGGCAATTGATGGGCACAGTGGCTGCAATTGATGGGCACAGTGGCAGCATTTTATGGGCACAGTGGCTGCATTTGATGGGCACAGTGGCTGCATTTGATGGGCACAGTGGCAGCATTTGATGGGTACAGTAGCTGCATTTGATGGGCACAGTGGCTGCAATTGATGGGCACAGTGGCTGAAATTGATGGGCACAGTGGCTGAAATTGATGGGCACAGTGGCTGCGTTTGATGGGCACAGTGGTTGCATTTGATGGGCACAGTGGTAGCATTTGATGGGCACAGTGGCAGCATTTGGTGGCATAGTGGCAGCATTTGATGGGCACAATGGCTGTATTTGATGGGTACAGTAGCTGCATTTGATGGGCACAGTGGCTGCAATTGATGGGCACAGTGGCAGCATTTGATGGGCACTATGGCTGCACTTGATGGGCACAGTGGCTGCATTTAATGGGCACAGTGGCTGCAATTAATGGGCACAGTGGCAGCATTTGATGGGCACAGTGGCAGCATTTGATCGGTGCGGTGGCTGCATTTGATGGGCACGGTGGCTGCAATTGATGGGCACGGTGGCTGCAATTGATGAGCAAGGTGGTTGCGTTTGATAGCACAGTGACTGAATTTGATGGGCACAGTTGCTGCGTTTGATGGGCACAGTGGCTGCATTTGATGGGCACAGTGGCTGAAATTGATTGGCTCGGTGGCTGCAATTGATGGGCACAGTGGCAGCATTTGATGGGCTCAGTGGCAGCATTTGGTGGCATAGTGGCAGCATTTGATGGGAACAATGGCTGCATTTGATGAGCACAGTGGCTGCATTTGATGGGCACAGTGGCTGCAATTGATGGGCACAGTGGCTGCATTTGATGGCACAGTGGCAGCATTTGATGAACACAGTGGCTGCAATTGATGGGCACAGTGGCAGGATTTGATGGGCACAGTGGCAGCATTTGATGGGCACAGTGGCTGCAATTGATGGGCACAGTGGTGGCATTTGATGGCACAGTGACTGCATTTGATGGGCACAGTGGCAGCATTTGGTGGCACAGTGGCAGCATTTTATGGGCAGTATGGCTGCAATTGATGGGCACAGTGGTTGTTTAAAGTTCTGCACCCCTTGGCAAGCGGAGCAAGGTATGCAGTAAAAGATGCATTGTCATTGTCAGTGTATATGTTTTTAAGCATAAAGTGAGTACATGCTGTTAGTTAAAAGATATGCTGTAGACAATCCACATGTTTGAACATATAGTCATGCTTTCTTAAATGTTAATGTTAATTTAGAGATATGTTTATAGATAATGGAACACCACTTTGTAACTCCACAGTTGTAATTCTGTTGTAACCCCCTTTTGGTGATCGCTGTAAACTAATGTATTGTATGTCATTTTACAGTTTTCACGGTGCATATGGTGCAAATCGTACAAATAGTGCTCATGGTGTTTAAGGAGTCATTAACCTCTGTGGTGTTCAACCTTAATGCACATCTTTGAGGCAAAAGAATAAACGCACTGCACCCGTCAGAAGCTCTCCTCTCGTTATTTACTCAAAGCCAATGGGGCCGCTACAGTGAAAACTTGTCGCTGAGATGAAAACTTGTCGCTCAGTGAAAACTTGTCGCTCAGTGAAAACTTGTCGCTCAGTGAAATCTTGTCGCTCAGTGAAAACTTGTCGCTCAGTGAAAACTTGTCGCTCAGTGAAAACTTGTCGCTCAGTGAAAACTTGTCGCTCAGTGAAAACTTGTCGCTCTGTGAAAACTTGTCGCTGAGATGAAAACTTGTCGCTGAGATGAAAACTTGTTGCTGAGATGAAAACTTGACGCTGAGTGAAAACGTGTCGCTAAGGTGGAGACTCAACGCCACATATCTGTCATCACCGGCTGCGTCGCTGTTTTCATCAAACTGTGAGTAAAGGCTTCCCAACGCTTCGCAAGGACACATGCGGACGCCATCTTAGCAACAGAGAATAGTCTGAAAATTAAACGAGTCACATGGACATTTAAATATTGCAGGCTGCTTTACACGTGGTCTGGAAATCGCCTTTAATTAGTATACGAACCAAATAATTCATATTTTACTAAAGCAATGATTGTTATTATATTCATGATATGAGGCCTAGTGGCAAATTGTAAACAACGCTATCTCCTAAGCTTCTAATCCACTAAACTGTTACTCATTACGTAAAGGGTAAATTGTCTGGTTAAAAATTATCAGCAGTATATTCGTTTAACAACATTTTTTCCTATGGTATGCATTGTTTGCTAATCTTTGTAAGTTACAAGTGTAAATGCCTATTTTCTTTCGTAGCCTATTGGTTGCCAGTTTGAGCCAACTCTCATTCAGATTTCAGGCACACACACACATGAAAAGGCAAACGCACACTAAAACAAAATGTTGTCAACCACTAAAGAAACAGACAAACCCACTGAGTCACAACAAGTGCGGTCCAGCTCCAGAGAGCCAAGATTAACAGAAAAGGGCCAAGAAATGCACAAAGAAACAGTTAAGAAAAATGAAATAGCATTCAACAAGGCGTACGACTCTTGGAAGGAGCTAGCAAAAAAAATTAGGATGAAATTAAAGAACTTCTGCCTAGCTGAAGACCTTGATACAAGAATGATGGAGATTAAAGCCAAAGAAGCGCTAGTACACCAACAGTATGAGTCCATTTGTCGTAATCATTCCACTAGCCCATACGTTGTTAAAAGAATGGATGCATGCACCAATTTAACAGCTGAAATCTGCAACTCCGCTTTAATGTCTAGACCACTGGCAACAAAAGTGAGTACACCCTTAAGTGAAAATGTCCAAACTTGGCCCAAAGTGTCAATATTGTGTGTCCGAAGGGAGGGGATCATGCTCTGCTTCAGTATGTCACAGTACATGTTGGCATTCATGGTTCCCTCAATGAACTGTAGCTCCCCAGTGTCGGCAAAACTCATGAAGCCCCAGACCATGAGACTCGCACTACCATGCTTGACTGTAGGCAAGACACATTTGTCTTTGTGCTCCTCACCTAGTTACCGCCACACACGCTTGACACTATCTGAACCAAATAAGTTTATCTTGGTCTCATCAGACAACAGGACATGGTTCCAGTAATCCATGCCTTAGTCTGCTTGTCTTTAGAAAACTGTTGGCGGGCTTTCTTGTGCATCATCTTTAGAAGAGGCTTCCCTCTGGGACAACAGCCATGCAGACCAATTTAATACAGTGTGCGGCGTATGGTCTGAGCACTGACAGGCTGACCCCCCACCTCTTCAACCTCTGCAGCAATGCTGGCAGCACTCATACGTCTATTTCCCAAAGACAACCTCTGGATATGATGCTGAGCATGTGCACCCAACTTCTTTGGTAGACCACGTGAGGTCTGTTCTGAGTGGAACCTGTCCTGTTAAACTGCTGTATGGTCTTGGTCACCATGCTGCAGCTCAGTTTCAGGGTCTTGGTAATCTTATAGCCTAGGCCATCTTTATGTAGAGCAACAATTCATTTTTTTTCAGATCCTCAGAGAGTTCTTTACCACGAGGTGCCATGTTGAACTTCCAGTGACCAGTATGAGAGAGTAAGAGCGATAACACCAAATGTAATACACCTGCTCCCATTCACACCTGAGACATTGTAACACTAACGAGTCACATGACACCAGGGAGGGAAAATGGCTAATTGGGCCCAATTTGGACATTTTCACTTAGGGGTGTACTTGCTTTTGTTGCCAGCGGTTTACACATTAATGGCTGTGTTGAGTTATTTTGAGGGCACAGCAAATTTACACTGTTATACAAGCTGTACACTCACTACTTTAGATTGTAGCAAAGTGTAATTTCTTCAGTGTTGTAACATGAAAGAAAAGATATAATAAAATATGTGAGTGGTATACTCACTGTTGTGAGATACTGTATATATGTGTGTGTGTATATATATATATATATATAGAGAGAGAGAGAGAGAGAGATGGGGGGAGAGAGAAGGGAGAGAGAGAGAGATGTTTACAGTTACTATACTTTCTGTTAAAGGGTTTGTAACCCTACATTTAGATTTTCTGCCAGCCCCCCTATTTTTAGCTTCCATCATGCACTGTATAAGTGTTTATTAGAAACAAAGCCTCTAAATACCCTTTTCTGATGTATCTTCAGGCCGGTCACGTGACTCCCAGCAGCTCTGATACTCTGATTCAGGGCTACCGCAGGGGGAGCCAAGCTCTCCCTCTGATGTCAGCTGGGAGTCACGTGACCGCCAAGCTGGCCGCTTGGATCCTCCTCCTACAATTATACAGTGCAGGATGGAAGCTTAAAAGAGAGGGGCTGGTGGTGAAATTTTTGTATTTTATTAACAGCAGTGGGAGGGGGCGGGGACAGAGACATAGACTCCTGAGCTGACAGGCAGGGAGGGGAGGGGGGAGAACACAGAGGAGCAAATAGGAGACAGCGGGATGACAGAGGCACGTAAGCTAAACATGGTGTAAGGGCTCAGCAGCCATGATAAACCGTGGTCAGTTTACAGAGGGGAGGGCAGAAACTGGCAGGATCAGCCAGGTAATTTACTATTTCCAGAGGGGTAGGTTAGAGAGCACAAGCACTGTGCTGTTTAACCTGCTTTAATGAAATAGGATCTCTTCTTTTTTTTTTGTGTGTGTTACAACCACTTCAATGTTGCTCTGTTGAATATCTAACATTAAAAGAGAAGTATGTTTGTTTGTTTTTTCCCCAGAATTATACTTACCTAGGTGGATTCAACATTGGTTCTAAGACTGAGAACCAAGTGATCAAACCCCAAGCTTTGGCTGTATGTCTCCTTTAAGCCAGCAGTGTGTGTAAAAATATTTTTCCTTATTGTCAGAATATTACCTAAGGCTCTGTTCAGATCTGTGCAGCTGCATCTTGTGTGTGGAACAGCTTATTCATTTCAATGGGATGCCCTACCTGCAGAAATGCGAGTAAGGAAGTCCCCGATCTTTTTTTTAAATTGCTGCCCCAGGCACTGGTACATGAGTGATACACTAGTAATACAACCCTGCAGGAAAGGTGCCTCTGTATTTTGGATAATCGTTTGCATTACATTAAAGGAAGCATTAAAGAAAAACTGAGCCTATACTAAGACTGTCCTTTTTTCTCTGAAACAAAAATCTTAAGAGCTGCAACTAAGTTATTGTAAATAGCAATGACGTGCCAAATTTTTTAGCATCCCCATGGGCCCCCCTGGAGTGTGGGGCTCCAGCAGGCTGCAAATTCTGTCCATGTTTAAATCTTCCCTTGTAAATAGGTCATCACAAACACACAAATATCTCATGAAGATTTATTTTAGCATGACCTCAAACTGTTCCTTTTCCTGCTCTCCCCTTAATAGACATTTCATCATAGTTGAAGTTTAGGCAGGCTATAGATGGTGCGATTCTCTTTCCCACATCCATAGGTTGTAAGAAAGAAAATCTCTTGATTCCCCCATCACCACAGCCAGTGTTGATGTGGAAAGTCATTGTGTAAGTTACAAGTGTAACTTCCCAGGGGAAAGGGGGGGAGGGGTGCAGGGAAAACCATCCCTGCAGGGAGAACACAGTGATTATTGCTAGCATCCTAAAAATCTAAAAATCTTATATGCTGGTTGTACCCAATTCCATCAATGGATCGACTTGGGTACAATCAGCCTACAAGGTTTGAATCTCCCTGTTGAACCAGCAAGAGTCGAAGTCTATTTTAGTATTTTTGTATTTTTTTTTTTTGGGGGGGGGGGGGGGCGTATAGCTCCAAACACATTAGGTATGCTTCTGTTAAAACACATCCCTAACAGACTCGTGGGTGTTGTTGGGTGGCTGGTACATCGTGACCAATCCAGATTCATTCCGACACGGTCCATGGCAGACAACATCTGACGCCTCTTCCTCAATATCCAAACTCCAATAGATAACACCGGGAGTAGGGCCATTCTGTCCTTGGACGCTGCCAAGGCTTTTGACAGTGTTGAATGGCCCTACCTCTGTGAAATCCTGGCTGGCTTTGGCCTGGGGAATGCTTTTAACTGGGTGAAGGTTACTCTGAACCTTGGGCCAGGGTGCGAGTTAATAACTCCCTCTCCCTCCCCTTCCAGTTACACCGGGGTACTCGTCAGGGCTGCCCGTTATCCCCTTTTATCTGCACTAGCAGTAGAGCCACTTGCAATTTTAATTTGCAATAATGGGGACATTGTGGGATTCCGCAGGGGCCAGCTGGAGGACAAGTTGTCCCTTAACGCTGACGATGCTTTACTATATTTAGCGGACTCCAGTGACTCACTGCGGACCCTGATGGCAACCATTACTAAATTCTGTGATTTCTCCGGATTTACTACATGCGTTACAAACCCAGACACGGACTGTCAGTCTAAATATCACTAAATCTTTTTTGATACAGGAGGTCTTACAAGCTAACAACCGCAAGGGTCTGATATCACAAGCTTATTCTACTTTAGTAGCCACAATTCAAAATCCTGCCCTAATTAAATGTAGAACGCACTGGTCCACGGATGTGGGAGACATAGACGGTGACCAGTGGGACATGGCCCTGGAATAAATTCCGGTGGTGTCAGTCTCGGCATCCCATAAACTGTGCAGATGTGCATACGCTGTTTATACTTCATAGGTCATATCGTACACCCATACAACTATATGAATGGGGCAGAAGAGATTCCCCCCTATGCCCTAAATGTACCATTCACAGGGGGGGATTTATACACATGATGTGGCGCTGCCCGAAGCTTGCTAGATATTGGACAGAGGTCACACAGACTGTATCCGCTGTAGCACAAACACCCATACCATGCACACCTCTGGTGTGTCTCCTGGGATCAGTTGATGCTGAAATGTATCCAAAAGGCGTCTATATAATGGTAACTAGACTACTATACCTGGCCAGGAAACTCATAGCACGTTATTGGCTTGCGACTAATGTGCCTACAAAGGCCAGTGGATCGCGTATGTCAATTCCCTCCTCCTTAGGGAACAGTTGGCTCCAAATAAATTTGACCTTATATGGCAAAACTGGTTGGACAACCCCAACCTTGCTCCCCCTCAACTAATAATTGATAGACTGCTGCGGTTATAGACTGTAATGTTGTTGATAAGACCTCCTCCTGAGCTTGAGGCCTCTCCTATAATGCATATGCTGTGCAGATGGTAACTTATGTGGTAAAAAGGGCCATAGACAAGACTGGAGGAAGGAGCTTATTCCTTATAATATTATATTTTATTTTATCTTATTTTCCTATTATTTTAAAAGTTTTCCCTTTTTTTTTTTTTTTAGTTTGGTTTGTTCTAACTTCTACAACAAACAAGGTTATATGTGCCTAACTGCACCATATGTATGTACATGTTTGATTTTGTGCACAATCCAACTGTGGGAAAATATGTTTATCCCCTTAGGCCGCGTACACATGAAGGGACAATCCCACGGGATTATCCTCTGGACTCAAGTCCAGCGGACAATCCCCTCGTGTGTGGGCGTCGGCGGACTTTTTGGCGCCAAAGTCCGGCGGACCAAAGTTTTAAGTTTTGTTTTAAAACTATCTGCTGGACTTGGCAGTCCGGCGGACAATCCCGCCGTTAGTAGGCTAGTCCGCCGGACTTTTTAAATGAACGGACTTGCCGCTCGTCGGCAAGTCCGTTCATTTAGCACCAGTGATGGCACTAACGCCGTTAAAGTAAACGCCGTTACTTTAGAGGGTAACGAGTAATCTAACTGATTACTCTTCCCCTCGCGGTAACACCGTTCCCATTACTGGGGCGGCGTTACCGCAATTACCCGCCGCGATCGCGGAGCCGTCCGCGGCCTCGGCCTTAGGAAAGGCCGCGGCTTCGGCCTAGCTCCGGAGCGGCGGCCGATGGGTGCACCAAGATGGCCGCCGCTCTGGCCTAGCTCCGGAGCGGCGGCCATCTTGGTGCACCCGTCGGCCGTTTACAATGTGATTGCTCCGTCAAATGACGGAGCGATCACTTTGTAAACAAACCGGCGTCAAGATAACGCTGGTCTCCCCTCTGTGTACAGATCTGTACAGTGGAGGGGAGAGATCGGATGGCAGCAGCCATCCCTCCATACCCTGCCACTACTCTGCAACACCCTGCTAATACTGCGCAATACTCTGCAACACCCTGCTAATACTGCGCAATACTCTGCAACACCCTGCCAATACTGCGCAATACTCTGCAACACCCTGCCAATACTGCGCAATACTCTGCAACACCCTGCCAATACAGCGCAATACTCTGCAACACCCTGCCAATACTGCGCAATACTCTGCAACACCCTGCCAATACTGCGCAATACTCTGCAACACCCTGCCAAAACTGCGCAATACTCTGCAACACCCTGCCAATACTGCGCAATACTCTGCAACACCCTGCCAATACTGCGCAATACTCTGCAACACCCTGCCAATACTGCGCAATACTCTGCAACACCCTGCCAATACTGCGCAATACTCTGCAACACCCTGCCAAAACCGCGCAATACTCTGCAACACCCTGCCAATACTGCGCAATACTCTACAACACCCTGCCAATACTGCGCAATACTCTGCAACACCCTGCCAAAACCGCGCAATACTCTGCAACACCCTGCCAATACTGCGCAATACTCTACAACACCCTGCCAATACTGCGCAATACTCTGCAACACCCTGCCAATACTGCGCAATACTCTGCAACACCCTGCCAGTGCCACTACTGCGCAATACTCTGCAACACCCTGCCAATACTGCGCAATACTCTGCAACACCCTGCCAATACTGCGCAATACTCTGCAACACCCTGCCAATACTGCGCAATACTCTGCAACACCCTGCCAATACTGCGCAATACTCTGCAACACCCTGCCAGTGCCACTACTGCGCAATACTCTGCAACACCCTGCCAATACTGCGCAATACTCTGCAACACCCTGCCAATACTGCGCAATACTCTGCAACACCCTGCCAATACTGCGCAATACTCTGCAACACCCTGCCAATACTGCGCAATACTCTGCAACACCCTGCCAGTGCCAATACTGCGCAATACTCTGCAACACCCTGCCAATACTGCGCAATACTCTGCGACACCCTGCCAATACTGCGCAATACTCTGCAACACCCTGCCAATACTGTGCAATACTCTGCAACACCCTGCCAATACTGTGCAATACTCTGCAACACCCTGCCAATACTGCGCAATACTCTGCAACACCCTGCCAATACTGCGCAATACTCTGCAACACCCTGCCATACCCTGCAACACCCCGCCATACCCCGCAACGCCTGGCCATACCCCGCCACACTCTGCAATACGCGGTAATACCCAGCCATACTCGGCGATACCCAGCCATACTCGGCGATACCCAGCCGTACCCAGCTATACCCAGACAATATTACAGTTGGGGAGATGACGTGGATATTACAGTGGGGGCTTTATGGTGGTGGAATTTTCAAAGGTTTTTGCAAATTCAATTATTATTTGCTGATCGGAAAAATGATCCGATCCGTGACTCTGCAACGATCCGATCCGTGAGTTTGGGGGGAACAGATGTACAGGGGGGGAACAGATATATGTGTGGGGGGGGGGACAGACGTGTAGTGGGGTACAGAGGGGGAACAGATATATGTGTGTGGGGGGGGGACAGACGTGTAGTGGGGTACAGAGGGGGAACAGATATATGTGTGTGGGGGGGGACAGACGTGTAGTGGGGTACAGAGGGGGAACAGATATATGTGTTGGGGGGGAAATAGACGTGCAGGGGGGAACGTGCCCCTTGCTTACAGTAATACTAGACCCGCCCCTAAGAATATTAAAAAAAAAAAGTCAGTTACTTTGCTGAGTAACTAATTACTTTTCCAATGTAGTAACTGAGTTACTAACCCAATTACTTTTTTGGGAGAAGTAATTTGTAATGTAACTAATTACTTTTTTAAAGTAAGATGACCAACACTGTTTAGCACGTGACTTCAGGTTACGTAGCTAGCGTAGGCAGTAAATGCCGCCGCGCTAGCTCCGTAAGCTGGCATGGATTTAAAGGGACTCCCCACGCCGAAAAACGGCGTGGGGGTCCCCCCAAATCCATGTCAGACCCTTATCCGAGCACGCAGCCTGGCAGGCCAGGAAAGGGGTGGGGACGAACGAGCGCCCCCCCCCCTCCTGAGCCGTACCAGGCCGCGTGCCCTCAACATGGGGGGTGCCCTGGGGAAAGGGGGAAGAAGAAGAACAAGAAGAAGAACAAGAAGCAGAAGGCGCGGCGGCGCGGAAGACGACGACCGCCGCAAGAACAGAAGAGACCCCCGGAAGACCCCCGAAGGCGGATCGAGACCCCCAGACGACGGCGGAGAAGGTAGCCGGACTCCTCCGCTCGTGAAAGAGCTAGGTAAAAGAGCAGAAGAGAGTGGAGGAGTCCGGCGAGAAGACCCCCAAGACGGAAGAAGACCCCCGGAGCAGTGCAATAAAATATTTTTTCAAAAGTGTGTGTGTTTTTGTACTTTACATTTTACACCTTAGGTGAATGGGTAGGGGTACATCGTACCCCATACTCATTCACATAGGGTGGGGGGCCGGTATCTGGGGGCCCCCTTATTAAAGGGGGCTCCCAGATTCCGATAAGCCCCCGCTAGCAGACCCCGACAACCAACGGCCAGGGTTGTCGGGAAGAGGCCCCGCACGGCCCCCCTTTCCCCAGGGCACCCCCCATGTTGAGGGCACGCGGCCTGGTACGGCTCAGGAGGGGGGGGGGGTGCTCGTTCGTCCCCACCCCTTTCCTGGCCTGCCAGGCTGCGTGCTCGGATGAGGGTCTGACATGGATTTGGGGGGAACCCCCACGCCGTTTTTTCGGCGTGGGGAGTCCCTTTAAATCCATGCCAGGTCACGGAGCTAGCGCGGCGGCATTTACTGCCTACGCTAGCTACGTAACCTGAGGTTACGTTCTAAATGAACGGACTGCTCCGTGTGTGGGCAAGTCCGTTTATTTTCAAAAGTCCCGCGGACTTTTGGCCGGCGGATTATCCGCCGGAGAAGTCCGTGCGTGTGTGGGCAAGTCCACACGCTCGGAAAGTCCAGCGGACCCAGCTGGAAAGTCCGGCGGATTGTCCGCTGGACTAAGTCCGCCGGCAAAAGTCTGCACGTGTGTACGCGGCATTACAGTAACCCAGTTACCCATTATTCTTGTCAATAAAAAAAAGTTTTGATTCAAAAACACATCACTGCGATGTCTTGTTTAGATGCTGCCCTGTCTTCTGTTGGTGTGATGGTTAACAGCGGTGACTGCTATAGAGAAAATATGGGACTACCACCCCTTTATGCTGTCTCCGTTATTCACAAAACTTTACTGCCCACCCATAATGCACCGCGTTCTGTGAATGGACAGAGGAGATCTTGTCTTTCAACTGCTTCTCCTCCACTCACAGAATGTGATGCATTGTGTAAGTATATTATTCTGTGAATGGCAGAGACTACATAAAGGGGCAGGTGGGTGTCACAGCTGGCCTCAGAGCATAGGCCTGGCCTGGGAGGGTTCGGTACAGCACACCAGCACTTTCAGGCACAAAAAAAATGCCTACATCTGTGCCAACTGTCAGTAGGGATTTATCCTCATTTTATCTCTGTTGTGTCTCCAGGACAGGAAATGTAGGAAACTCTTTCTAACAAGACACAGACAGGAAAAAAAGCCTAATGGGTTTTAACTATTTCCTACTTTAAACAAAAAATAATGCATATTTGCTTTTGTTTAAAGTGTTAACAATTAACAATGGCCCAGTGACCATGCAGTGGTCTACATTGTACTGACAATTATGAATCACTGGATTAGCTTTTTCCTTAAGTCTAAAGGATATCCATCTGCAACAGTATGATGAAAAGGTAAAAGTATGTATAGATATGTTTTATAACTGAGTGGACCATCTGGAAAAACTTAGGATCCGCATATGGCTAGCTATAGCCATGGTGCCCCTGCAGCTTCTAAATCCAGTGCAACAATTTTTATCTGTATTCTGACCTCGGACCTTGGAGCTTCTGAGTACAAACTGTGCTGGGACATGCCAATACTTTGTAGCAGCACATTCTGCCACAAAAAAAGTCTACATTTATGTTGGGATTCCAGTGAGACCTAAATTCTTAGTAACATTCTCATGCCCCAGTGTATTAAGGCCCAACCCCGAGCAGCTAAAAAAATTATCTCTTGCAGTGGACTGCGCCTGCACTGCAAGGATTGATAACTTGCTTTATGTAAGGGGGAGGAGAAACCGTTTTACTTACCTGATCCTCCACTCCCTTTGCAGATAGTACTCCCCCATGCTCTGGTGAGGGGCTGTGCCTCTGCATTATTTCGTCTAGCGCAGGGCTATATACCCTGCTCTGGTCTTCATGACGTTAGGACGTTAGGAATGTGAGGGTACAGATTCTGCAGGGACTGGAGCAGTGGCGACTGCACCATAAGGGGCCCAGGGGCGTCACCCCTCATCCATGCGTCTGGCCCCCTAATCTACATGCGGGGTACCGGACACATGGATTTCAATGGGTTTTTTTTTTTTAAGCACGTGATTAGAGCCAGAGGCTCTAATAGGCTTCAAAAAAGGGTGGGCTCAGGGGCGCTGAGCACTGCACCCCAAGCACACCCACTTGTGTGACAATAGGGAATAATTATTCACTTTTGTCTTCCTCATTATCTTCCCGGCCAATCAGGAAGCCTCTATTGATCAGGAAGTCTTCAGACTCCCTGACAAATCGTGTCTCAGGACACACTTCCTGTTTCTGTTCAGCCGGGCAGAGAATGTCTCCAGAGCAGCCCTGCCTCTTCCTTTTCCCTGCCTCCATAAGGTAAGGCAGCTTTCTCAAATGGCACATTATCAGTGAATCGACATTTTCCGTCTCCTGTGGGTGGGGGGCGGCAGGGAGGGTTAAAAAGTTTGCCGCCATCTGTCCAAAATGAGCAATTAACCCTTACAGTGCAAGAGTTGGGCTTTAAATCCTGTTTTTTTTTTTTTAATTTATGCATGCAACAAATCTTTTGCATTATATTTTTTAAATGTAAAATGTAAGTTACCTTAAAGTGGTTGTATACACCTAATGCAGAAGTTGTATCTATAGTTATAATTCTGTAAATATCTCCTAAACGTGTAGTTCACAGAAGACAGCTGGGATAACAGTGGTGCCTCGAATGATGCTTCGGTGGTGCTTTTTTGAGGCTTTATTGAAGCTTGGCATATGCCCTGTGTGTGTGTGTGTGTGTGTGTTGATATCTCATACCTGCAATACCACCAAAACAAAGCGAAGCTAAAGCTGAATAAAAGCCTCTCAAAAACTGCAGGTGCTTCAAGTGAGCTTTGCCATAGACTTCTATGGAGGCTTTGAAGACGCTTTGAAGCACCACTAAAGCGGCATGGGGTATAATTGTTGAAGCAAAGCAAATGCAAAGTGTAAACAGGACTTTGAGCTAATTATTTTGTTTAGTGACAGGAGCTTTGATTGGCATTCAAAGTGCTTTAAAAAAGTGTGTCCAATGCCATGTTTTGAAGCAAGTGTAAACAAGCCCTTCCTTGGCTTCTGTGACATGTAGTCACTGACTGCTGTGTCACACATTTCACAGAGCCTGCCTTCTGAACTTCAGAGGTCCTGAGAGGAGGAGTTTCAGTAGACGAAGTCTGTACATGAACCAATGTTTGCAGGCACAAAGTACCATGGGATATAAAGTCATTAGAAACTAAAAATAATCATCCATGGAGAAGCTGCAAAGCATGCAGGGAACTCGGGAAGTTGTGGAAAGAGATGGCCAGCAGACAGGCAGAACTCACAACATGAAGAGATTTTTCAAGTAAGTTTATATGGGATTGACAAACTATTGCTTGTATTGTTGTTATTACAATGCTGATGTTATAAAACGTATAAGACGTCCCCCACGTGCCCTCCGGTGCTACTACTGGCTCTCCCGTGCGATCGGTGACCCAGAGAAGGAACCGACCGGCGATGGATGTTGACAATAGAGATTTCCGGTGTGCCAGTCGGTCCCCGAAGTCTCTATGATCGTTCAGAGACCGGGTGCAATGTTATGACAACACACCCAACCTCTGCATTTGAAAAAATGCCGCCTCCTCGGCTGGGAAACTGAGATTTTTTTTTCGATTTCAGGCTATGCAGCCTGGAGGTGAGGTCTGGGGACTTAGGCTTCTTTCACATGGGAGGCTGTTCTGCCGCTGTTAAAAGCATGTTTTGTTATTTTTATGTAGCACCCTCTAACTAAAGGTAGGTGCTAAAATAGGATTTTTCCCAGCTCAGGATATGTGCAGGTAAATATAGGCAGGCTTATTCTGCACGCTGGGCCTGTCTATTTTGATTTTGGGACTGAGAGTGTTTATTGTAGTGGTGGGTGTGATCACCTGTGCTCTGATTCAGAGATGCCTCCCCTGCTTTCAGAAAGATGGTTCTGGAATAGGGGTTGGATTCTGAAGTCTGAGTGGCAGGCAGCTCATGTGAGGAGCCCTGACCAATTATCTTTCAGTATTGGCAGGGGGCAGGCATCCCATATAAGCTGGGGTCATATGCTGTAAGGGAGGAATCAAGAGAGTAGGAAAAGATAACATGGAGTATTGAGGTGCTGCTCCGGGCGTCCCCACAAGCGGATGTGCCGAGCGCGGAGGAGGGATGGAGGAACTGCTTAGATAAAGATCTTCATCTTTTAAAAGGTATCAAGCTGCTGTGACCAGGGAACACAGGACTTGAATGCAGGACAAGATCAATACAGAAGAAGTAACAGTAAAGCGAAAGAGAGTAGATCAGCGTTCTGTGACCGGGGACACAGAACGGCCAAGTAGTCAAAGGTCAGTGTGAACAGAACAAGAGAAGCTATCAAGAATAGTGCAGAATGCTGTGGCCAGGGAACGCAGCATTGATAGTAAAGGACTGGCTGGGAACAGTAGTTCGCCTATTACCATGTGTCAGGCCATCGGGGGGGAAATACTGTTATCTCTGATCTGGTTAGCACATTGGTAATATCTTCCAAATACTGTGTGGCTGTCTAACTCATTTACCATCGGGGAGAGGCTGTGTTGGGCCTCTGGTTCTTTGATTCTCAGAAACCGTCATAGTCTGCAAGGTGGAGTGATTCTTCCTTGTCAAAATTGGAAGTGAAGAAGTAGTGTTTCAATAGTTTGCTGAGAATACTAGATGTACAACAACTTTCAAGCCAAGGCTATTCAGTATTGTCGTGCAATACACCAACTGCTATGGGCATCTTATATTACCCCTTGTGCCACCCAAGTTATCCTGCAATAAACTTAACAAAACGTGCAAATGACTGTTTCTTGTCTTAACTGATAGTGGGGAGTCTGACAGCAGGGTAATTGGCGGATTGCTAAGTAACCAAATCAGCAGCCATTAGGGGGTACCGCTACATTTAAATTCCAAGACTCCAGGCACATCAATCACTTGCAATTGTACATTGTAATTTGCAGCGTTTATGTGCATTTACATGCGGCTGCGTTTAACTGTGGTGGGTCTGCCTACCTCGTGTAACATGTGATATCGTAATCAATGTTTCTATGATGTATTTTTACATGCATTTAGGCCCATAGGTGCCCTCTGTGTCTATCATTTATGATATTTGTATGTATAAAATAATAAACTTTTTTTCTTTATGAAGATGACTGATGCATATGGATGATATATCTCAACTATGGGGCCATCATTTAAAAGACTGTCACTTCCAATTTTTCAGTCTTACAGCTCTAATAGGGCGCTTCCAAAAACACCCCCCCCCCCCCCCCCCCGCTGTAATTCAGATGCCCGGCGCCCGACAAGGGGCCGGACACCTGAATAGGGGGCGGCAGCGGTGACAATAGATAGGCAATGCATGAATCTATCTATTGGCGATAGAGCGGTGCAGGAGAGAGGGGGCGGCGCTCCTGCGCCCTCTATGCACGCACCGCCACTGACCAGTTCCCTGGGACTCAAGCCAGGAGTGTCCAGCCATTTAGACCATATCTTTTCGAACCTGCCTGGGCTTCCCCTGTGCTGATATATATGTTTCTCCATTATAAGTGTGTTTCCCATATGTGCTATCCAGGAGGACGTGGTCGGTGGCAGTATGGACTTCCATCCCATTAATATTAGCTTTCTAGCTTGGAACAACGCTCTAGAGGCTGCTATTCTAATTGGCTCCTTTGGAATTATATCCTCAAGGACCTCCAGCAAGCAGCATATGGGGTCCACGGGGATCGCTGTCTGAAACACTCCATTAAGTGTGCTCACCACCTCATGCCAGTTCCTATGGAGTTTCGGACATCTCCATAGTAGATGTATAAGGTCTCCGTTTTGTCTCCTGCAATGGCTACAGAGTGGGTCCAGTAGTCTACCCATTTTATAAAGTTTGGTAGGGGTATAATGAACTCTCAGCACTATGTAGAGCTGGGACACTTTCTGCGCTACATTAAGTGAGCATATAGTTACCGATTGTATAGCTTCAATCCATTGGTCCCCTGATATTTGGCCTAGGTCCCTCTCCTACATATCTTCTGCTCTGTTTGGGAATGCTCGTAAGTGTTTTGTTAACAACATTTGGTAGCACTGGGAGATGAACCCCTTAGTTTCCGTACTTGTATGCATCACATGGAACACTGGAGTGGGCGACTGTATCCACTCCACCGTGTTCCCCTGTGCCATGACAGCATGTTGTAGTTGTATGTAGTAGTAGTGCATATTACCAGGTAAGTTAAACCTCACCTGCAGTTCATGGAAGGACAGCAGTTTACTGTTGTCAAATATGTGAGACAGCTGGGATACCCCCCAGGCACGCCATCTGGGCCCCTGCTGCAGCTTAACCAGCTCTTCGTAAGATTTGTTATCCAAAATTGGGCTGTATTCTGTGAACCCCTGCACGCCCTGAAACTGTCTACTCTTGTTCCATATCTTTTGTACCAATGAAAGCGTCGGGATCTGTTTATTAGATTTCAAGAACATTTGAGCCTCCAGTCCAGCCGGTATGGTCTCTGCCCCCGTGGCCATCAGCATCAGTTGTGCCGACGAGCTACCTGGATTCTGAGACATAGAGCCGAACAAATGTTGCAACTGGGCCGCAATATAGTACAGCCAAGGGTTGGGAACTGCCAACCCTCCGCTGTCCTTTGGTTGCTGCAGCTGTTCCAGTTGTATTTGGGGGGGTCTAGTGTGCCACAGAAGCCGTCTGAAGAGAGTGTTCACTATTCTAAAGATTTTTAGATGTATCACCACTGGAGAGTTGTGAAGAAAATAAAGCAGTTGGGGCATCAATATCATTTTTATTAAGTTGGCTTTGCCTGCAAGTGACATTTTAAGGGCGTTCCATGTATTAATTTTATCACTGAACCTGGACAGTAAGGGATGCACATTGAGGGCACAGTAGTCCCCAAGCCTGGGCGACACCTGTACCCCCAGGTACTTGAAGCTGCCCACCAACGGGATGGGGCAAGAGTCAGGGAGGTGCACCTCCTGGCTCTCATCCAACATCATCAATGCTGATTTTGACCAATTTATGGTCAAACCGGAGAAGTGGCCAAATTTCATTATGATGGACATGACCCCAGGAAGGGATTGTGACGGGTCCCCCAGAAAAAGCATCATGTCATCAGCATATAACATGATCTTTTCCTGTATCGTACCGTATTGGAGCCCCTGGATGCAGGTACTCGCCCTCATTAGTTACCTTTAGTTCCACTTTAATACCAGATTTTCTTTAACCACTTGCTTACTGTGCACTTAAACACCCTTCCTGCCCAGACCAATTTTCAGATTTCAGTGCTCTCACACTTTGAATGACAATTACTCAGTCATGCAACACTGTACCCAAATACATTTTTTGTCCTTTTTTTCCCACAAATAGAGCTTTCTTTTGGTGGTATTTGATCACCTCTGGGTTTTTTATTTTTTGCGCTATAAATGAAAAAAGACGGAAAATTTTGAAAAAAAAAAACAAATTTTTCTTAGTTTATGTGATAAAATTTAGCAAATTATTAATTTTTCTTCATAAATTTTGGCCACAATTTATATTGCTACATATCTTTGGTAAAAATAACCCAAATTAGTGGATATTATTTGGTCTTTGTGAAAGTTATAGAGTCTACAAGCGGTGGTGCGAATCATAAAAAATTTAGCACACCTGATGTACTGGTGGCCTATCTCATTTCTTGCGACCCAAACAAGCCAGGAAAGTACAAATACCCCCCAAATGATCCCTTTTTGAAAGTAGACATTCCAAGGTATTTAGTAAGAGGCATGGTGAGGTTTTTGATGTTGTAATTTTTTTCCCACAATTCTTTGCAAAATGAAGATTTTTTTTTTTTTTTTCCCCACGAAATGTTCATTGTAATAGGTTATTTCTCTCACATGGCATGTGTATACCACAAATGACATCCCAAAATACATTCTGCTACTCCTCCTGAGTATTACGATACCACATGTGTGGGACTTTTACACAGTCTGGCCACTTACAGAGGCCCAATATTGAAATAGCACCATCAGGCATTCTACAAGCATAAATGACACATCTCATTTCTCAACCACCTATTACACTTTTGAAGGCCCTGGAGCACCAGGACAATGGAAACGCCCACAAAGTGACCCCATTTTGGAAAGCTAACACCCCAACGTATAATCTATGAGGCATAATGAGTCTTTTGAACGGTTCATTTTTTTCCAGAAGTTTTGGGAAAATGTGGAAAAAATATGAAAACGCATTTTTTTTTTACGCTAAGTTGTTCATTTATAAGATATTTCCAACACATAGCATGTACATAGCAAAAATGACACCCCAAAATACATTCTGCTACTCCTCCTGAGTATGGCGATACCAAATGTGTGAGACTTTTACACAGCCTGGCCACATACAGAGGCCCGCCAGTGAAGTAGCACCTTCAGGCGTTCTACAAGCATAAATGACACATCTCATTTCTCAACCACCTATTACACTTTTGAAGGCCCTGGAGCACCAGGACAATGGAAACACCCACAAAGTGACCCCATTTTGGAAAGCTAACACCCCAACGTATAATCTATGAGGCATAATGAGTCTTTTGAACGGTTCATTTTTTTCCAGAAGTTTTGGGAAAACGTGGAAAAAAAATGAAAACGTATTTTTTTTACGCTAAGTTGTTCATTTATAAGATATTTCCAACACATAGCATGTACATAGCAAAAATTACACCCCAAAATACATTTTGCTACTCCTCCTGAGTATGGCGATACCAAATGTGTGAGACTTTTACACAGCCTGGCCACATACAGAGGCCGGCCAGTGAAGTAGCACCTTCAGGCGTTCTACAAGCATAAATGACACATCTCATTTCTCAACCACCTATTACACTTTTGAAGGCCCTGGAGCACCAGGACAATGGAAACGCCCACAAAGTGACCCCATTTTGGAAAGCTAACACCCCAACGTATATTCTATGAGTCTTTTGAACATGTAATTTCTTTCCACAAGTTTTTGGAAAATGTGGAAAGAAAATTAAAACCAATTTTTTTCTTACAAAGTTGTCAATTTAGAAGATCTTTATAACACATAGCATGTACATAGCCAAAATTACACCCCAAAATACATTCTGCTACTCGTCCTGAGTATGGCGATACCCCATGTGTCAGACTTTTCCACTACCTGGCCACATACAGAAGCCCAACATGCAAGTAGCACCTTTTAGGCTTCTAACACATAGCATGTATACACCAAGAATTGCACCCCAAAATACATTCTGCTGAGCAAAGGGTAAAAAAAAAAGGCTCACCTGTGGTTCTAGCAGGCAGGAATACCATTCCAGAGCAGTCAAAGCATTTGTCTAGACAGCCAAAGGAAATGTCCAGGAATTGTCCAGGCAGCAGACAGATATGGAAAAGTATGAACATGGTTCAGTACAGTCCAAGGTTTAGAAGGCAGTTCAGGTAACAGGCATAGGTATGGCCAGTTCAGGTAACAGGCAAAGGCATGGCCAGTTCAGGTGGCAGGCAAAGGCATGGCCAGTTCAGGTGCCAGGCAAAGGCATGGCCAGTTCAGGTGCCATGCAAAGGCATGGCCAGTTCAGGTGGCAGGCAAAGGCATGGCCAGTTCAGGTGGCAGGCAGAGGCATGACCAGTTCAGATGGCAGCAGGTGGCACTTTGTACATTAGGCCTTGGTCAGGTAAGACCTGAGGACAGGGGTAGAGGCTTCTTCCCACCCAAATCTCTACGAAGCCTCCGAGTCTCCAGACCCTAATCTGAGAAAACAAAACCTGGAGAAAAATGTTTTCTCCACTCGGAAAACCTTTTCTGGAGCCCCTCACATGTGAGACCCCTGTGCTGTACAGTGGCAGGGCAAATGATCAGTTCAGGAGGCAGGCAAAAAGAATGGTTATTTAACAGGCCGAGGTCAATTCACGTTGAAGGCAGAAAGATGTTTGGCAGAGGCATAGTCGTTAACAGTCCGGGTCATTCACAGAAATGGCAGAAAGTGGAAACTGGAAAAAAATCATCTTCACTTTACTAATAGTGCAGTGAAGTATGATAGCTTCGAAAGCACGTTCCAATACAGAGGCCTGGATGGCAGGGACAGTCGGGACAGTAGTATCGGGTGTCACGGCGATTTCCCCTACTTGAACACACACAACATTTTTTTGGGGGTTTGCGACCTGTTTGGGTAGGAGGGAGAAGTTCAGGAAAGTGCCTTTCATGGAGTCTGGCTACTTCATCAGAGCGAATTAGTTGAGTGGGTTGGCCATGGGGATAGATGAGGGCTGTGAGGACGTCTTCTTGAAATCTTAGATAGGTCAGGGAACTTTGGGTGCACTTAGAAAAAATAATATAGGAATTGAACATGGCGACTTTTTTGTACCAAAACAGCGATCTCCTGGTGACCAAATAGGGCTGCATCATCTGGTCGTTCATATCCACCCCCCCCCCCCCCATGTATAGGTTATACTCATGGATACATTTTGGCTTCTGGATGGGGCCTTTTCTTCTCTGCAGTTCCACCAAGGTGTCGTTGTGTATTGTGGAAAGGATGTAGACGTCTCTTTTTTTGTCTCGCCACTTCAGCGCTAGTACCTCTTCAGTCCGCATACTGGCCTTTTCACCCGTCTTCAAGTTCTTGGCGACCAATGTCTGTGGGAAGCCTTTGCGGTTGGTCCGCGCTGTCCCACAGGCCACAGTCTGCTTTAGGTAGAGATGGCGGAAAAGTGGGAGACTTGTGTAGAAATTGTCTACATATAGGTGATAACCTTTCCCAAGCAGTGGTTGGATCAGCTGCCAGACAATTTTGCCACTTGTTCCCATGTAGGTAGGGCATCCAGGGGGGTTTAGCTTTTTGTCTTTTCCCTCATAAATTATAAAGTCATATGTGTAGCCCGTGGCCCTGTCACACGCCTTATAAAATTTTACCCCACGTCTGGCTCTTTTACTGGGGATGTATTGCTGGATTCCAAGTCTTCCAGTAAAGTGTAATAGTGACTCATCTACACAGATATTTTTATCTGGGGTAAACAGTCGCTTGAAGCTGGCGCAAAAAAAAATGATTAGGGGCCGAATTTTGAATAATTTATCATAACTGGGATGATTTCGAGGGAGGCATTGGGCATTGTTATTGAAATGTAAAAATCACATAATCATTTCATAACGGGTTCTGGGCATCATTGATGAATAGATCGGCATGTGGTGGATATGTAGGGTAGACCAGTAGGAATGGACTTCATTTTTTTTTGTCAGCCCCATGTTGAGGGTTAGGCCAAGGAAAATGTTAAATTCTTCAATGGTGATGGGTTTCCAAACAAAAGTGCGGGCATAGGAAGAACTTGGATTGTTGGCTATATGTTGGCTGGCATATAGATTACATTGCTCCACAATTTAGGTTAGGAGATCATTGGGAAAAAATAAGTGAAAATAATAAAGTGGGGTTACATTTTCCGTCTGTATCTGAGGGCCTGGCTGGGCTGTAAAAAGGGGAATTACAGGTTCTACTGACGTATCGGGCAGCCATGTTGGATACAGTAGAACATCTGGAAGGCTAGTACTGCCTCGTTGATGTGATGCTCCATTGCTAGCATCTGGCCTATCTTCTAGGAAGGTTGCCAAACTGCTGGTGGATGGCTGCCTATCCCGGAGTGCTGCGCTGCTGGTGGATGCCTGCATATCATCCTGGAGTGCTGCGCTGCTGGTGGATGCCTGCATATCATCCTAGAGTGCTGCGCTGCTGGTGGTTGTCTGCGCCTGCTCATTTCTCCTGCTTCTCCTTCTTAGGATTCTATCATCCTCTGTTTCCATCTCGGAGCCACTGCTGTCCACTGGCTCATAGTCGCTATCCGAGTCTGACAGAGAGAGTTCCCCGCTACTCTCGTCTGACATACTCTGGAGTATCTGGCAAGCCTCCTCTGCGCTGTACGACCTTTTAGTTGACGGGCAGATGTGCCAGATGGCGGGCAGATGTGTCAGATGGCGGGCGTCAGATGTCAGATGGCGGGCGTCAGATGTGCCTGATGGCGGGCGTCAGATGTGCCTGATGGCGGGCGTCAGATGTGCCTGATGGCGGGCATCAGATGTGCCTGATGGCGGCGGGCAGATGTGCCTGATGGTGGCGGGCTGATGTGTTTGATGGTGGCGGGCAGCTGATGGCCGGAAGATATGCGGATTATGGCGGGCAGATGTGCCGGATGATGGCGGACAGCTGTGCCGGATGATGGCGGACAGATGGACACTGTGTTTTGGGGACACTGTGTTTTGGGGACACTAGCTAGGTGATCAGTGGGTTAACAGCAGACAAACAGCTATATAACTCACTGATCTCCTTGCAGCACAGATCTCTCTTCCTCTCCTCACTGACAGGCTCTGTGTGAGGAGAGGAAGAGATGAGAGCAGTTACAACTGCTCTCTATTTACATTACATGACGACTGTGATTGGACACAGTCGTCATGTGATCAGGAGGGCCAATCACATGGCCCTCCTGTCTCACACTTCTCTGCTGTCTCTGGGGGACACAGGCAGATCGGGATCGCGCCGCTGCGCGGGCATGCAGCGGCGCAATCTCCTGTCATCTGCCGCCCTTCCCCCTTTATTATGATTGCGATGGCTGTGATTAGACACAGCCATCGCACGGATCAGGAGGGCAAATACATTGCCCACCTGCCGTGCCGAGATGCGGCGTGTGCGGGGGACACGCGCGCATCGGGATCGCACGGCTGCGCGGGAGCGTGCCCGCGCGATCCCGCTACTTCTGAAGGACGTTCCGGAACGTCCAGTCAGAAGTAGACGGCTCCCACCCGGCCGTATATGTGCAGTGGCCGGGTGGGAAGTGGTTAAAGTGGTAGTAAAGCTTCTTTATATATATATAAAAAAAAAAAAAGTGTTACCATGTAAGGTAATATCAAAAAGTGCTAGTATACATTGCATACTAGCACATTATGAAATACCGTATATACTCGAGTATAAGCCAAGTTTTTCAGCACATTTTTTGTGTGTTGAAAATGCCCCCCTCGGCTTATACTCGAGTCAAGCAGTTTTCTGCAGCAGAGAATGACATTTTCCGACCCGATTTTATATATATATATATATATATATATATATATATATATATATAAAGAAGCTTTACTACCACTGTTGTAGTGCTAGTTCCACTGGGTTTGCACACCAAATTTGGGGTTCCTAGCACCAAGTGACCCCGAGATACGGTCAACTGTGTCCATCTGCAGCAATGTCATTTCGGGACCCTTTGGGCTGCAGCTAGGGGGCATTTAGGAACTCTTAACTACCAAGTTTGAAGTTTGGGGGACCTAGGCTGCAAATGGGCACAGTGAGGCTGCAAATGGGCATTGTTGACCCTCTTTTCCACTTACAGTAGCTGCGCATTTCTCAACCTAGGCTTATACTCGAGTCAATACGTTTTCCCAGTTTTTTGTGGTAAAATTAGGTGCCTCTGCTTATATTCGGGTCGGCTTATACTCGAGTATATATGGTATTTACCTTAAAACTAAGCCCTCCAGCGGTGTGCTATCACCGCTGACAGGGCTTCCATCTTCACCCAGTCTTCTTTCCGGGTTCGCGGTCGGCTGCCTGGTTTGCCGAACCTTGATGATGTTACCCCCGTGCATGCGCACAGGAGCCCTGGGCACGGCACAGAGCTCTGAAGGAACGGCACAGGTATCCCCTTCCAACAGAGCTCATGCGCCGGTGACGTCCAGCTGCTCGCTGAAATATCTTCTACTCTAAACGGTGCATGTTTAGGAGATATTCATTTTACCTACAGGTAAGCCTTATTATAAGCTTACCTGTAGGTAAAACTAGACAAAACGAGTTTACATCACTTTAAAGGAGCAGATGTTTAAAATGGCTGATGGGTTCACTTTAACCGCTTGCTGACCAGCCGCCGTCATTTTACTGCGGCAGGTCGGCACAATCCCACGAGCCATCGTAGATATACGTCGGCTCGCGGGAACGGGATAGCAGGCGCGTGCTGCACAGCGAGGGTGACAATGATCGTGGCCAACGGTCGCGATGACCACTGGCCACGAGCGATCGCGGGCACGAGAGGCAGAACAGGGACGAGTGTGTGGAAACACACAAATCCCTGTTCTGTTCTGAGAGGCGTGACAGATCGTGACTGCCTATTAGCTAGGAACCCCGATCTGTCACTTCCTCTAGGTCGGTCCCCTCCCCCTACAGTTAGAAACACAAACAGGGAACACAGTTAACCCCTTGATCGCCCCCTAGTGTTAACCCCTGCATTTTTATAGCACTGATCTCTGTATAAATGCCAATGGTCCCAAAAATGTGTCAAAAGTGTCCGATGTGTCCGCCGTAATGTCGCAGTCCCAATAAAAATTGCAGATCACCGCCATTACTAGTAAAAAAAAACTAATATTAAAAATGCTATAAATCTATCCAATCAATATACGCTTATTGCAATTTTTTTTTTACCAAAAATATATAGAAGAATACATATCGGCCTAAACTGATAAAAATTGCTTTTTTTAAAAACAAAATGGGGATATTTATTATAGCAAAAAGTTCAAAATATTGTGTTTTTTTTTTTTTTTAAATTGTCGCTCTTTCGCAGAGGCGATCAAATACCACCAAAAGAAAGCTGTATTTGTGGGAAAAAAGGACATAAATTTTGTTTGGGTACAACGTCGCACGACCGCACATTTATCAGTTAAATCGACGCAGTGCCGAATCGCAAAAAATGGCCTGGTCATTCAGCAGCCAAATCTTCCGGGGCTGAAGTGGTTAAGATTGTGTGATGGTAGTCACCTAGTCCTGGCTTATTTCAGTTATAGGTTGAGGATCTCAAACTGTGCTAGTAGTAGACATCCCTCAGTAAACTTCTTTTGTCAGGTAAGGGCGATCAGATAGTTTTGAAAGCTTTGTGTCCAAATTATAAAAGGCACAGTCACAGAACAGTCAACATACAGAAAAACATCTGGACAACATATTTGCTAGCTGACACTGCTTCATCCAGATATTTACATTTGGTGTGCTTGGAAGCAATAAAGGTTGTGTAACCCTGTCTGAAGAGCAGGAGGCTTGTGCTACATCTGTAAGCTGATTAGATGAAAAAAAATAAAAGGAATGTCAAGACAAGAAAGGGCTTGATAAATGTTTGGAAGAATCAGTCTGCACATGACAACAAGCCAAAGGTACAGACTGATTAGTGATCAAACTGAAAGAAAATACCCTCTTTTATCCAAATTCTACCTCTAGCTGTGAATCTATTGCTATTTGCTATTGTATATGCTATTTTCCTGCTGCAGCAGTAGTGTAAACATAAAGCACAACGAAAGCACAATGTTACAAAATAATCACTATAGTAACATTTCAGAAGGCGAGCAAAAGAAAAGATTAAAAAAGTAAAACTAACATTAAAAATATCAGAATGTAGAATTAAACAATGGGCTTTGAAATGAAATAATTGAAATGGTAGCCTTTAAATGGGGCTGGATTTTGTTACTAACCCACATAGGCATACCTGGGAACTTTTAAAAATCAGCATTTGTGAGTTTGGGGGTAGAGTTGTGGGCAGGGCTAATAGCAGCATATGTAGCTCATTGCAGCAAATGGTGGGTGGTTTGTCAACATCACCAAAAAAAAAAATTCTGGAGATGTAACCATTCTGGCAATGAACCAGAAACCAGAGATAAAGTCAGGTATTGCCAGGTAATTTCAAGTAAGTTCCCAGCTATGCACAAGGGAAAGGTCCGACCTGCCCAGCCCAGCCCACCAAAAAAATAATGGTGTCCACTGTTGCTTATAGCGAACATATTACAGCGCACACATTCAAGAATGACATTTCCTGTAGGGCTAGTTAAAAACACCTGAACATATTCAAAAAATACGGGTGTTTGGTCATACTATATGGTTATATAGTGCTAAGCCCACTTACTGCGACAAAGTACCCAGAATTAGTGGGTCATACCCTAGTAATAGAATAAAAGATCCTGCCTCTCAACCATGGGAGCCTGTTGCTTATAGACTCACAGAGGCTTATTTAACTCCAAAACCACTCCCCTTTCTGAACTTTTGTTTTTGGCCAAAACTTCCCAAGCCACTCCTCATCCTCTTGCATGAAATCATGTCATTCAATCATGGGGTGAGCATGCAGTGCCCACAATGGCTCAAAGAGCTGTGACTGTCCCTCAGTAAGGGAGGGAGCCAGTTGCTGCTGTTGCACGTTGGTCATGGGCCATTCAACTGGGTAAAGGCCTGCTTTGTTTGACATGTAAAGGGAAGCCCACTTGAAAAGTTTTCCTTTTTCCTTTTTTTTTTTTATATAATCTTTATTTTCATTTTCAAATTTTGAACAGATTAACAACACAATAAGGTAACATTAATGGGGAGGTGAAGGGGGAGGGAGATGGGGGGGGGGGGGGATAAAGGGGGGGAGGACATTTAACATGGTCCGAGTGCAGACTACTGTGTCAACCGGGAGGCATATCTACTTGTGGTGACCAGAAGGGCATCCATCCTGTCCCAGACAACTATATGGACAGGCCTCCCCTCCAAACTGGAAGGGGGTAGGGTGTTCGTAAACTATAAATACAGAGTCATTGTATACATGGCTCCCTCATTACAAACATCATAGATGAACTCTAAAACCTGGTGACCGTCCAGGTAGCTCAAAAGGCAGATACTGGGTATCCTGGGGTTGTAACACAGCAAAAAACACATAACCAATAAGAAAGAGGGGAGAAAAGCAATAGTAGGAAAAGAAAGCTAGGGAAGGGGGAAGAATCATGTGTAATGAGTCTCACCGGATTTGTTGATGCCTACTTTTAAGTAGAGCCTGTAGTTGTTGACGGATGGTTCACCTAAACATGTCTCCCAAAGGAAGGATCTGCTAAAGCAAGAAGTGCAACATCTAGACTAGATGAGGCCATAGTTGTGTCATGTACGTGGGTTCTCCAGGCTGCCCATGTAAGCTCAAATCATTCACGGGTATCTCTACAAGTGGTTAGCCAGTTCTCGGCCTCCATGATCTCCCCCACCTTTCTCAACCAATCCTGCTCGCTTGGAATATGCAAGCTCTTCCAGTGTATTGGTATAAGGCGTTTTGCTGCATTGAGGAGGTGGGGGAGAGCACTTTGTTTATATTGAGACAGGGGCATGGGGGGGATGTGGAGCAGAAAATGTTTTGGCAGGGCTGGAATATCTATGCCCAGGCTATCTGAAATGTGTTTGTCAACCATGGCCCAAAACGGTGTTAACACAGGACACTCCCACCAAATATGGAGGAAGGTGCCTTTCATTCCACACCCCCTCCGGAACCTGTCGGAAGCGGTGGGGAAAATTATAGCCAGGGTAGTGGGTACCCTGTACCATCTCAATAGGATTTTGTAGTTGTTTTCTTAGAGTCTATTGAGCTTGAGTGAGTCAGGCGGTATAGGTGGTGGAGCTGATCTTCTGTGAATTCAAGTTGGAGGTCTCTTTCCCACTCTTTAACATAGAGGGGTTTGGGACTGGGTGTAGCTGTCTCTAGCATCCCATATAGTGCCGAGATCATATGGGGCAGAGGATCTGTAGTTGCCCCCATACTTTCAAAGTCAGTGTGGTTCTGATCTGTGCTTGTCTGTGGCATTTGGCTATGAAAGTCTCTAGTTGGCGGTGTCTCCAGAAGTCAAAGGGGAAGCTACCATATGGCTCTCGCAGGATGGTGAGCGATGTCACTGAGCCCCTCTCCACAAATCTTGCCAGACTAACAATCCCATCGCTCGTCCATGTTTCGAGCGAGGCTACCTGTTCCCCCCCGAGGAAACCATGGGTATCAGCTCACTGGTGACAGTGGGGATGTCTGTGGTGCCAGAGCTAAGCGTGCGTTCATTCTGTTCCACATTTTCAGGGAGTGAACCGTCAGTGGGGAAACCCAGTCAGAGAGCCCCCTATCCAAACCACAAACGAACGGTAACCAACATGGCAGTAGTATACTAAATAATTAGGAAATGCTAGCTCCCCACAATTAACTGGTAGCTGAAGAGTTAACCTCGTCAGTCGAGGAGCAGCACCCACCCATAGGAAGGAGCTCACAGAGCGCCAGTTCCCTAAAAAAGGAGCTTCTCAGCCAGATGGGACAATTATGGAATACATAATTGAATTTAGGAAGGAAAATAATTTTTTGTATATTACTGTGACCCAGCAGATTTAAAGGTAAGTTATTCCATGAGGAACACTGCTCCCTCAGCTGTAACAGTACAGTACTGCATTTACTATATCTGGTCTCCCACAGTACACAAAACATGGAAATGCAATTATTTTAGTAAATATAAACTGCTAAATAACTTTTCTTATCAGCAGCATATAGCATTCTAGTGACATCTGTCAGTTCCTGGTAAAGCTTGTAGGAGGAGTTTTCATCCTGCACTGAGCTGTCCTATCAGGATCCCAGACCCCTGACTCTCCCTGCACAGTGGTGATTGGCCCTGTGCTGATCACATGCACTCTACCAAGAAGAAAACTCCAGCAATACACGTCAAACTGAGCATGTGCAACCTGACACCAAAGACTCTGTCTTATCCGGGCCTGTTCTGGAGTCAGTGGAAGAAGAGGAGGATCTGTGCATACAAGATCAAGCAGCCTTTCTACACAATGCGGAGGATTAACCCATTAGGTTCTACAGTGAGTATAACAAGCATCCTTTACTGTATATACACACTGATTTTACTGTTGTCGGTTTAGTAACACGTTAAGATTGTAATACTCACATAATTAGTTACCCTTATGCCTAAATATTTTAATTTGTCCACCCAAAGCAGGGGTGTGTGGGCAGCCGAACCCCTAGCTTTAAGACCTAAAGGGAAAATGACCGACTTATTCTAGTTTATCCGTATACACCCGAATACTGTCCAAACTCATCGAAGATTGCCAGGGCAGCCCTCAAGGAGGAGTCCGCATCACTCAAATAAAGCAGGGTGTCATCAGCATAAAGCTAAATTTTTTCCTCCAAGGGGCCAATTTGCCAACCTCCAATGAGTCGGGAGTCCCTCACCAAAATGGCTAGAGGCTCAAGAGCCAAAGCAAATAGACTTGGTGACGGATGCCTCTGCCCAGGGGGAAAAAAATCAGAGATTCTATCATTTGTATGCAACCGTGCCCTGGGAGCGCTATAAAGCATACCCAGCCATTGAAGGAATCTAGGCTCAACCCCAAACCTTCGGAGCACTCCCCAGAGAAAGGTCCATTCGACAGAGTCAAGGGCCTTCTCTGCGTCTAAGGAGGCCACGACCCTAGAATTGTCATGAACAGTAGTGAGGAAAAGATTACGAATATTTATGTCAGTGCCCTTCCCCAGCATGAAACCAGTCTGGTCAACATGTATAAGCTTCTCAATCACCATAGAAAGACAGAGCGCTAATATTTTAGCCAGTAGTTTGGCATCTGCATTTATCAGTGAGATATGGCCTATACGAGGCGCAATCCTCTAGGTCTTTACCGGGTTTAGGCACTAGCACAATGAGGGCCTCGGACATGGAGTCTGGCAAGGAGGCTAGAGAAGTAAATTTATCCAGGAGGACGGTCAGTCTAGGTGCCAACAGCTCCTGAAAGCAAGAGTAAAACTTTAAGGGGACATCATCTGGGCCCGTTGCTTTACCCGATTGCATGTGCTCCAATGCGGTCTGAACCTCAAGAGTGACATCTTCATCCAACTTATCACGAGCCTCATCATCAAGGGTGGGAAAGGCAATAATTATCCAGATAATTATCAAGATCAGAAGCCTCGTATTGCACCCTAGATGAAAAAAGGGAATGAAAAAATTGGGGAAACCATAAATTAATAGAATCAGGTGTGGTAAACAGTTCCCCCCGTACATCCCTAATTCTGCTAGTAGCTGTCTCCTAGCAAACCATTGTAGCAGTCTCCCATTTTTGTCACCGTATTCAAAAATCCATTGGGCTGTAGAAAGTAGGGATTTTTTAGTATGCTTGACCCAAAAAACAGAGAGTTCCCTCAAGGTATGCTGCCAGGCAGCACACCCAGTTCTATCTGGGTTTGCAACTTAGGTGGCCTCCCTCTGCCTAAGATTGGCCTCCAGCTTTTCCAGAGTGTGCACAGAATCCTTTTTCACAGCAGCAATATGCACTATATATTCCCTTCTAAGCATGCCTTTAAAGGCACCCCATACAAACAAGGGACTGGTAGAGTCAGCATTAGTTAACCAGTAGTTACACAAAGCCTCTGGTATATCTTCCTGTATCTTGGGGTTCATAATCCAGAACCTGTACAGCCTCCATAATCCCCCACCAGTCGGCGCCGCGAGTTGGAATTAAATCAAGAGGGACATGATCATATAGACACCCCTATAAAGCCCGCTGAAGGGCTTCTGAAGAGGCAATAGCCAAATCAATTAATAAAAAGGTTCCATACGTAGCAGAGTGGCAAGTATATGCTTTGTGTGATGGGTGAAAGTGGCGCCACACATCCATCAGGGCAAATGTGGTCATCCAGAGATAAGCCAGGGGTCCATGCAGAGGAAGGATGGAGTCTGTCCAGGCCTGAAGATGGAGCTATATTAAAATCTCCTATAAGCAAAACATTAAAAACACCATAGGAAGTAACCATATGCATAACAGTGTACAGTAAGGCCCCATCGGCTGGAGGGGGGTAAGTATTGACCAACAATTAAAAAAGGGACAGCATGAAATGGGTGCATGTATCAACACGTATCACCCACCTGGGTCAGTCTTGACCTCCAGAACCTGAAACTTCAGGGATCTGTGGACAGGTATACTAGCCCTAGCATAATTTGAGTAAGTAGCGTGATAGTGAGCACCCACCCAAGCTTCCTACAGACTCATGACACGGGAACCCATTAGGTGAGTCTCTTGTAGCATGCAAAAATGGGGTGTAAATCTGCGCAAAAAAAATTAAAACGAAGGATCTTTCCACAGCAGAGTTTAACCCACAGACGTTCGAAGAGATTACATTAAACTTAGCCATTTGGCTTGAAAAGAATAAAAAAAAACAAAGGAAAAATGGCCCGAATGACCAGGTGCCTTATAGCCCAAGGGGGACGCATTCCCCATCCCAGACACCTGCAGTATCCCCTAATAGTACCACCAAGAAGAGGCAATAATACCATCAATGACATAAAGAGCAAAAACATACTGAAAAGCAAAACAATTAAAAATTAAAACCAAAACTGTGGAAAACAGAACAGCAATGGCTTGCTCCCCCAACCCCCCTCACAGCACTACCCAGAGCCCTGGGCAAAGCATTAGTTCCCAAACTTGCAACAGTGGAGCAGTCAACTTATGTAGGAGGCGTGTACCCAATAACGGGGTACAATGAAGGCCATAAAATGTGGAAAATGTCAGTCAATTGACTAGGACATCACATGCAGTGTTTCCATCCACAGAGATACTGGAGAGAACAGCATGAATCATTCCAATCACCTGGCACAAGCCAGGGGCACAAACTTGAACTTAATAGAATAAAAGGTATGCAGAAATTTAGGATAAGGCAAGTCCTTCAGTGCAGCCAACTCCCCTTAGCAGCAGTGGGGACAGAGACTCCCTGGTGCAAACAGGTAATATGCTATTTATCTGTAATAAACAGTGTTTGTTAATGCAGGAGAATAAACTAGAGGAGAACACCATCATCCCCACGGAGGCAAAGATTCCAACCAGGCAGAAGCTTCCCTCGGTGAAGTAAAGTATCGAACTGACGACTCCCCATCAACCAAACGAAGCTTATCTGGAAAGAGGATACTGTAGGAGAGGCTTTTAGGCCCTCATGGCAGCCTTAACTAAATCAAAGGACCGTCTCATCTTTTGCGTTTCCATGGTATATTTGGGAAAACGTAGCAGCTTAGAGTTCTGGTATGTTAGGGGTCCTAGGGATCTTGTAGCCCGCAGCACTTTATCCCGGTCCCGAAAATTAAGTAGACGCAATACAAGTGTACAGGGGAGGAGAGCCCTCCAGCCTGGCTTAGGTGGCACCCTCTGGGCCCCCTTCAAAGTAAATAAAGGGAAGAGCTGGGCCGCAGGCAACACTGATCGGATCAGTTCCTCTATAAGGACAGTGGAGCTCTTAAGCCCCATACACACGCTCGGATTATCCGAGGACCAGGTCCGTCGGATCCTGTCCGTCGTACTTTGTCCGATGTTGGTGTTGCGTACACACGGTCGGACAAAGTTGTCGGAAAATCCAATCATTCTGAACGTGGTGACGTTTGTTGCCTACGACGGGACTACGTAGAGGCTAGTAGCCAATAGCTTTGGTCTTGTAATGTGATCTGAGCATGCGTAGCACTTTGTCCGTCGGACAACGCTACACACGATCGGATTTGGTGTGATCGGACCGTGTTGTCAAAAAATCTATCCAGCAGGAGATAGGACTTTGTCCGTTGGACAATCCGACGTACACTGTCCGATGGTGCATACACACGGTCGGATTTTTCAACAACATTGTCCGATCGGACAGAATCCATGCGAAAATCCTACCGTGTGTATGGGGCTTTACTCTCCGCTCCTTCTGCCAAGCCCACGATCTGGAGGCTGTTATGCCTGTTCCTGTTCTCGGCATCCTCTGCTCAATTTTCCAGCACCCACAGCTTTGTTTGCAAGGTGCTGATGGAAGTAGTGTGCTCCATCATTGTATCTTCCACATGGCTGACACACTGCAATCCAACATCTAGCTGGTTGGTAATTGCTGCCATGACCTCAGGAATGCCCAGAGCCAGTGGAGAAGAAGACTGCTCCGGGTCTGTCTGTCAGGCCATATTAGAGAAGCACGCTGGTGTCTCTGAGGAGGAAGCTGATGTTGGATCAGGCAGCAGAGCCATGCCAGGGGGAAACCAAAGTTTCTTTCCTCGCTGAGATCTCCCGGATTATTTCTAGGGCATACAGGGTCTGCAGACCAGCACAGGAGGGCAGAAAAGTCACGTGCAGGATAATAGGCAAAATGTTCTCCAGTAGAGCTCCGGGAAGCACATCCTCTCAAGCCACCATTCTTGGCCATGCCCATGGGGTGCAAATTTAGAGTGTGATGGAGAAGGTATGTAGAAGTGGACCAGTGGAAAGAATGAAAAGATGATGAAAAAATTATCTGTAGGATGGGAAAGCAAAAAGATGAGTGACGTAAAGAGGGCTTTACAATAGTAATAAAGGGCAGTGAAGGACAGAGGAGGTGGCCATCTGTGATCCATTCCAGAGTTAGTAGTAGGGGTCTAGTTAGCAGTAGTACGTTTGTAGGAAGACTTAGGAGTCAAGTGGATGAGGAATTTAATTGTGGTATATGGCAGCATGGTAAATTTGACATCATGGCTTGTCTGACAATCAAGGAATCTAGGGAAAATGGTTCCCTGGACAATATAATGCAAGTGGAATGAGGTCTTGGAAATGTGGCTCCGAACTGGGCTGTTGTAACATGGATGTGGTAAGTTGCTGCAATGGTATGAAATCTTCACTGAAGTGGTTTCACACATAGCAAGTTAACTGTTAACATCTCACAAAAGGTAAAATTACATTTTATAGTGAGATAGGCTAAAAGGAAGACTTTATTGTGTTTCACACTGGTTTAGTGGAGGGATTTTTGTTTCCTTTTATCCTGCTTCATCATAAGTTTCCTGGTTATACTTTCTTGTTAAAGTGGAAAGTAACCTCCATCACTGACTTTTACCTATAGGTAAGCCTATAATAAGGCTTACCTATAGGTAGTGTAAATATCTCATACACATGCACCGTTTAGGAGATATTTACTGTACATGCAGCCAATGACATCACTGGCACATGCGCTCTGAAGGAACGGCCACCTGTGCTGTTCCTTCAGAGCCCTGTGCCGTAAATGGCGGCTCCCGCGCACATGAAGCTGGAAGCAAGGCAGGTGATGATGGAATTGGCCTCCAGCTCTGACATCTCAGTACGGGAGGGCTTTGTTTTTAGGTATGTTAGCACATTATGGCTTTACCTTGCAGTGTTAAAAAAAGAAAAAGAAAAAAAAAAAAAACATCCAGTGGTTTACAACCGCTTTAATCTCAAAGCCCCTCTATTGACACCATTGTTTCCCTGGACTGTTTGGATGATGTCCAATAAGCCTAAAGCCGCTGTATGCAGTTTGGAATAAATAGCTTTATAGTATTAGGATGTACAGTATTTTTTCTATAAATCAGCAGTTCTGGATGCACAGTTGGCCTAGGGGCATGAAGAAATTATTTGCTTGACTCAGCCCACTATACTATTTTTGGGATTTGTGATAAAATTGAGACTGGCAGATACCTTCTGTGCTAAGAGGGATATATTGTACTTCACACTGGTTCAGTGAATGGCTTTTCTGGTTCTTTTTCACCCACCTTACCATAAACTTTTTGGTTATACTTTGGTTATACTTTCCAAATTATTTCAAAAGTACATGTAATCATATGGAGCACATTGTAGTAGTAATTAGTCAATTAAAGTATGGAATTTTTTCACTGACTAAAGTAGCTTATACTGCAAAGGCTTGCAGTTCTGCAAATGCTGAAGAGCACAGGGTCTCAACTAGTTTTAATAATACATAAAATATCTCACCAGTATTTAGTGACTACCTTTTAGTTCATTTTACTATAATAGATGACTTTGTCTTGGAGCAGTAATCTGTATGATACCAACATTTTACATATTTTGTTTTTGACCTAGCAAAGCTTTCCTTTTCTTGTATTACATTTTCTTAAGTTTTTTTTTTTTAATGAAAATGAATTACATTTAAAAAATGTTTTCCATCACTTTTGACTGTTTTATAACAAATAGAGTTACTATAGGTACAGAGTTAAAATTTAATTGTTTTAATACATTATGTTTATTACAATTAGGAACAAAAAAAAAAAAAAAGTATCTCCAATGGGATTTTGTTGCACCAATTAGAATTCAAACAAATTGTGTTTTTTTGTATACAAGTAGAAAAAGTTTATTTGTAAAATAAGATAAAAATTTACGCCTTTGCGCAAGAGAAGGGGGGGCAGGGGTGCTTTTTTTTTTTTTTTTTTGGTTTTTTTTTTATTTATTTAGTAAAATTTTTTTTCTTTGTTATGATTTTTTATTGTTATCTCAGGGAATGTAAATATCCCCTATGATAGCAATAGGCAGTGACAGGTACTCTTTTTTTGAAAAAAAAATTGGGGTCTATTAGACCCTAGATCTTTCCTCTGCCCTCAAAGCATCTGACCACACCAAGATTGGTGTGTGCAATTAGTTATGCACAGAGTGACCCCAATCCTCCTCTTCTGGGGTCCCTCAGCAGCGCTGGTGGCTCCTCCTCTTCTTGAGTGCCCCGTCGAAGAAGCGCTCTCCTTCGGGACACCCGTGCAGGCGTGCTCCCATGTCCTGTTGCTGCGTCTGTAGACACAGACAGCAGGACTCGGTCCCCCCCCCCCCCCCCCCCCCCCCCCCCGGAGCACGCATCATTGGATTTGACAGCAGCGGGAGCCAATGGCTGCGCTGCTATCAATCTATTCAGTCAGGACACGAGACACCAGCCGGAGCTTTTTGGGGCTTAGGTAAGTATAAGGGGGGCTCGGGGGCGCTGCTGCACTAAAGAAGGTTTTTCACCTTAATGCATAGAATGCATTAAGATGAGAAACGCTTATGATTTACAACCCCTTTAATTATGGTCTATACAGTCCTATTCCTAGTCTAGTGTACAATAGAGTATCATACAACAAGCAGAGAAAACATGTGCTTAATCTATTGTATAACCACCAATAATTTCCAAACACGTTTCAACTAAATATAGTCTTCTTCGTTGGACCAAAAGTTGGGAACAGACCTAGATAGATAAAAAGCTTCTTATTGTACAAATAAACTTTTTCTACTTTTATGCAAAAAACACAATTGGTTTGAATTTTAATTGTAGCCATGTAATCCCAAGGGAAATACTCTTTTTTGTTCCTATTTGTTCCTATTTGCTAAGAGATAGAGCACCCATGTCACACTCACCGCTTTATTCTTGATTATGTTTATTACAATTATCTGCAGAGCAAAGATTTCCTCCAGTAGTCTCAAGAATGACTTCCATGGACTAGAACCCCTGAACTAACTGGATGTTTGGATAAGTTTACCATCCTAGATACCTGGCTTCTGTCACAATCACATACCAGGACAGACTCCTCAAGCACACTTCTCATCTCATCTCAACTAGAAAGGTTTTGTTTATTTTTTTTCAAAAGAGAGAGCAACAGACTGCTTAGTAACAGTCTTTGACATCATACTGTATTTTCTGCTAGATATCATATGGATTGTTGCCCATATGGCTGAATCTGTTGTGACCATAATGCCGCGTACATACGATCGGACTCTCCAGCGGATGTCCGCCGGACTTTCCGAACGAGCGGACTTGCCCACACATGCCCACACACGACCGGACTTCTCCGGGGGACTAGATCCAGCGGACAATCCCCCAGACTTTTGGTGGAGGTCCGCAGGACTTTTGAAATGAACGGACTTGCCCACACATGGAGTAAAGTCCGTTCATTTTGAACGTGACTCCAGGTAGACGGGACTAGCGAAGGAAGTCAATGCCTCCATCGGCGAGATTGACACCTTACTAGCCCCGTCGCCTGGTATAGATTGTCCGCCGGACTGCCGAGTCTGACGGATAGTTTTGAGTCAAGACTTCTTTCTAAGTCCGCTGGACTTTTGGAAAGAAAAAGTCAGCCGGAGCCCACAGACGGGCGGATTGTCCGGCGGACTCTGGTCCGCCGGATAGTCAGATCGTGTGTACGCGGCATGTACGCGGCATTACAGTATCTTTACAGTCACCTACTGCCTTGTACATCCTATGATAACTTGTTGAAAATCATTTTGGCCATCAACTAGAAGAATCCCAACTAAAATATTTCAAGTAAAAATAACAGAATCTGATTAATTAGCTAATTAACCCTTAAGAATTCGAAGGCTTCAAAAAACTTGATGAGACTTAAAAAAGAACTTACTGTCTGCAAATGAAGCAAAGGAGCCTGGAGGTCATGAATCTGCATAATCTTGGTAAACATTTATATCTTCTTTTACCAAAACACAACTTTCAGATGGATGTAATTTTTCATAAAAGAATTTGGCAATGTGGACAATGTATAGAGAAAAGTAGTATATTTTACACAATTAAATGTATAGAATCTGTCAACCCAACATTTCATATTCCTAATATGTGCCTGCTGTACAATGTACTAGTATGAAATGTAATGCTTACTTTGTGGGAAATACCTTGTGATCCTGACAGTTCCTCTGCTTTCCTATTTGAAAATGACCACCCTAGGCATGAGATCACAGCATACTCAGTTTGCTGGCTGTCCTGGGAACTCAGCCTGTTCTCCAATGATTAGAATTGTACTGACAAGCCCCCCCCCCCTCCACAGCCATTCACTAGGAAGACCAGTGTGCTTCTCCTCCCCTAGCTTTCTAAACTCCTTATGCAGCCGAGAACAGAGGTTATGTGTTTACTTATAAAAAGGGGGGAAAGGGTATTTAAAATAAGTTTGTTATATGTATACACAAATATTTTTTCATTTCTATTTTAAACTGAATTTTTTTCACTTTTCTATAAGTGATCACATTCCCTCTGAGGAGAAGCAGCAGCACACTGAGCTTCCCAGTAAATGGCTGTGCAGGAGACTTTATCACACAAGTACATGGTACAGCAGCCACATATCAGAAATATGAAGTGTTGGGGCAATAAATGCTTTAAAGCGGAGTTCCACCCATTTAAAAGTCAGCAGCTACAAAAAGTGTAGCTGCTGACTTTTAATAAACAGATATTCACCTGTCCCACGGTCCAGCAATGCGGGCACATGAAGCCCCGCTCCTCTCCCCCTTTCCTCTCCGCAGTGCCGGCATTGTAACTGTCAGTGCCCGACTTTGGCTTCACAGCCGGGTGCGCACTGCGCATGTGCGAGCCGTGCTGTACATTGTGAGTGGCTGGGCATTCTTCTGCTACCTGTGACGTGTCCCAGAATATTGCAGGGAGGGGGAGAGGTGAACTTCCATCCCAGCGCCGTAATGCCAGGGGAGGAAGTGGGAGCTTGGTGCCTGTCAAAACTGGATTTTCTCTTAGCACAAGCCTTTGAAATATGGACCATACAATCTCTATTTGAAAGGTCTTCAAGTTATGTACACCCAAAAAACAAAATGTAATATATTGCAGCTTATCAGATGTGGTATTACTTCCTTAGATGTGGTGGCTGCACTAGTCTTAAAGTGGTTGTAAACCGCTGGACATTTTTTTTTTTTTGTACCTGCAAGGTAAAGGCATAATGTGCTAGTATCCATCACATACCAGCACATTATCGAAAAGACAGCAAAAACAATTGTATTTTTCTTTTGTAAACCACTAATCTATACCCATCAATCTACAATGTATATTCAAAATGAACAAAGGCAGACATGTGTGAAGTCTAGCCTTGGTGATAACTGTGGTTGACCATAGCCATGAAGGGTTAAAATAAAGAAGAAATACCTCACAAATTAAACTAATGCAGCCAGTACATTTTTAGGACCAGTAAATTCCAATACAGTATTTGTTTTGGGTTGCATGCCACTTTAATTGCCTCAGGCTGACAATGCCATCCTTAATGCCATCCTTAACAGAAAATGAAGAGCGTAAACTCCCTGATGATGTAAATGAGGATTGATTCTGGAGATGGCTGTCTTCCTGTGAAATGGCAAGCTTCTCTTCTTCTTGATTTGCTCAGCAGCAGAATCAGGAATCAGGAAGACATGTGTGGAAGGATCATCAGCACAACATTCAAGAAGAGTGTTCAGGCAAATAAAAGCATAACATGTCTTTAAAGCAGAACTCTGGGATTTTCCAAAAACCCCCTATTAGCACAACCCCCTACACAAAACACTAAACAGTTATTACATTTGTTAAAATCCTTAACATTAAAGAGAAAAGTCTGATTGAATTTTTAGGAAGTCAGCTCTATAATTCAAAAAATGCATCATGTATTCTGCTGAGGAGCTGTTGGGGCTCACGCTCACACTGTACTCACAGCTCAGGCGGGGGTTCAGCTGGTCCAGCCAAGCAGCCGCAGCCTCAAGCTCCTCAAAGAAGTGGACTCGATCTTCGCCGACTACTCGGAGGCGGGCAGGGAACAACAGCATTATATAAAAACAATGATCAGCGCAACCCTATAATCATACGGTAAGCAAGTACCTGTATTAGTGTTATGCAATCAAAATGTTCAAATCAATAAAGTGCAAATGTGCATATAATAAACAAATGCTGTGCAGACAGTGCTGACTACTAAATTCCTATGCAAAAAGTAGAACTGTGCAAACAAATATGCAAAGTAAATATATGGTGGAGATTACTGTGCAAACAATCCTAGTAATGGGTTGTTGTGCAAAAAATTGCTGTATAAACACCTAATTGTGCAAAATAATCCTTTATATACACCTAGTGGTGTATAGATACAGTCCTAATAGATCAAATGGTAATGTCCATATATAAATTCATACATAAATAAAATAAACGTGCAAACGTGCAGGGAACAGCATTGCATACTTCAGATGGTGGACTCGCAGGCACCTCTTGATGTCAGCAAACTGGCTGCGTTGCCTCTGGACCTCTGCCGAGAAGTCCAGAAATGCCATGACCTGGTGGTTATGCAGAGGTATGTTGCCCTTCACTCTGGCTAGGCGGAGGATGGCATCAAAGTCTTTGTAATTGAGGAATTTGGCCATGAGGACCGTGGCGGTGCTCCCGGGGGTGTTTTTTTAGCTGGCATCCAGTGTCCACGTTCCACCACGTAGGACTCTGAGAAAGCCTCACGCCCATAGGTTGTTTCCTTCTGTGCCTTCCGGGAGACCTACACACTGTAAGTTATTCCTCCTCATGCGATTCTCTAGGTCATCTTGTTTTTGTTGGAGTTGCACGATGAGGCGGTTTGCCTGGTCGGAGGACTCCTGCAACGGGGGGAGGGTGTCTTCCATGAGGCCCAGGCAATGCTCCGACTCCCCAACCCTTTCCCTTAATTGCTGCATGTCCTGGTGTAGTAGGGATATGTCCACCTTCACCTCTTCTATTCTGGTGGTAAGAGAGGTTTGGCATGTGGCGATTGCTTTCAGGATCTCAGTTTTGTTGGTGGCACGAGAGGCAATCGAGGTGGACAGGGAGCCACCATCTTGGGCCCGAGACTGTTCTTCCTGGTGGCAGAATTTCTTCAATTTGGCTGCGGCATCTGCCATTTTGCGTGGTGGGGACATGTCTCCGCAGTCTTCTGGGATTTCAAAGGTCAATATTACTACAGTTTCCCACAAAAGTGAGTATACCCCTCACATTTTGGTAAATATTTTATTATATCTTTTCATGTGACAACACTGAAGAAATTACACTTTGCTACAATGTAAAATACTGAGTGTACAGCTTGTATAACAATGTAAATTTGCTGTACCCTCAAAATAATTCAACACACAGCCATTAATGTCTAAACCGCTGGCAACAAAAGTGAGTACACCCCTAAGTGAAAATGTCCAAATTGGGCCCAAAGTGTCAATATTTTGTGTGGCCACCATTATTTTCCAGCACTGTCTTAACCCTCTTGGGCATGGAGCTTCACTGGTTGCCACTGGAGTCCTCTTCCACTCCTCCACGACGACATCACAGAGCTGGTGAATGTTAGAGACCTTGCGCTCCTTCACCTTCCGTTTGAGAATGCCCCACAGATGCTCAATGGGGTTTAGGTCTGGAGACATGCTTGGCCAGTCCATCACCTTTACCCTCAGCTTCTTTAGCAAAGCAGTGGTTGTCTTGGAGGTGTGTTTGGGGTCCTTATCCTGTTGGAATAGTCTTGCGGCCCAGTCTCCGAAGGGAGGGAGATCATGCTCTGCTTCAGTATGTCACAGTACATGTTGGCATTCATGGTTTTCTCAATAAACTGTAGCTCCCAAGTGAAAGCAGCACTCATGCACCCCCAGACCATGACACTCCTAGCACCATGCTTGACTGTAGGCAAGACACACTTGTCTTGGTACTCCTCACCTGGTTGCCACCACACACGCTTGACACCATCTGAACCAAATAAGTTTATCTTGGTCTCATCAGACCACAGGACATGATTCCAGTAATCCATGTCCTTAGTCTGCTTGTCTTCAGCAAACTGTTTGCTTGTACATCATCTTTAGAAGAGGCTTCCTTTTGACACGACAGCCATATAGAACAATTTGATGCAGTGTGCAGCGTATGGTCTGAGCACTGACAGGCTGACCCCCCACTCTTTTAACCTCTGCAGAAATGCTGGCAGCACTCATACATCTATTTCCCAAAGATAACCTCTGGACATGACACTGAGCACATGCACTCAACTTCTTTGGTCGACCATGGCAAGGCCTGTTCTGAGTGGAACCTGTCTTGTTAAACCACTGTATGGTCTTGGTCACCGTGCTGCAGCTCAGTTTCAGGGTCTTGGTAATCTTCTTATAGCCCAGGCCAGCTGTCACTAAATGGTGGTCCGCGGCCCGAACACAGACCAAGCGGCTCTCCTGTCCGGACCGTCAGGCCGCCAGTGTACAGCACCACATCCCATTCCTCCACTCTGCAATCATTGGTTGCTGGGACAGCAAGCGTCCCTGCAACCAATGACGTCTCGTGTGCGGCCTGCCCCCTGCTGCTTATTATCTCGCGGCTCCCAGGAGATACGCCGTGGCCTCATGCCCCAGCCCCATGCTGTTTGTCCTCTCTTGGCCGGCCGCGAGGTATGATGTGTATGCACGCCCCGTCCCCTTCAGCAAGACTCCTGGCGGTGGCGCAGCTCTTTCCCTCTGCAGCTTGTTACCTCTGCTGGCTCCCGATCCCGGCCTGCTTATGTGGGGTGTTTACCACACTGATGGACACATTTTCTTTTAAGGGACAGACTGAAGGGCACATTTAATGTAAGGTTCACTCTGATGGGCACAACAAAATGTGCCCATCAATGTGCCTCTTAACATAAAATATGTCCATCACTGTGCCCCTTAACATAAAATATGCCCATCAGTGTGCCCCTTAACATAAAATAAGGGGCATTCTGATGGGCACATTTTATGTTAAGGGGCACTCTGAGGGGCACATTTTATGTTAAGGGGCACGCTGATGGGCACATTTAATGTAAGGTTCACTCTGATAGGCACAACAAAATGTGCCCATTAGCATGCCCCTTAACGTAAATATACCCACCAGAGTGAACCTTAACATAAAATAAGGGCCATGCTAATGGGAACATTTTATGTTAAGGGACACTCTGATGGGGACACCTGATATATAGGAGCACTCTGATGGGCACACCTGATGTAAGGTGGCACTGTGATGGGGACGCCTGATGTAAAGGGGCACGCTCATGGGGACACCTGATGTAAGGGGGGCACTATAATGGGAATACCTGATGTAAGGGAGCACACTGATGGGAGACACCAGAGGTAAGGGGGCCTTCTGATGAAGAAACCTGATGTAAGAGGGCACTCTGATGGGAATACCTGATGTTAATGGGGGTAGTCTGACGGGAGCACCCAATGTAATTAATTACTCTGGTAGGGGCAACTGATGTAAGAGGGAACACTATTGGGGTTATTTACATTTAGGGAGTATTACCAGAGTGTGTGGTGGAAACGGTAAGAAAAGACAAAAAAAAGAAAGTAGACACGTACAATCTTTCATGGCACAGACTTGTGATTCGGACCTCGGGCAAAAAAATTTTTTAGTTACCATACCTCCTTGAATTTCATTTCACTACCCCTGGCCTAGGCCATCTTTATGTAGAGGGAAAATGGCTAATTGGGCCCAATTTAGACATTTTCACTTAGGGGTATACTCACTTTTGTTGCCAGCAGTTTAGACATTAATGGCTGTGTGTTGAGTTATTTTGAGGGGACAGCAAATTGACACTGTTATACAAGCTGTACACTTACTACTTTACATTGTAGCAAAGTTAAATTTCTTCAGTTCTTTCAGTTTACAATTTCTTTCAGTTTTTATGGTATTTTGTATAATGATAACAGTGGAAAGGCTTGGAAGAACAATGACAGTGCAGACCTAGGTGTAATGAGATATTATAAGCAGCAGCAGCATAGGGTTAAAGGCAGGAAGAAAGCCAGGTGGACATATAAGTAACAATAGGGCTGGTTAACACCAGGTGCAGTCTAATACATATTTAATCTGCATCAAAAACACATGCACAATATTTTCCATGTTTTCCAACAGCCCTGTTTCTCACCAGTGCAGTGCTTCCAGTGCAGTCAACAAAGGTAGAACATGTTGAATTTTTTTGTATTGAACCCATCTGGAACACAGCAAAATGCATAGAAAATGCACTAAATTGCACCAGAATGCATCATAAATGCACCAGAATGCAAATATCCTGAATTGAGATGAATAAAAAAAAGGGAAAAACACAGCAGAACACATCAAAAATGAATCGGAATGCATCAAAAACGTGCATGCACAAATGCATCTGGAAGGGATATACTAAAATATTTAATGTGAAAATGGCTTAATGTAGCTTAACGTGTAATAAAGTGCTTAAACCTCAAACCTATCCTAGAAGTGTCATGTATTCCATGGCATACAAGGGACATTAAGCTTGTTTTTTGGGGCGCTTAATGTGGAGTACAAAAAAGAACTTAAGGCTACTTTCACACTGGGGCGCTGGCTGCGCTGGCGGTAAAGCGGCGCTATATTTAGCGCCGCTTTACCGTTTTTTTAGCTGCGCTATTCGGCCCCTAGCGGGGCGGTTTTACCTCCACGAGCGGCCGAAAAAGGGGTAATACTGCCCGCAAACCGTCGCTGCAGCAGTGTTTTGCGGGTGGGTTCGGAGTGCTGCCCCATTGTTTTCAATGGTAAGAGGCGCTATAGGAGCGGTAAATATACCGCTTCTACAGCGCACCAAAGATGCGGCTTGCAGGACATTTTTCAGCGTCCTGCAAGCGCACCGCTCCAGTGTGAAAGCCCTCGGGCTTTCACACTGGAGAGACAGCAGCAGCTGTTTCGGGTCCGTTTGCAGGCGCTATTTTTAGCGCAATAGTGCCTGAAAACCGCCCAGTGTGAAAGGGGCCTAAATGTTAACCAATTTCCCTCAAACTTCACACAATAGAAGACTCTATCTATGCCAACATATTCAGAAAATTTCAGCTTATTTGGTAACTCACACCAAAAGTTATTCACATTAAGCTATATTTTACAATGCTAAAACATTTAATGTGAATAGCTTAATGTAAAAAGAGCTTGATGTACCATAATGTGCCTAAACCTAAATCAATTGTCTTGAAAATTTGCACAGCAAGTTCTCAACTTCCCAAACCTACCCAAGAAGTTTCCTGGGTTTTGGTCTCCTACAAGGCAAACTAGGGACATCAAGCTTGTTTTTTGGGAGCTTAATGTGGCTTAACGTACAAAAAAGACCTTCAATTTTACTTTCACACTTGGGCTGTGCGCTTGCGGGGCGTTACAAAAAGTCCTGCAAGCAGCATCTTTGGGGCTGTTTGGGTATACATACAGCGCTCCTAAGCTGTCCCTGCCCATTGTCATGGCTATTTTTATACCTACCTCACTTATAGGCTTACCTCTACATAAAATAAGTGAATAAAAACCTTTGTCTATGCAATTACTAAAAACGAACGATAACAGTGCGTAAAGATAAACAATTACATTTATTTATATAGAAAATAAACATTTTAGATTACCCAACATAGTATAGAATTACAATGGACATACACAGGCTGTTACTTGAATCTTAGGCAAAATCTTAATATAGAAGAAGAGTAGGCAAAGATATAGAGAGATAAGGGAATACATTACACAGGGAGCTTACGTGTCCAGTCCATGAGGCTTAAGAGCGCTCCCATCCCTCAACTGTTGGTTTTTATGTTGTTAGAATAACCCACTCCTACCAATCAAACACCTCATTGGTTCAGAAGTGCATTGAATCCTGATTGGTTACCCCTGCAGCCTAATGTTCATTGGTTGAGTTGCCTAAAAATCCCAGGCAACAAAGCATGCTTCCCACACTAGTAACTCTAGTGCCTTGGTGTCTGATTTACAACCATCAGCCCTCTTTGATATAACATAAATTAGCATGTCAAAAGGGACTTTTGACAATAGAGTAATTTAGTTACATTTACAATACCAGAAACAGTAATTAGGCCCCTCTTACTTATTGTTCTAATAAATCATACACATATATATATATATATATAGAAGTCCCTGTCCCTTGGAACTCCTTGATATAAATATGGATTACAAAATCCTCACCACAGTTCTCCCTGAAGTTCATTCTTGAACTTATGTAGTCCTTCAATGATTTTGTACCCACCCACAACAGCCCAGAAGTCCCAACCCTTCCCCACCACCACCACGGCCTCCTCTTCCTTTCTTGAACACGCCGGAACTCCTCAAGGTAGGCTTAAGACAGGAAAGAAATCCTGGTGCCCTTGAGACTTCACATCTAAACCATGAGTGTCTGTACTGCAATGTTTCATCGCCCCTCTACCTTGGAAGAGCGGAACTCCAACATTGATGGCGGGATCCTGGCATATCTAGTCCTGTAATTTGGTGAGACCGTGTAGTGGTTTCTCCGCTTGGATCGGACCGCGAGACAGCACTTTTTAGCATGGTGAAGAACAGTTCAGGATAGTCTTATTTGTCACATTTGTCTCAAGAGATAACTTGATTATCTTCAGGTGGTGGTTGGGCAGGCCTCCAGACCGTCGTGCATGAATACATAAAACAAACAAAAAAGAAGAATGTCAGTGTACAGATATTGGAGGAATGCCAGACAGGAGCAATGGTCATCAAGACTTAATACTTATAAGGGGTGCAATGGGGATGAGTAAAGTGGGCTCCCCACAGGGAACGGAGTCCAAGCAACAGACAGTATCATCCATGGCCCTTGATGGTAGGGATAGTCAACACTGCCTGTTATTGCAAGGTCCCGGGGTCCACCACACCTGCTCACGGGGCTCAGGTTAAAGCAGTAGGTAGACTAAGGGGGTAGCATTACATTAAAGCGGTTCTGCACTCATTTCATTTAGTAAATCTCTTTGCCTTCCAAATCAGGAAAAGAGTACTAAATGAAATGTTTTATTTTTTTTTTTTTTTTACTTACCTTGTAATTGAAGACTTCCGGTCTTCTCCCTCTGCGGCGGCGGGCGGGGTCTTGCGTCGATCGTCGTCACGCCGCACTGTCTCCTGGGATCTGGTGTCATTGATCCCAGGAGTCAGTGCGGGCATCTTCCGAAATCTCGCGAGATTTCGGCCACATCTTCCGAAATCTCCCGAGATTTCGGCCGCATCTGCCGAAATCTCGTGAGATCTCGGCAGATGAGCCGTTACTGCGCACGCGCGAGTAACGGCAGTGCATGCTGGGCCATCTAAAGTTCCTGTGGGTGTTTCACATGCCCACAGGCAAGATGGCCCCCAGCACTAAAGAAGAAGACGAGGAACTTCATCGGACGAAAACCGGCGGCGATCGAGATGGAAGATGGAACAGGTGAGTCCCCTAATAAAGGTAAGCACACTTTATATTACATCCTAAAAAAAAAAATTTTTTTTCAGAGTGCAGAACCGCTTTAAGACATAAAAACACGGGATGTCCAGGGATACTTTGGTTCAAAATATGGTACACTACTGGCGGGCAAGGAAAATCCTTTTAAACAGATACATTATTTTGAGAAGATGGATGATAAAAACCCAGAGTAAAATTTAGAATGAAGCAAAAGAAACGGAAGAGAGGTGAGTAATGAAAATGAACGAGAAAATGGTGGAATTAATAATGAAAAGGGAAGAAAAAAACCTACAGATTTAATGCTGCTCCAACCAAGACTGTTAAAGAGCATGGAATCTGGGTTGGAAAAAAACAAATACATTGCTTGGAAAAAATAAAAAATAAAATAAAAAAAAAATAAAAAAATAAAAATAAAAAATAGCACAAAAAAAATAATAAAAAATAAAAATATAGTTTCTAAAAAAAAATGTCTCCCATACTAGCAATTAGCAGTATTTTCTCCCAGGTCAGGTACACAGATATTAACAATGAGGGGGAGGAAAAAATAACATGAAAAAATAAAAAATGATCAAAACCTTTTTTTTTTGGAATTTAGGTAAAACCTGACCGCATATTATTACTATAAATTGAAAAAAGGCTTATCCCTAGAACAACAAAAAACAAAAAGAAAAAAATATAGTTCTAGGGTCCTCTTTTAAATGCACACAATCCCCTACGTTGGTCTCTAATAGTTACCCAAATTAGGACAGCAACAGGGTGGAGTTTACTAAAGCTGTGGCCCTAAGACTGTACCTGAATTAACTTTTCCCACTAAGAAACCTTCGTTGGAGATATCTGGATTGACCTCTTTTGATCTTGAGATCACCCAAATCGTCCACTTCACTCCTAAGACATCCTGATTTCCAGCTCCCTTGTTACCTCCTCCCATGCTCAACATTAGGACCGCTCTGGAACTCCCCCACCTCAATATGTTAAGCCAGCCCCTACCCTGACCACCACTAGGTGATCCCTAGAAACTCTTTTAATGTTACCTCAGCCAGCTCCATATCAGATAATTCCCAGCAGCTATTATTTTGCACCACCCTCCTCTCCTTAGATCATAAACCCCTTGAGTAGGGCCCTTCTATTCACGCCCTGCACAGACTGTTGTCATTATCTGAATCCTGTTGCACAAACCACCCAACTACCAAATTTTTAACTCCTTCCTGAACCCCAACAGAAGTTTCAGTAGGTGTAAGGGGAGGTCAGGTTTTCCATAAAACCTTCCTTCAGGGGTGATTGGGGTACCACCCGGTGTTCCTGCTATATCCATGCCAAGGGCAAGAGGAGATGTACAATAGACTCCCCGAGGTAGTGTACCCTGCTGATTACCATTTAACCTGATGCTGAAAACAGTGCATCATTAGACATGTGATACCAGCACCAGTACCCTGGTAACTTTGTTTAGGACCAGTTGGGACACTACCCCGGCATCCATTAGACACGACCCCCTCCTGTGCCAGCATTTTTGCCTTTTCCCATAGGACAACACCTTCCTTTCTCCAGCACTCATTTGTACCAGTCATCTGAGGCTCGGACTCAAACCATCAGAACAAGATGGACTGCATGGTGTAACACAGTAGAGTCTGTTAAAGGCTAGTACCCAGATTGACCGAGATATCTGCACAATGTTCCATCCCTGTCATTAGGGATGAGACCAGTGTAAGTTAGATTTTGATGATCCTGGAACTGAGTCATCTACCAATCTATTATGATTCATAGGCAACCTGGATACTACTCTCACCTACCCGGTGCCCCCCCTCCAGCTCCAACGGCAGTCTCCATTAAGCCTCTCTTTATCCTAAGTATGGGAAATAGTCTGAAAACCCGTATTGAAAACCACCTGCCAACAGGTACACTCGATTCTTTATAGAGGCTGCACACCTTCTCCCTCCTTTATCAATTCGGTAATCAGACCATGGTATCCTTCACCCATACAAAATAAACTGCCTATACTATTCGGACAGGACTCACATGAATGACAGGGGCATAGCGTATCACTGGGGCACTGGGCTTCCTGGCATGCAGGACACAGATTAACTGAGGAGAATACGGCATGCCTATACATATATCAGAAGTGAGGGCCCTTGGAACAGCCAAGAGCTGGGAACACCCCATACAATTTTCCTGCACAACTTTTTCTCCAGACTTAACCAAAACTATAAAATACGAGGCCAGACCTATACACTTTCAACTTGTATGCAATCCGGCAGGCCCTCGTACTTCACATCTGCAGATAAATCTAAAGGAAATTGAAAAAAATAAGATAAAAATTGCATAATGTGTATCCAACTCGAGGAACTTCTGTTACCAAACACCACTGGCCAAAGGGCAAAGAGAAATCCCTTGCAGCACTGAGAACGCTGAACAGTCGGGGGTACAATTCGAGCCAACCTGTGTGCTTTGAAACCCCCAGATATTAGCGACAGATATGCCACAGACACATTAGACCATTCATAACAAATCGTCACGTAAAAACAGTGACACTGGGCAGGATGTAGGTTGGAACTTTACTTGGGGACACACCAATTGCTAAGGGACATTAACATATCTTAGCCTGAGGCAATGAGCAGAGCTGGAACAGCCAGGTGACTAATTACAATAACCGCAGGGGGGGGGTGAAGCAGTCTTAAACACAAGTAATCAGTGGAGCACAGAAACTCGTTTATACCAGAGCTTTATACAGGTTGGATCAGAAAATACCACCCACACTTAGGTAGTCCAAAGCACAGCCGAATGGGCTGACAAATAGAAGCATAAACCACATAATGGTGCTGAACCCAGGGAAAATAATACAAAAATTGTCTATGATTTCCTTTTGGTTCTGAAAGCTGTGAAACCCAATTATCATCTGAAAAACACCAATAAAATTTAGTAATAAACATTCAATTTTTCGCCTGAAAAAAACAATGGTTATATATTTGTAACAAGACATTAGCATATGACACAAATATACATTTACATTACATAAACAGTACACCTTATTTTAAAATAGCAAAAATTGTTTAGCTCAACTTATTATTAATATGTATTACTTAATACATATTAATACCACGTGGATTTTTGTTTTATGGTATACCAATAATTCCCCAAAAAAAAAATATTCACCATGGTGAGAGAAAAAAAAAAAATAAATCAGCAACGCGCAATAGATCTTATAACGGTACCATTTATCAACAAATTATAAATACCTCACCACAAACCTCTCACAGAACTGTCTTTTCTGGAAAACAAACTCAGTTTAGTAAAGCACCTTTCAATTCATTATTACATATAGTTATCTTGGCTCAGGTCATTTGCTCACAGATCTGGTCAGAAAGAAGGGGGTACATTTGGGTGGGTAGTCAGCAGCTGCGACAACAGACATCACAGGACACAAAATATATATGGCATATTCCACACACTCACACAATTAGCTGGGTCAAAGATGACCTCTAGACGTCGCACATATTTCATACTCACCCTCACACGATTAGCTGGGTCAAAGATGACCTCTAGACGTCACACATTTCATATTTTCTATAATAAAAAACGCTCACCTTCCAAGGATTTATTCTTGCAAAAACACCAGGAATGAAACATTGTTGGTGACAACTGGATTAGTAGCATTGTTAGTACATACCTTAGGTGTGGAGGCTGTTCCCCTGATCATCACCGTCACTACTCTGGGGATGTGGTTCTATTGGCCCTGTTTGTCCCTACTTCTCAGCATTTGGTGCGCTTTTCCTTACCTCCCACCATAAAAAAAGGAAAATTTATTATCAAATACTTACCGTAATTTTCCTTTCCTGATGGACTCCATGGCAGCCTACGTGTGGGTTAACCCCGCCTCCTCTCCAATGCTATAGGACCCCATTACCATAAAAGAGTACTCACCACTCCATGCTGTGTTCCGTAACTAGCCTACTCATATGACTCATGGGTGGGAACTCCGTCTGCCATGGAGTCCATCAGGAAAGGAAAATTACGGTAAGTATTTGATAATAAATTTTCCTTTTTCCTGACAGACTCCATGGCAGCCTACGTGTGGGAAATAACTAGCCGACCACACGGGTGGGTATGCTTTAAACAGAAAATATTTAATTTGGTCTATCAGCCGATAGAATTTTCAAACCAAAATTAACAGAGGATAAAGAAGCAGGTTCAACGCAATAGTGTGACATAAAAGTATTAATAGAAGCCCAAGAAGCTGCCTTGCAGATTGTCTCAGGAGCCACGTGTCGGGCCGCTGCCCATGAAGTAGCCATTCCTCTAGTCGAATGCGCCGTCACCGCCACAGGAGGAGCCAAGCCCTTAGCCCTATAAGCCTGCTGTATCGTTCTCACAATCCAAGCTGCAAGAGTCCTAGTTGAAGCTTTGTTCCCCTTGTTGTTGCCAGAGTGCAATATGAAAAGATGATCTGACCGCCTGAAGGCGGAGGTAATGCGAAGGTATTCTCTCAGTGCTTCCCCGACATCCAAAGGATGAATGTCATCAGATCCTGGCGATCTAAAGGTAGGTAGAACAATTTCCTGATTCTGATGGAATACCGAGGTTACCTTAGGATTGGATCCCAACATAGGAATGAGGACCACCCGGTCCGGAAAGAAAGTTAAAAAGGGTTCTTCAAAGCCCAGCGACCCGATTTCTGATACCCTCTTGGCCGAGGTGACTGCCACCAGAAAGGCAACTTT